>BOPP01000337.1:421551-458162 GCA_017312745.1 Gryllus bimaculatus | reverse complement strand
GGGTAGAAACGCGGTGGTGACGAAGCAGGCGTACAAACAATGTAAGTACAAACAAATTTGAAACGAAGGTTTTGATATATAAATATTATATAAATCTGCGCCAAAAAACAGTTCAAACAGCTGTGTTTCAAACATCTTCCAAGTACAGACGACTTCAGTTCTAGTGAATGTGTGGGGACTAACATTTTTGGTTCACTATATAAGACGTGCACTATATCCGATGATGTCAATATTATATAGTATTTATCCCCAATAATTGACTTTACGAATACAGAGATACAGCAAAATACATTAACAGCGCGGACTGAAAATTTCAAAATCATTATTTGACCTTCAAAAATAAATTATATTCAGTGTTTGCTGCGTATATTTTCAGTAGTAATTTCTCTAGATCTTTCTCCAGAGCTCATGCTCTCTCCATTCTTGCTTATACATTATCCGCTGTCTTTGTATCGTAACGCAATCTTGACATCCTTCAATGCCTCTTGCACTGTTGCAACAACTTCATATCTATATTCTTCCTCATCACACTGAAAGATAATTTCACCCGCAATCACGAAGTCAGATGATATCATAATAGATTTGCTTAGGTCGTAACTCCGAGAATTTCTTAAATGAAGCTTTAAAAACGTAATAGAACAGCTTTTCGCTCAAGTGGACTAAAACTCCAGTTTTTTTACTGCCTGGTCCACAAGAAATATTAAAATCTCACCGAGCCTACTCAGCTGGGAAACTTTGAAGCAAAGAGTCCCTGAAGAAGGGACGTAAAAACAGGTTCTTTGGGGACACTCAGCCGACACTCATATAACGAGATAAAATGTCTCTTGTAGTATTATGTATTCGGGTTAGATTTACCAGATGCCTATGGAACAATATATTAAAACACCGAAGAAAATAATACACAAGTTGTAATGAATCATACCACTCACGGACAAAGTAGTAGGTTTTAAAAAAAATTTAATGTAACATCAACCAATGTGGTTATTAGTAAACATATTACAATTATTTTCAGTTAGTTTCGTTTAGTCTACGCATTGTAATATTAAATTATATCATATATGTTTAATTATTTTAATAATAAATGTTTTAAATACTTTGAGGGTGTTACGTTCTTTGAATTCTTCAATTACCCATTTTAGGTTTTCGTATACGTACGTATACACGGAGTAATATGCGTAGTATAGAGAAAGATATATAATGCTACGAAGTACGGATTTAGAGATTTACAGAAATGTATCTTTGGTAGGGGAGTTTGTTTGGTTGTTTTTTTCTTTTTCTTTTACTTCCCCTTTCTTTGAAAACACCCGTCCATCTGTATGTCCGATTTTGAACAACACTAGTGTATACAACTAGTAGGAATTTGTTGAAAATAATATTCCATGATCAATCTGAACAGACTCAAAGCCATGCGATTTTGAAAAATGTTCCTTATTTTTGACGATATTTCATATGACGGCATTTTGACATTTTGAAAATTCTCTGAAAAATTGCTCCAAATTTTCTCTTTAAATTTCTGCTAAGATAAGACAGACATACACTCGTAAAGATCACACAAGTCCTATTTTCACGGTGACCCTTCAATTTTTTAAACTTACCAAAGTTTGAAAATTTTTTGTCATATTCCTACAACTCAATATGAAAATGGAATTTTTTGAACCAAATTTGTTCACAATCATTTCTTTAATAAATGTCATGTAAAGTTTTTAAATAACAATCATTTAAGCGTAATATCAAGTGGATTTAGACAAATATTTAAAAGAATTAATAACAAGAATTTATCACTTTTTTCTTCGTAAGAAGAAAAAATATTGTAATTGTACGCCGGATAAATCTTGTTCCTATATGTATTTAATTACGTCCTATAACAGGTTGTGTCGTCAGAATCCGTGTACTGAGGGTCCTTGATCTCGAAAAATCTATTGACGGCAAAACGTCTGTCTTTTCGTCTGTGTCCATCTATCCACCTGTGGTGAAAGCTAGCTACTAAACCTCCGATTTTCTTTAAAATTGACACTCCCCGATCAATTTAAACTATATCGTGGCCTCTGAGTTTGATATTTTGTTTCATATAATATTTTTGTTGGGGGCGGTAGGGTATACTTTAAAATGAAACATCAAATTAAAATGATCATTTTCAATTCTGTTTAAAATAAATCCAATTTATATAAAATACATTTTTCCCACCACCATTCAACTTTTTCCTCAGGAATAAAACAAGATACGCTTAAGAGATTAGTTTAGGTCAAATTTTCGTTTAACTCTATAAATTTTCAAAAATTACAAATCAAGAAAAATTGGAGAAAGTTTGTGATGTTGTTGCATTACTCGTTTTCTTTAAACATTTTGTCTGGTAGCGCTAACTTAACTAAATGATATCCTATAAATGCGTCTCTTTGATAAATGGATTTCTCGAAAATTCAAAATATTTTTTGTGAAAGTGAAGTAAAAACTTGCGTCTTTTCATAAACGCTCAAACGACGCTTTTTGGAAGCTGCTCAAAAATTTTCAATAAAAGTTTCTCTATGAAAACAGATTTCAACTCTTCCATGGTGTTCTGAAAGTCCTATATCAATTCAACTATTAAGGGAATAAAGAATTGAGAAACTGTGGAAGAAAATGTATTTCATACGCGAGAAGTAGTTGGAAGAAAATCAAAAATATATATTTCAGATTAAACAGATGAGGAAACTAGCTAGTACAAGAATGCCCCTGTCTATTTTCTTGTGTTTTGGGTACATAAACTTTTCGGAATCATAATGGTATTATATTTAAATTAAAATGATTTAATATAATTAATAATATTTTACGTGAGCATTGTCAGTGTGATTTTGTCGCATTCATTTTCTCAAATCAAATTAACTTGACAGCGTGAGGTCAAATTAATTCACTTTTTATCACTACAACGAAATCTTCATTGAACAGCTATATATTCTAGAATGATCTCAGCAAAATTACTGAAGATCGGAGGACAAATAGTACTAGTACTAGTACATAGTAATAGTACTAGTACGTAGGACAAATAGCAATTCCGTTCTTTGGAAATGCAAGAGTTAATTTTAGGACATAGCCCCGTACATCCAGAGATTACGGTCCAAACGGGGATTCGGTTTTCATTGCCCGAGAAATTGAACATGGGTACCACGCGAGGGAAGCCACCATTAACAACCAGGACTCGATTCAATTAAACGTAGAATTACACATAATGGGGAAAATTTCAATGGACGACGCTTGAAGAGGTGAATAATCAATGAGCGTGAAAATTCACAACTTAAGAGAGGCTAAACCACTAGAAGGATCTTGCTGGAAAGCCTTCTACATAATGGATTTCATTATTAAAAGACGATTGCTACTGTTAAGAGTTAATTTACCGTTGTTTAGGAGCAATGATTAACACTTAAGCAGTGAATTCGATGGCTATAAAAGAGTTATACAAATTAGAATAATAAAAACAAATTTGAATCAGAAATAGTTAATTTTTTGCTTATCACAAAATAATTCGTTTCAAATTACAACCAACAACATGGCAAAGCAAATGTTTACTTCAATATGCGTTTAAAGCATTTTAAACTCGGTTACCATTATATCCAACTACACTGTCACGTTTTCAACAACTTAGTAATAACGATTTTCTAAATTGTAATAAATCTAGGCTCTGTTTTGGAGAGAATTTAACCTCTTAATGAAGTGCTTCGGTTACGAAAACTCAATAAATATCGAGTGTATATGCATGAACATCGGGTAAAAAAAGGGTACGCTTGTCACACGCTCATTTGCTCGGCAACGAAATGAGAATGTTTACGGAAAAGAAACAATTTCACTCTCATGTCTAGGGACCATCGTCGCTCGGAAACTCGCCTGCGGGGCTCGCTAATCGAGTTACGGAGCGTGGGGCGCGGACGCGCAGGCAGCCAGGGCGTGGCGGCGAGAGAGAGGCGGGGAGTAAGTTAGACCGGGCGAGGGAAGACGCGAGCGATCGCGGGTGGATTAGCGGATCGGGAGGCGGTGCGTGGAGGTGGGCACGGCGAGATGGGGGGTAGGTGGGTTGGGTGGAGTTAACCCTCAAAGAAGTGGTGACTTGTGTGAGGGTGGACGTTGTGGTAGAGTGGACGTGTTGCTAGGAGGTGGACAGTTGCTGGTAGAGGTGGATGCTGAGGAAGAGATGGACGTTGAGTCTAGATGGTGTACGTTGAGGTAGAGGTGGACGTTGAGGTAGAGTGACGTAGTGTGTAGAGTGGATGCTGCAGAAGAGATGACGTGAGGGTAGCAGGTGACTTGAGTAGAGCGTAGTGACGTTGTGCTAGAGGTGGACGTTGCTGGTAGGGTGGTGCTGAGAAGAAATGGGACGTTGCAGGTATGAGGTGGAACGTTGAGGTTAGGGAGTGGACGTTTGCTAGAGTGGACGTTGTGAGAGGTGGGATGCTGAGGGAGAGATGATGTGTTGAGGTAAGAGTGACGTTGTCGTAGAGGTGGGCGGATTGGTACGATTTGACGTTAAGGATGTGTAGAGGTGGACGCTTGAGAGTAGAGGTGACGTTGAGTAGCAGGTGACGTTGACGTGAGGGACGTTGTGCGAAGGATGGATTGTTGAGAAAGAGATGACGTTGAAGATAGAGTGACGTTGAGGTAGAGGTGGACGTTGAGGTAGAGGTGGACGTTGAGGTGGAGGTGGACGTTGAGGTGGAGGTGGACGTGAAATTAGAAGCGGGAGAGCATCGAGGTGTGTACGTGGATATAAAGGTGGGCTTGGAAATAGATGTGGACATCGAGATAGATGTGGACGTGGAAGTGGATGAGGAGATGAACCCGAGAGTGAACGTTGAGGTGGATGGGGAATGTGATGATGATGATGGTGAAGGTGAAGGTGGAGTTGGACGTGGAGATAGCCGGGTAGGTATCGGTGGGCTTGGTGGTAGATGTGGACGTGGAGGTAGAGATAGAGATGAATGTAGAAGTGGACGAGGGGCTGAACCTGACGGTGGGATTCGAAGTGGACGATGATGGTGGTTATGGGCGTGGGGGAGATGCGGTGGCTATATTAGCGGTGTGGTGATAAAGGTACAGTGTGCCGGAAAAAATCTCTACGCAGTGACACCTTTCTGGTGAGAGAACTTGCATCAAAACTTGTTGATGGCAGAAGCTGCAGCTTGTAAAAAAAACGTAAATACCACACACTCCTCAAATATAACAGATGCTGCGGTGTTCGCCCCTTCACATGTTTCCCAGCGATATGTTTTCTGCCAACATAAATGCAATTTTGAATAGTAGGCCCTGACACGGCGCAGTGCGGAGAGACGTTCCTAGCGCACTGCAGTAGTCGCGATGAGTTGGTAGTGGTGACGCAACAAGGGCGTCAGTGGCTACAGGTAGTGGTCAATTTTTTACGAGTGGTGTCCAACGGAGGCGGCGGGAAGCGTCTATGATGTCTACCATTGTCTGGCGTCAACTGCTGATGAGTGGCGTTCAGCGGGTAGTGGAGTTGGCGGATGTTAGAGGGCGATGGCAGGCGTTGTTTTCCACGAAACGCGGGTGGTGTGTAGCGGCGGACGCAGCACGCGGCGGCGACGGGCAGCGCCATTGACGGTTTGTTTGATTGATTGTTTGTTTTAGTGATTCAGGGCACGTCAACTACCAAGGTCATTAGTCCCGTACTATACGTACGGGACTAATGACCGACCGTTTCTCGAAAGGTGGCGGTGATCTTCCCCCACTGGATGGTGAGATCCAGCGCCGACTTACCGTCGGCTAGTCAGGTTTTCCCCTACCAGGTATCTCCCACCAGCGCGGCAAAACCTCAGCCGGGACAAACTCTAGGCTCCCGACCGGTCTCCCGGCTTGTGTGATTGTGTAATGTCAGTGTTAGTGTAAGTGAGTGTGTAATGGGAGAGGATAGGACCAGCAAGAGGTAGGAAAGATCGCGCGCGGTCTGCGGCCCATTTCTTAGAGTACTACTCCGGCATTCGCCTGGTGTTGATCGGAGAAACCACGGAGAACTACCGATGAGAGCTGCCGGCCGCTAAAATTCTCCGCCAGACGACGACTGAATTCGACCTAGCTGATAAACTTGTGTCGAAACTCCTGCCACCGGCGAGTCTCGAGCCTAGGACCTCCCGGTCAGAGGGACTGTACTGACATCATTTGATGCCCTGAGCCACCTCTCCCGGTTTGACGGTTCGTGGCGACGGAAGTTGGTGGCGGTGGCGACGGCAGGCGTCGGCGGCCCTATCGGCCACCGCATCTGCATACAAAACGCTCAGCCGCTCATCTGATTTGGCCGCGAGCGGCGCGTAATTCGCTAATTGAAAAGTGGAGGAAGCGGCGGCGGCGGCGGAGGCGTCCCGCGGGAGGGGCCCCCGCTCCTTGGATGATGAATGACCGCCCGCCCTGCCGCGCCGGGGCGCGCGCGGGAGCTGATCCGAATATAAAACAGAAGCTGCGCCGCTGTATTTCGTAAATATCCTCGCGTGATTCCTCCGGTTACAGTTGCATGAATTGCAAAGTGGATATTCATATCCTCTGGCAAACGTTTGCGCGATTCTTCGTCCATTACTTTCTCTGCTCCCCTTTTGTCCCGGCCGGTTGGCTGCATTGGCGTGTCATTCAGGAGAATTAGTTTCACTAAACCATGAAATGCACTGTATTGAGCCATCTAATGTCCAGGTTTAACGTGCATTACGCTTGATGGGTAATTAGTGTACATTAAATTGAGGCATTATTGACGCGGAGCGCGGTGCACTAGACAGTTTAAAGCTACTGTGTTGAAGTACTTTTACTTAATTGCTTTGTAGTTGCTTTGCTGTCGTGTCCAAACTCTAAACGAGGCTGACTCGTAGAGCATGTTATCAAAGTAGGTTTATTCTACAATATATACTAAAACATTTGTTTTATGATTGATAATTTAAGAGAATAATGTCTTTAGTGTAGTGCAGCATAAGATGACCGAAATGTACTTTAATGAGTCCCTACAAAAATAATTGGAAATTTTAAAACTGGATATCTCTTAAAAAAACTTTGAAGGGGATGAAGAGACATTGAAATTCCACAAGTGCGAATCTAGAAAAGAACCTCATATACTACAGATGGACAGACGGACGAATTAATTGATTGACTGATGTTCGGGCAGACGGACAAATGGGCGGACGGACAAAAAGATAAATAAACGGATAGTCAGATATAACGACAGAGGAACGGACAGTCGGACAGACGGACGAACAGTAACGCATGCAGACATACAGACAGCTATGCTTGAACAGCCACACTGGGACAGTCAGACATACAGACGGACACACAGAGAGACGAACACACACAGTCAAACACTGACACACATCTACACAAATCTAGAGACGCGTTACCACAAACCAATTTTTCGGTGCCGAGGACCTACAAAAACATTAATTCTTGCTGTATAACAAGTTAAAACAAGTGATGTACTACACATATGTGCAAGTTTTATCCACTTTTTCGATGTTATCTCGATTTCGACCTTTTATGTGTCGAAAGATGGCTTCCTTCAGCTTCAAAATTAGAATACTTTATTTTTACTACGTAAGGGCGTAGTCCGCGAATAAGTAAAATTTGAATTACCTTTAGTATCTTCCCTCCACCCCTTTGTTGCAGTTAAATTTGATTTATGTTGTTTCCAGTAAGCTATTCCTTTGTGCATAGTCCGAATATACCGCTCCTAAGATAGATAAACCACAGTTTTTTACTTCCCAGTCGGCGAAAGAATTAAGAAAAATCGGATAGAAAGAGTGATACAATTTTTGAGATACACCGCCCTGATTGGGGCATTTTGTATGTATAGTTACACATTATTGGTTTTAATTTCATCACTTAAATAGCCATTGTAATGTAACAATAACCCCTTAATTAGAGCAGTTATTTTTTTTCATTCAGCTACTAGCATTTTGGTTAATTCTTAGCGTATGATGCCTCTAAAAAATTAGTATTTCTATTGCGTCACCCTTGTTCAATAATACCCCTTCGAAAGACGAATTTTCAAAGTTTAAAACGCATCGCAATACTTCACTGCAAAATATGCAAATGATTTTAGGAACTTTAATTTGTTAACATAATTTTGGAATCAATCTCAGAACAATAAAATAAATCAAATATTAAAAAATAGTAAGGACGTTGATCATAATTGCAATAGTAAAGGTGTTTGCACTTTATATCTAAATATGAATGTATGCCAGTATGAAAATATGCCAAATTCTTCATTATTGTGTTTTGTTTAAAATTATTAAATTCTGTAGTGCAAGTACGTATTCACACTCGGTATATATCAGTGATATGAATGAAAGTCCATGAATATAGAACAGAAGTGATGCATATCTATAATTTATATTATTACATTCGGCTTCACTATCTTCTCTCTTTTTGTTTAGAGCTATATTAGTAGGAAATTATTTCGTCAACAGTACAATTAAAAAAAACATTCACGATCTCGCGTTGGTGAATCGCTCCGTCACGAGGCACAGTAAGAGAGAAACGTTTATCTGTTGATGCAAGTAATGTCTTTTTAGAGGAGAGAATATTTCATGTTAACAAAATTTGTCTCAAAAAATGTTTGTTTCTACGTATATGCGTAATTCCACTTAATATAGTAAATGAGTAGGGGGATGGATCCCAGTGTTTTAGAAAACCTGAAGTGTTATCGACAATGTACCACACACAGCTTTTAACTGTTGTTCGGCGTAAAAGAAATAAATACGTGTAACTGTGTGGTTATGTATTTGAGATAAGTTTCATACTGGCATTTACACAAAGTGTTACAAGTTAAACATTTTATCATATATATTGGTCAAATTCGTAAAGTACACTTCTCCTCAACTAACACCGAGTATTTTACATACGTAGTATAAAGCATGAGCACTTAAGTTAACTATTGCAAAGCGCACTCAAAAACCGGAAGATTGAGGACCACTGGCCTAGAATATCGGCATTAAATCTCCCCGCCCCAGCGCCCAGAAGCGAATGGCGCGGGCGCTGGTGATAGCGTTGCTTCGCTACGTCGAACGCAGCCGGGGCGGCGGCGGCTGGTGCTACAGGCTGTCCCACTTCCATGGATATTTATTCCCCGCCGCCAGGATGTAATTACTTTAATAGGTACTTAATGGAAGTATTATGTAGGCTAATTCGCTTTGCGATGCCGGCGCAGGTTTCTCCCCCCCTCGCCCCGCCCCCGTCCGATTCCACCCGTCGCCCCCCTCTCCGCGCCTCCTCCGCGAAACCCGACGGTGCGGGTGCGACCACAGCCCTTGTGCCGTACGCGCCGCTGCCTCCGACCGCCGGATGCTGAGCACGAAGATTCTAGGTCACTGAATTGTCTCGCCTAGCTTTCGTTTTCTGTGGAGCCCCGTCTACGCCGGTCGATCCAGAGGTGATAACTGCTTTAAAGAAAGGAAAAGTGAGTTGCGGATTCGCATCCTGTGGAAGCCATGCGTGTGTGCTAATGATGGATGATATGGAATTTGGTTGTAACCCATCAAGGTTCCATAAGTTTCACCTACATCGTAATTCATTAAACCACAATTGCTCCTTATTGCCGAAGGTATCAAGTTAAGAGAACGGGTGAAAAGAGAACAACGGAATCATTGGGTTATTCTCCCACCCACCCCCCAAAAAATAAATGTACGGTGCGGCATTTGCGTATTTTTAATATTTCTTTTATGCATTATGTTAATACTTCATATTTTAAATACTTGTTGGTTATAATTATGAGATTATCAGTAATCATAACCAAATTTATGAAATTAAACTAATTTTTTATTTACATTACTTCACCTATATTTCATTTTAGTTTTTCTTAAATTGAAATGCATATACCACAATTTTAAAATCTTTTTTTATCAAACGACTAGAATTAAAATATTGGTGATCAACACTTCGAAGAAGTATATTGTACCTAAACTTTATGTTCACAGTAGTAATAATGTAATCTATAATATTCTCCTGTACCGTTGCGAGGATGTTAATAGGTTACTTGTTTGGAATGTTCTAGAATATCACCAACCACAACATAATTTGCATCCCGAAGTACACTGTTCAGCCTCGGAGTAAATTTAAAGCAAGTAAGTTTCCCCGTTTGCCATTATACATTCATTATTGTGTTATTTTACTCGCGAATGTTAATTTAATGTGAAATTAAAATAATATATTGTAATATTGAAATAATATAAAACATTCATTCATTACTAAAGTATTCAGGGCAGCGATTTTATCATAAAGTACATTTTCAACCGTCCGTGGAATAGCGCTCTCAGTAGCACACTCATCAACACATAATTCATCCTTCAGCAGTTTTTGCGGAGTTCATAAATTTTATGTAAATTACCTTTGCTCTCATGAAAGTAGATGATTATTTTGCAGTAGTGGACTCGGTTTTGGACCAAACTGTACATTTACATCCAGAGAATGCACTAAAGAGATTTACTGCCGACCCGAGGGAGAATAAGAGCGTAGTCGATTTAGAGGTGGCAATTTTATACCCAAGCACCCCAATGCTTTTAGATAGACTTACTTAGATGGCTTCCCGGCCACTATGGCGACGTACCTGGATCGTCAGTGATTTAAGAATTGACAATATATTACGAACATAGAACAAGCAAATAAAAATAAAGTGTATGCTGTGCACAGTCGCCAGTATCGTCGATTATTCTTTTCACTGTAAATTCCTTTACAAATAAATTCCAAAACGAAATAGATATTGCACAAGAGAGGAACAAAAATAACCAACAAAAAGAGCAGATATGTCAGGAAGATAAATTATGAAGTTGTTCAGCATTTTACATGATATTTCTGATTTCAACACAGGTTGGTTAAAATGAATATATTGGTTTTGGCACCAGACTCACATTTTATAATCCTTTTAGTTTCCTTGTCCTTATTGCTGTTCTTTGTTGTTGATGATGCATCATTTTTGTTATCATTGTTTTACAACGCTGGTGTTGCCGAGTAAATATAAAAGACGAAGAAAAAATACTAGTGTTACCATTCCTTTCATTTGATCTCCAAATAGTCTTGATCTACGGAACATGAAAGTGTATTTATTATAAAAAAGTACAAATAGTATATTTGGAATAGTTTTTTTCAAAATCCTGTGAATATGTGCATATGGTGATTCGTTAAAATGGTTTAAATAAATATAAACCTTTTGTAGTATTTCAAAATTAAAAATTTTCTTTTGAAGTAATTATTGTTAAAAGCATATCGTCGGATACATTACATTTTATATTATATGTTTGATGATTTCTATTCTAACGGCTTTATTTGGCATTATCCACACCAATGTCTGTCAAAAAATATTTTATCGTATTCTGTATTTCAAAATGGGTAGAAATGTGGATTCATAACATAATATTAGATAGAAAAGTACAGTTATGTATTACAATTGTTTCACTCAGACAAATAAAATATAGCAACGGATCAAATAAAGCAGATATTTTATGCCCGACTCGCCTGTGTCGAAATTAGGCATTGAACTGAAATTCAACAAGATTGGCTGACCAGCCCTACGAGATGAAAAACAAAAACTTAACGGAGGATTAATCCATATTTATATATGTTCGATGCCCAAGAAAGGCTCGATGACAACCTCTGTCTTACATCTCGTTAATTAATGTTTATTCTTGAATAATTGCGACTGAAATCGTGACATTTTTACAGAACATTCTTCACTGTACGTATAAGGTAATTCTGTGGTCATGGAGTAAAAGTTCTTAAGTCAAAAATCTTAGTTTGGGGAAAACAAGGGATGGATTATTGAGTCACCTATATTCCCCAACATCGAGGCATATTTCCCAATGCTTTTTTGTCGTTAAGGAGCCAACATTTGAAATCGGTCGTTTCGCTAAAATAAAATATAGATACTTGACTTGTGGTTTCAGTACTTACCCCAAGTTCACCAAAAATTGACTTAAGAACCCTGTGACCACGGAATTCGTGGACCTTGGAATCTATCCCATCTAGTACCTAAGCGATTAGAAGATAATGAAAACCTATAAAATTCATGTGATCGTAAACAATTATTTTGATGTGTTGGCATCTCTGTTCACGAGGAAGAACCCGGGAATGCAGTACGTTCAGACAATATTCCGGTAGATTTATGCCAACTTGCAAGTTCAGAAATCATTACCATACCCAAATTTTGCATTTTATAACGTTACAAGTGGGACAAATGTCTCGCATTGCTACTATTTCGTACGTTTTTTACCTATTGTAGTGTAACTACATTGTGTGCCACCACGCACCCGTCGACTCCGACTACGCCCGTCTAGCGAGTGGACAGTGGAAGTTCAAGTGTCCCAGTGCCAGTCTTTCAATTGTTGGAGATACATTACATAAGGTCCCTAGGACATTTGGTTTATAAAAATAGTTCAAATTTTTCTTCAACTCCTTTGATAAAATATATCAAGGTACTCCTGTAAAAAATACATATCTTCGAATGTAATGACGTAATTTTCTCACATCGGAAACTTGAAAAACATGAAAACGTTTTTATACACCCTTCTCCTACTACTTTATTCAGGAGAGTACAAAATTGCGTGAATTTGGAATAACTTTTTGTGAAATCATGAGAATGCTTCAAAAGTACCTAATCACTTTCTCAAAAGCGCCTCTAGTTATATTCTTAAATTTTGTGCTGGGAATATAAGACAGTCTATTTAATAATATGTTATAGTTACGATTTTCATTAAAACCTGAAATTTCGAAAATCGCTATAATCGCTTTAAATTCGCTTATGATAATTTTGTAGTTTTTTAAATTTGATTTATTAATAAATAATTATAACAGATATGTATTTGCATTACATTTTAACTATATGGCTAGACCGAAGGCTTTTAAGCCATTACAATACCAACATCCTAGGCGTTCTAACATTTCCAATTCTGGCATTCACCTCAAATTGTGTTTTCATCGCATCAAAGCGGCGAAAATGAGCCATAAAGTACGGCTGAGGAAAAAAAAACCTCAAGGAGAAAAAACCTGCCGTCAGAAGATGATTACATGCTAATCTACCCAAATCTTTTCTAAACTATTTATTTATCTTGTATTTCACGACCATCTGTAATATAATCTATTTTGTAGTTTATGGGGTTTTGTCAAAATAAGACAGTTTATTTCAGTTTGACAACGTTTCGTAGTTTATTTCTCCGTCATCAGGGCTAAATGCATTGGCAACACGGTTAGATCAATGTATAACACAAATTGTTAACAAGTATATTGAAACATACCTGTTAACAATTAGTGTTACACTTTGCTCTAACCTTGTTGTGAATGCATGAAGCTCTGATGATGGAAATAAACTCCGAAACGTCGGCAAATTATTTTGACAAAACCCATGAACTACAAAATGGATTAAACTATTTATTTATTTCCTGGCGTGGACGTCTTCTCCTTTCATTCTTAGGCCTATTCAGCTCCTGAAATCAAACAGCACCTCAGAAGATCGCCCGCCCCATCGTCATGTTTCAAAAAACCCTAAGCACATTCTCATAAACGGCTCCAATTATTGTCTTAAAATGTTTACCTGGAATATAATGCAGTATGAATAATAATATGTTATAGGTGCGATTTTAATTCAAACCTCAAATTTCGAAAATTGCTATATATAATTTTATTTTATTAATGACACGATATTGCTTGTTGTTTCTTTCGTTACGGAGCTTGATATAAACTGCATGACTTACCTGGATCGAGAGAATCGTGGCGACGAGAGTAACACTAAATCAGTTGATTGATGCTTCATGTTATCTTATGGAAGGAATTATGGACGGGAATGGAGGGAAGTACGAAAAGACAACCCGAGTGAAATTAACACCTAGTTCTTTGTAAATTAGTAAAGCTGAATCAATAAAATTAAGTAAAAAATAAACGGAGGTTAAGTAGTTGCAATGATCGAGCGACGACAAAAAGCCCGAGGGCCTTTAGCTCTTCGATCATTACGCCCTTTAAACACGCCCTTATAACGCCCTTGGTGCATAAATAGTATTCTTTCGACATGCACTCGGAGCACGCACGTTTAGCAAGTGGAGAGCGGAAGAACATGTGACCCAGTAACGCGACGCGTGTGCGGCCCTCGCCGAGGCGTCGCGAGGCGTCGCGAAGAAGTCCGCGAGGCGTCGCGAGGGCGTCGCGAGGCGTCGGCGAGGCGTCGCGAGGCGGTCCCGCGAGGCGTCCGCGAGGCCGTCCGCGAGGCGTCGGAGCCGTCGCGAGGCGTCGCGAGGGGCGTCGCGAGGCGTGCGAGGCGTCGCTAGGCGTGCGCGAGGCGTAGCGAGGCGTCGCGAGGCGTCGCGAGGCGTCGCGAGCGCGTGCGAGGCGTCCGCGAGGCGTCGCGAGGCGTCGCGCGGCGTCGGCGAGGCGTCGCGAGCGTCGCGAGGCGTCGCGAGCGCGCGCAGGCGTCGGAGGGCGCGCCGAGGCGTCGCGAGGCGTAGCGAGGCGTCGCGAGGCGCGTCGCGAGGGGCCGCGAGGGGCCGCGAGGCGTCGCGGCGTCGCGGCGGGTGTCGCGCGCGCATCGCGCGGCATCGCGCGGCATCGCGGTGGGCACGTGCGCGGCATGCGCTCCGCGGCGCTTCCGCGCCGGCATCCACGCGGCATTGCGCGCCATCCCACGAGGCATCTGCGCGACATCCACGGAGCGCACTCGCGCGGCATCTCACTTGCTCTCTCGGCATCACATGCGGCATCTGCGCGTGGCATCGCGCGGCATCGCGGTGGCAATCCGGTCCACCGCGGGCATTGCGGCGGCATACACCGCGCAATGCAGCGGCCGGCAATCCATCGCGGCATCGCGCGGCACCCCCGCGGCATTCGCGCTCGGCATCCACGGCGCGCACTCCGCGCGGCATCTCACTGGCGGCATGGCGCGGCATTCGGCTGCCGCGATGCGCGGCATCCACACGCATCGCGCCGGGCAGTCCCACACTGCGGCAATTGCCGCGGCTAACGCGCGGCGGCAATCACGAGGCATCGCAAGCGGTGCAAGCGAGCAGGCGCGCACGCGCTGTCAGGGCGCGCAACCAAGAGAAAAATTTGTTCAGGGGCGGCCGTGTGCTGGGTGTCTCATACCAGTCACGGAATGATGGCGGCGTCTGGGCTGCATCGCGACGCGCCTCGTCACGCGCTCGCTACGCTTCGCCTCCCCCGCCCCCCCCCAGCACGGTTTCTCTTCGAAACCGATGGCGTGCCTGTTGTCGGCGGCGTCGCGTTAGCCGCTACACGCGATTGTCATAATAATAATCATAATAATAATCATATAACTCACATAAGTCAATAATAATAATAATATGATAATCAAGAATAATATAAATACTAATCATAAATAATAATCTCATATATCTATACTTCTCAATAATAATAAATAATAATATAAGCGGATTTACTTTAAAACAGAAAGCTTTCCAACGGCGACTCAAGTCTAGTGTTAAAACTTCGCCTCAAGCTCCCGAAACCTCAAGGGCCTGCCCATTAACATCGTTATGCTATACCCATTATCACCTTTCTCGCTGGGTTATTCTTAAATGGTCCACAACGCGACCTAGAGGAATTGGAGCGAGACTTGTAAGAGTTCAAATTGACACGCTTCGTTGTCCACCATCCTAAAAGTGCGATTACATGAGGGTCACACTGCTCGACAACCCATGGGAGGAGCGCTGGGAGTTGAAGTTCACGAATCTCCATGTCAAACAAAATAATAGACCATGAGGAACACGTATTTTGCAGAATAGCAGGCTACTTCTCTACTCCACACAGGTACGCTTCGTGCAGGCAGATGACAACTCTACACGCCCCTCTAATCATAAAACAAGAATAATGCATAGCTTCCATCAGCTCTCTTTGCAGCAAGTGAGATCGAATTCTCTGGCAAACAGAAGAGCACTCCACGGTGCATCTCCTGCTGCAGTAGCAATGCCAAATGTCCGACCAAGAAATGTCGTAACAAATGGCTGCAGTAGTATGGTATTATGTACGCCTGAAGAGCGCGGAAGGTTTTCATGATAGCAATACAAGATCCAGGGGGATTCCCACAGAATTACCTAAAATATTCATCATACAGACCAGGAGTTCACTGATGAATGTTACGCATGTGTGGTCGAGATTCATGAAACGCCATTCAGCTTATTATATCAGGCTGTAGCTGTCTAGCTCCCAATAGCTGACTATAAAGTGAGACCGATCAAAGTGAGCACTATCATCGATCTCTTCCAACTAGCTAAAAGCACAGCTACCTCAGAAAGTCGGATGCCAACCATACTACCAGTATCATGCCAGAAGCGTGTACTAGAAAATGAGACCATGAAGTTACATAACTTGTACCGCAGTACTTCTGACAGACATGGACAATTCAGATCACAACCAGACCTGATATTACTCTTTGGTCAAATGCTGCACAAAGAAAGTTTGGTTATATTGACTGTTAGCCAGTCGTTTAATACAAACATGATGACAACAGTACCAGACTCAAAATCCGCAACGCAAATAACAGAGAACTATGTAAATTTGCCGTAAAAGAACAAGGGCGAGTGTCAGCAGTGGAAAACCATGCCAATTGGGTACTATCAGCAACTGGCGTGATTACAAAAACTCTCTGCAGATCGCTGGAAGAACTCCTCCTTGGGAGAAAGCAGCATTATCAGCGCCCTCCAGAAAGTCCTGTTATAATCACACCTGCTCACTAGTCAGGAGATTTATGGGAGGACATGGCTGGGTTTTGAAAGCTCATTCCCTTGAAATTGTATTTGTTATTAGCATTTGAAAACGTATTATTCTATGTTTACAATCTGAAAACAGTTATTTTATGTTATGTGTTAGAATTCCTTAATTTGTTTTGTAGATTTTAAATATGTCTGTGTTACCATGCTCTGATATTGTATCCGTGTGGTTTCCATGTGAAACCAAAAACTTTGAGAATAAACAAAATAATAATAATAATAATAATAATAATGAATCATTTTGATAATGATAATGGTGATAATGATGATAATGATAATTAAAAATGATTATTATAATGATAATAATGATGATTATATTAATAATAACAATACTGTTCTCATATTATTATTATTATTATTATTACATTACAATACGGCTTATATTATATTATTGCGCAACTAACGGAGAGTGAAGAATACAGGCAAGAGAACATTTGACCGGACTAAGTTTCTTCTCTCAACATTACGGTTGACAGAATTGATAAAGGAAAGTCTATAAGGAATATAAAGATAATGTATAAGTGCCGTAAAGATAAAATGGAAAGACTGTAAGGAAAATGACATAATGAACTCAGAGCTCGGACGGGTACTTAGTAGTGATTTCAAGGTTCAAATGAGACCGCTAAGAAAACGACAGTTGATGTTTTAATTTATTTTTAGGGGTTTGTACATATCTGTAAGGTGGTTGATATAATTGACTATTATGAAGACCAAGATTTGGAAAGACAGAATTAGCATGGCCTATGAAGATATATATGAAGATATTACATGAAAAATATTCACACAAAAGATTCTGTAAAAATTTCTGCTGATGTAGACATTTCAAAAAGTTATGCAAGCAAAAACAAGGTATCAGTTGATAAAAATGTGGAGTTTTTCAGTATCTAAAAATAAATCATTTTTAAAAGTAGTGCTTATGGCATATGCCAATGGTCATTGTGAAAAATGCAGCAAGAAGATGTGCAGCAAGTGTAAAAATGTTAGATAACGAAGGGTTTGCTTACAAAATATCGAATTCATAGGAAAATTAAAGTAAATATACAAAATGTATTTCTTGAAAAATATAGACACAATAAATTAACTTAAATTGAGAGCGTAGGCTCCGCAGTTGGAGTCAGTAACTACATGGCTATCCGCACCTGGAGTCATCGCGTCGATCCAGGAGACGTCACGTCGAACGTTTCGGCCACCATTCTGCGGCCTTCTTCAGGGCGAAATGCGCGGAGATGGACTTTGCATGAGTTTATATATGGAATGTGAAAGGATGATGTATTTAGAAAAATGGTGAAGATATATTGATTATGAGTGCAGCATGCCCATAAAACGTGTTTGAGTTTCAATATTGACAAAATTGACGGCCTTATAGCCACGGCCAGATACGTAGGGAAGTAATGCCGTAGCGGTCTTAGACCAGAAGACCGCGGGTTCGTGTCCCGACTCGGGCATGAGTGTATTGTATGTGTGTGTCGTCCTTTCATCCCCCAGAATCATCATTATCTCATCATCCATACCCCCAGAGTTAACAAGCTTGGGGGATAAAAATCGAGGTTCAAATAAAATGATTATCCTTCCCCCCCAGATAAAAACACTTGCACCTGCTGAAGCAGAATGAATGCATGGTCCGAGTTCGCCTGTACGCGAAAAAAAAACTGATAAAATTGTGTACTTAACTATTATTAGCTACATTGATAGTGTTCGTCAAAAGGGTATTTAAGACTGCAAAAAAGTAACTGCTCGTGTTCTACGTGTAATTGTTTGGTGATAATTAGCGTGGACTTTGTCAGGTATTTGGGAGTTTGCGACGCATGTGCTGCATTCCCTTCCGTGGTTAGGTAAGTCTCTGAGGTACGAATCCTTGTGTGCGCATTTATTTTTGTCATTTTGGGAATATTTTTTAAAGTATAGTGCACAACACAATGATTTCAGATTATTAATTCGTAACTGATAGTAGAAGTGATTTTTTTGTTAAAACATTCGTATCTTAAAAAATTAATGATGTGCTTTTATCGAATCTTTCGAGCTTCGTTAGGGCGAAACGTTTTCAAGAGTTGGTTGATGGGTTAATAGAACAGATGATGCGATATTATATGATGTGTCCGTTACAAATTACTAGAAAATATGTTCTGTTGTGATTTTTATTATTTTCGTATGCCATAAATAGCCGCTACACCCACAAAGTCGTCGAATGTACACATCGAATTTCTTATATTTTGTTTTCTAAATACATTAATAACATTTTTTTAATTTGCGAGGGATTTGTTTTACTTCAGCTATATCATTCATTTGTCTAAAACTAATTTGTTTCGAATGTGATCGTTTCCATCACAAATGCTACTTGAGAGAAAGAGGGACGGAAAATCTTTCGCATTCCGACACAGGGTTGTACACTTACACAATGGTATTGAACACTGCATCTTCGTTGACGTATAGACGACAACGGATGCAATCGTGTAAATTCAATTAGCAGCAGCACGCGATCTGTTCGCTTCCAGTGCCACAGAGTATCGTCCGGGGGAATTAAGAATTATTACGATGGCCGTCGTTTATAAAGACAAATGTATCGGGAGTGTGGTTGATGGCCCGCGTTCCGCTCCAGCAGCCAGATGGCCATCTCGGCGAATTGAAATATTGTCAGGAGCTCTTGGGCGTGCCGTATTTGGCAGGGCGCCGTTGTAGAGCGTCCTTCCGGGATGCTTCTGTATGAGCGATGGAATTCTTCCTTCATAAGTTATAAGTCTGAAGACATGTCGCAATTGAAGGGTGAATTCTGTAACTATTGAAGCGAGCTACCCAACACAGTTTTTAACGCACTTGTGTGGTTTTTTGTTGTGATTGTTTTTACTATTAGTATTATTGTTCTTATTATTTCTATTATTATTATTATTACTATTATTATTATTATTATTGTTATTATTATTATTAATATTCACTATTGCTCTTATTTAAAGAGGGCGTTTGATCAAGAATTCCTATGTGTTGTTTCTCTCCAACCGCTGTCCACTTACGGCGCGGTCTCTTATGAGTTGTAGTGTCAAATATATTTATATTCTTCTCTATTTTCTGCATTAATTATAATTATTTGTGCGTGTCTTAGATTGCCCTAGACTCCTTTATCCAATTTGGATTTCTCGTCGCCGAGGAGTAACGACTCATAACTTGAAGAATCAGCCTTGAAATTCTGTTTTTGTTCATCCTGTGAATATGTTGTTGTTGTCGCCATCGTTGTCCTTGTCTCTGCCGTCGTTTGATTGATAGATTGTTTAGTGATTCCGAGCACGTTAGCTGCCATGATCATTAGTCCCATAAGTGTAATGCACGTTTTTTGCTGGGGAGGTGTCGGAGATTTTTCCCCGCTGTATGGCGAGGTCCGACGCCGACCTACCGTCGGCTAGTGGGGTTTTCTCTAAACAGGTATCTCGCACCAGCGAGGCACCGCCCCAGCGGGGACAAGCTCTTAGCTCATGATGGGTCTCCCCGGCATGTATGGTAGTGTAGTGCATGTTAGTGTAAGGTGCATGTTCTTTGTAAGTGTGTGTGAGGATAGGACAAGGAAGAGGAAGGTGAGATTGCGCGGGGTCCGTGGCCCGTTTGTTAGGGTACAGCTCCGGCATTCACCTGGTGTTGATCGGAGAAACCACGGAAAACTACCGATCAGAGCAGCCGGCCGCTAGAATTAGCCTGCAGACAGCGACTGAATTCGACCTAGCTAACAAGCCAATGTCGGAAATCTTGCCATCGTCGGGGCTCCAACCTAGAGCCTCCCGGTCAGAGGGACTGCAGTGACATCTGTTCATGCCCTGAGCCATCTCCCTTGTGTTGCCGTCGTCATTGTGAATCAATGTCGTCGTCATTCTGTTGTTGTGTCGTCGTTGTTCTCGTTGTTGTCTTGCCGCCGTTGTTGTCGTCGTCATCGACGTCGTCGTTGTTAGTGTCATTATCGGCATTCTTGTCGTTGTCAGTATTAGTATTAATATTGTTGGCATTATAGTAACGCAATTGTCGCACTAGTGGCGCTCAGACGGGCATGCCTTGTGCCCCATCGACCTGCAGAATGTGAAGATGCTCCGAAAGCCACTCACTCGCCTGGGATGCGCGCTCGCTCTCCCTTCTCCAGTGAAACTGGGAAGTCGGCATTTTCGTGCTAACCTTGTAGGTCTTGTAGGCCATGTTAAACTACGCCTGTGCTGCTACGGGCACGGCCAACTTCCGCTGACTCCGCTCCTACTTCTCCTCCAAATCCAGGGAGGGGATGTGCACGTAAAAGCTGAAGCGGCTCGAAGCGGGGCAGAGTGGCTTCGTACGAAAATGTTTGTAAGATTTGTTCTAACAACCGAAATTTTGTTATGTTTATATTATTTATTACTTATTACTATTTCATGTTTATTTTCCTTGTAAATTTTGCCTGGCATAAACATTTTTTGCCAAGAGACAGGAATATGTTTGAGTGACGAATTTTTTGATGTTTTCTATTTGTTTTATATTTTATTAAATCATTCAGGTATTTGTTGTATAAGATAACAATGTGAAATACCACCTCTCACTTTTCGTTCTCAATGTTTGCATTTTAAACACCCCATATGGACTCACTTGCTCTGTCAACACGACCTCTAATTGACAGTGAATGTTCAATGCTAAAATTCTCTCTCTCTCTCTCTCTCTCTCGAAAACCCCGTCGTCAACGCTGTTGAGCACATTCTCCAACAGTTCTGTACCATGTTAGCGCGTTTACACATAAATGTTTAACGTTGTAAGTTGGTCATCCAATCTGTGGTGAATCGTGCTAACAAGGCTCAATAATTTCCTGGACATGTGCGTAATGTGCCTGGACATGTGCAGCATATTCGTAGGCTCTACTGCACCGTTGTCCAGAAGGTCCTTAAGTTTGAGTCCCGAGGATAGCACACTTTCAACACTAACTACTTAGCTGTCGAAATGAATCACTGTCTAAAGAAGAATTATTTTAGCCTACTGCTCTCGACGGTAGAATTACATGGTTTCTCTGATTAATACCTGGCAAATATCGAAGCCTTCCCACACAATTGGCCTACGAACAGAACGTGATCAGTCTTTCTTCATTCTTTGCCGTTCCCATCACCTTACACACACAATTAAACTTAGCAGTGATGTCCGGAGACCTAACGGGAGCTTAGAGGTCGTTCTGGCTGGGGCCGGTGCCCCGCTCGGAGAAATCCTTGATATGAGGGTACGTCGCAAACGAATCTAGTAAGTCGACGTAGGATATTGTGCCAGCGAATACGGAACATCGCCATCTCCGTGGATATAATATGCGTTACACATATGCGAACAATGGCAATGAAAGAATACTTTCTACCCCAAATTTCAATTTCAGAAACTATAAACACTCCATAAACATGTATTTTTTATTATTTACTAAATAAACGAATATGTTTGTTCACAAAAAAAGCTCCCAATTACACAATGCAATTGCTTTTTTGTGAATAAACATTTTTCTTTTTTGTAAATTATAAACATGTTTCTGAAATGTAAATTTTTGCATAAAAAGCCTATTTTCAATTCAATTTTGAGTGCTTATTGCGACTGAGTCATTCGAATTCTCGAAGGAGTTTATTAGTCAAAATATGCTTAGAATTGGCTTTAGAGCTTATTTTCGAAGTTTGGACGTTTCCCCTCCGGACATCCTGTATGTCTGTGGTTGGGGCCCACTGTGCTTGGCGTGCTCGGCGGTCGGCGCGCTCTCCTGCTCTGGGCTGCGGGCGGCGGCGATAGGGAAACCTGCTCTCGCGGTTGTGGCGGCGGCGGCGGCGCTGGGCGCGCATTGGCGCGCGTCCTGCTCACTTTATCGGATTATGTTAATTCCGCGCCCAGACGCCGATTAATTTCGCTCCACTCGACCAGATAATTGAATGGCAGCGAGGACCCTTTTGCTTCCGCACGGCGCTCATCTTTTTTCACCCACCTCCTTTTTTTCGGATGCGTTTGCATATTTGACCTTCCGTCCGCATGAATCCGTTTGTAGCCCATTATCGTTGTCATGTGGGTGAAGTGGGGTTCGAATACAAACTTCGTTACGTGGAGCTCGTTCTGTTAGTTGTTACTGCGCGCTCGAATGTATTTTTGCAATGTGAAGCGGTTGGGCATAATAATATATTATATTCTGCACAAAATCGATATTTCGGGCCTTTTGAAGAGTGTATTTGTGTCTATATTTCAAGTGATTTCAAGAACCGACAACAAATTATAGTGATATTTCGCTTGTACATATGGTTACACACACTGATTGTGTGGAACACCGCTATTTTATGTCGCATCTTCCTGGAATCGTAAGTTGTCAGTTTTCATTAATTACATCTGAATGCCTCGTTTGCCTCTATTTAATACGCTTTCCGGATTTGGAAGACTTGGAACAGAAACGTCGAAGCAGGCGATTCCTTTACCATCTAGGAAGCATCTAGCTGGCGATTTCTTTACCATCTACCCGGCGGCGCTGGTTTAATTCCTTAACTGCGCTCCGTGAATTCCCGAAGGCTATGTAATTCCAGACTTCACGGATTTCTGGTTTAGTGATCGTCTAGGTGCCGTGGAATCTAACGGCGCTGTGCCGCTGGTTGAAAAGGATATGACTAGATTAAAGGAGTGCTCCGAAAGTTCGACGCCAGTAGGTGGCTATGTAGTTCGGAATTTCTTATGAAAATTAGAGATATAGAGATTTAGAAAACAGGGGCTTATCCAGAAAGTTTGTCCGGAAGGGGTGGTCAATTGAATTTTTGACATTACTTTTTCAATATTTTTCTAGTAATAAAAAAAGTAAATGTTATTAGCTTTAAATTTTAAAAAAAGTATGCTCCATTGCATGTGGAACACAATTTTGGATGTGATGCCAATATGTGGTTTTTGTTTTGAAAAAAATGATTTGGGTCCACTTCTGTCCTGAAACATTAGAACAGAATTACATGTAATTTTCCCAAATACAACTAATTATTTGAAATGTTTGAGGTACTGTTTAAACGCCAGTAGCGTAAAGGATGAGCTCACTATTCACATTTAAACGTACCACATTCATTCAGAGATTTAGAATTCGTAACTGCGTTAACTCTACGTTCTGACGGGAGAAAATTAGTAGAGTTTTGTGTTTAGAAGAATTGTGGTCCGAGGGACCAATTTTTCTGTCGTTTTATTTATAATTTATCATTTTCATTTATACTTTTCAGTAGTGTTATTTCTAGTAATCACATATTATTTCTATTAATCACGTATGTAATTTATAACATTACTTATATTTATCACGACGCGCAATTGGATAATTGGATTTGTGATTAACCCAAAGTTTGATTTCTTTGCTATTCAAAGTATCATATGTTCTTACTAATGTCTTCGAGTATCTCCTTTAATCTCGTGCATTTACGGAGTATCTCACGGTATGAAACATTGAAATACAATGTATTTTCATTTGTCTTTATGCTCCGTGTCTTCTTTCGCGAAGTAAATATTGGTAAAGAATTCGAGTTAGAATATTTTTAACAAAATAGGATTTTAGTTCTGGATTCTGGCTCGCTTTCTCTCTCTCTCTCTCTCTCTCTCTCTCTCTCTCTCTCTCTCTCTCTCTCTCTCTCTCTCAAGATGAGTATTTAATTAGTGATGAGGTGCCATACTATATTAGGTACAGCAAAAACAACATATCCATGGAAAACCTACTAAAAATACTGTTCAGGGCGGTTTTTGTTTTATGCAAGGTTGTCCATTTTATGACAGTTGTGATATTGACGTTTCTGCCCCGAAAGTAGTAAATTGCATGACTTTATTACAATAATCAAAATACATTAACATATAACGAATTTATTGAAGAGTTTTAATAAATGAATATTAAACACTCTTCATTTTCAGCTTTTTAGTAGAAAAATACACACCTCACTGGCTGTTTTTTGATTGCTTGCAGACTTACTCTTTCTATGCACAATTCGTCGCTACCCTGTGCTATGACTTTCTGATACACGCGCATGGCCTTGATCATTGCCTATCTCGCCCAGGGGTTATGATTTCAACGCGGGGCAGGGAGACGCGTGAATAGAAGTCATGATTGTGCACCTTCTAACGCTCAGAGTCGGGAGAGAGGGAATTCCTTTTCGGCCTACGCCTTGAGACACACAAGTGACTCCGAAGTCGAATTCTACACTGATAGCTCAACTGTCAATCTCCGGCTGCCACAACAAAATCGCGTGTGTGAAGGATAGTAAATTTAAAACATACCTGCATATGCATTCATTGTATTAAGAACATATCGCGTCTCTCTGCCAATTCAATTAAATTCATTCCATTAAGATCCCCCTACATTACACGGAAAACTTCCGTTTCCGCTTTGAAGAGGTTCCGTTTTATGATGTGTTATGTGTCATTTAACTTAACGTACCGGATAAAGTTTCCGCAGGTTTCTGGCTTGTCCAGGTTCCGGTTTAAACAGATTTGATTGTAGTAGGAAATCAGGTATCATTGATAAATCTCTTTCGAATGTCCCATAAATATGTGTTCGCTTATAAAACCATCATATACTAGACAGCTGCTTCTCTAGGTATGAAAAAGCTAAAAATGTCCATCTGTACACCAACGACAATTCAGTGCTGTAGTTACATTTCCAACACTTTAGCAATTTCAAATTTTTGCTCTCGTTGTTGGTAATCTACTTATCTCTGAATACGATTACCTGCTGCATTGATTTTGCACTGATGAGGGAGCGAGGAAACCCGGCAGTGGCCAGGAGCAGCTCTCAAATTCACGATGCCTCGTGGAACTGAATGCTGTACTGTGCATTTGTTTAACGTCTGATGCTTTCACTTTCACTTGTCTTGTTGTTCTATTGTTGCCTTTTCTGCTTCATCGAACTCCACATTTCAATCAATCGCTGCGTCTTCTTCCTGCCACTTTCTTTCTTTCCTTTCATTCTCCGTCCCCTCCCTGCGTCTTCCTCCTTTCACCGTTTTAATAATTCCATTCTCCCTATGCTAATTTTCGTTTTTGTTGTCCGGCTTAATTCTTATGTCATCTCCTCCTGTTAATTTCGTTTTTTCTCCCTCACTTTTGCTTATCTTTTGGTCATATTTTTTTCGTTTTTTTCTTTTTTTGTTTGTTTTTTGTGTGTGACACGTTTTCCTATTTTCTTTATTTTCACTTCTTTCTTCCATAATATTTCCTTCTCTATTTCACCATCGCTTCAGTCCTTTCCTCATTTCTTTCCTGGAATATTTCCTCTTTCTCTCTCATCTTCTTTCTTTTTCTCTTTTTATCTCCCGTTCTTTTTCTCTCTTTAACGCACATTCTTTTCTTTCCCCTCGCCCTCCCTTCCATTCCCTATCATATCAGTAGAGCAGCAATAAAAATAGTATAAATATTTATTTCGTCCACCGTCGTTATTGTCACTTCATTAATTGGAACACGGCAAAGAAGATTTTATAATTAATTTTGACAATTTATGATGCGAGAACTCGTTTCCAATTTAAATGAGTCGACCTGAAAAAGAGCGCGGCCGCAAAGCGCGGCGCCGGGCCCGGGTGGCTCAGTGGCAGGCGATTCGTGTTCGGCTACTGTGCGACGCGTGACGGCTGCCTGGCAATCGGTCATCCCGCAGAGATGGCCCTGAAACCTCTGGTCTGCGTCGTGTTTCGAAGAATCGTCACCGCCTACCTGTGTGTCGACATTCTCTCTTTTTAATTTCTTTTTAAACAGGGCCCCCACTTCACCTCCGCATCGGAAAGCGGCTATTTGAAATGTAATAAATAGGAAGCGTATGTTTATGTCGTGTCGTATTTTTTCTTTGCGTCTTTTCCATGGAAAATGTGTGTTACGAATGGTTTTATCAACATTAGTTAAATATTGCAATTTACACGTGTCATACACAGGCTTCTTTTTGGCTTTGTAAATCCTGTTACGTCCGTCTGCCTGCCGAGCGCCAACATGAGCGCCTAAACCAGACGTAGATTTTAAAATAGGAGGTACTTTAAAATAGGAGGTACTTTACATGAAGTTCTCCGGACACTCAAAATTTTCTCAAAAACTCTCTCATATTTTTTCTTCTTTAAACTTTTGGTAAAGATAGTGCTAAATTTACTCTTATGTCATCCTATGATGATATAAACGCCATATTTATTCTTTTGTTTTCACAACAGTTGGAAAAATGTAATTTTTTCAGTCTCTCACGTCGCAGTTTCAGTCTCTCACTAATATTTATATTAGCGGAAATTTCTTCATATTATAATATTTATAAGTACATGTGTTTTATATAATGTGCTACACGGTTTCTCGAAAACCCAACCGTTTCTCTGAAAACTAGTTCAGTATTCCGCATTTTCAGTAATGATCAAACACCCGCCTCGCCCCGCCTCGCCCCTATTTTAGGTCACTTTTTCTGCTTTAGTGTATTTTAAAACCATTTTAAGAGGATTTTATTGATCGTTTTGGCGATGTGTTGTATTATACGTATATTATATTATATGTATGTGGTAAAGAGGGGACAATCATGAGAAAAGGAAGATCTCGCACTGCCCGTGGTCCGTTTGTAAGGGTGCATTTTCATTGACTGACCACCTATCAGAGCAGCCAGTTGCTAACATCCTGGTCAAATTTCAAAATCTCCCATCATTGCGACTCGAATCTAGGACCTCCGGTCAACTCCGCTGCAAAGGCTACTATAGCGGACTGCATACACACAAATACGGTTTCAGTCGCGTTCGCTTCACAACACTCTTATCTTCACCTATATCACCTCACTTCATATCTTTTTATCTTCTCTGAAGATATACAATAAAAGCCATTGTCTGCCCGAGGGTGAAACCATTGAGAGTTTAGCACCGAGAGCACTGCTTTCTCCGCTGCTGCGAGGTTGGAATTCGCTAAGAATTACCTCCACAATCCCGCTGTGCGTCCCCAGGATCTGTTACGAGGCAGCGTTTCCTTTCGTATAAAAACACATCTCGCTCGGCAGATTTCGCCATGCTCGTAGAAACCTTTGTCTTATATTGCTTAGAAGAGGATGCGATGTGGAGAGCAGAATGCTGCCTCCATTTGGCCCCTAACAGCTAAGACTGCTGAAGCGGCCGGTCCCGTCCTCTCCAATCGAACTCCAACTTCACTTCCCGCTCTTCTAAAAGCATATCTCTCCTCTGCTTTTATCCCCGCTTGTCTCTTTCCAAGTGCTACATTCTGTCGTGCCCTGCCTCGCTGCCGAGCTTATTCTTTCAGCACGTAGAGAGATTCTGCGTCTTTTCTTCTCAACTAGTGCCACGCGTGGTCATTTCTCGCTTCTGGGTATATCGCGAGAAAAGTAAAAAGGAAGATTTACTAGCCTGAAATTCGGTGTGTTTTCTTTCTCCCTCTTCGCACTTTGTCGTTGCTAATAGTCCGTTAGATACGTAGTAGTATTTATAGATAATAGAAAAGGTTGTATTGTTCTCGCTGTCAACAATATGTAGGATATAAAATTGAAAAGAGAGAGTGTCTGTATGTAAGTTTCGTTTAAGTAAAACCAACGTTGTGCAGCAATTAATAGAAAATGAAACATAAAAGAGTGGTTTGAAACCACCAAGAGATTGTATTGTATTATATAGGATAGTTAATGGATGTGGAGATACCATTTTAGAACTATTTATAGGTTGAAATAATATAGTTAGATTATATTATAACATATATTAATATATTGAGAATGTTCTTGTCCTTGAACTCCCTTTTTTCTTGAAACTATATATTTTCACCAACAGAGAGAAATACTTTTGAACAATATTTCTTTATGTCATTTATACTACTAATGTCACACTTTTAATAAATATCGCACCTCAAATAGAAAAGTAACATGAGTGCGAAATCGTCATTTTTCAGCTAATAGTTGATAAGAGGTTACCAAGAGGTACTGCTACTATTCTGAAGTTGATTTTGAAATAGTTCAATTACTGTCCGCTAGAAGGTGAATATTTGGTACAATCTATAACGAGTATTACAGAATTACGAAACTTAAAATTGCAATTTCTGAGAAATCCGAAATTCGCACTTGTGTAACTTTTCTAATGGAGGTACAATTATTACGTGATATTGTGCATTATATTACTGTTATTAGTAGTACGTGTATTATATTTGTACATAATATTAATATTACATTGCCTGCACTAATTTTGCAGTTTTTGAAAAGCACAAATTGACTTCAGAAACAGCACACGTGGATACTGAAGATTATTTTTCTCGTCGCATGACGTTAGCAACCGCTGTGGCGCAAGCAGTGACGCACAGAGTATGAGAATAAAGTCCTGACTAGTAACAAAAAGTATAGGAAATTGCGGTCTCTCATTATCAAATATTTGCTATCACAATCGAATTCGTGTCATTGAATTTTTGCAGTTTTCGTCGGTATCTAACAAAACAATTGACACCTCTGACTGTCAGAGGCTGCTACGTTATCCGTTAATTTATGCGTGTAATTGAAGTTAGTAATATAGATTATGCCACAAAATTAGTCCGCAATTAAACTCCTGCAAAATAGATTTTCATTTCTTGCTTCCATGCTAGGCCTGTTAATTGCGTAGGCTAAATATGATTTTTTTTTGTGATGGCAGGTTTTAAATCGGAATATGGACAGATCTTTAGCCTAGTATTACCTTTGACATTTTATTAGTTGAAAGTAAATAAATAACTGTGTTTAATGTGTTTGACTGTGTTTAACTAAATTATGTCAGAAAAATAAAAAAAACAGTATATTGAAGATAGTTGAGAATGTTGATGAATGCTGACATTGTTCTAACAATTTAAAAATTCCACTGCATGAGAAAGTTTAAAATTAAAATATTAACTCGTTGTGGATAAAACTATGAGAAGAAATAGTGTAGACAGCCAATGTAAGAAAATAATTTTACTGAAGAAATCCGTGTATTATTTTTCTTTTTACTGAAGATCGCTTTTTAACTGCTTGGAAGTAAAGCGACCATCGTAAATTTTAACATTGTGGTAATTGTAAGGGAAACACTTAATGACAACATGAACGCACACAAACAGGCAACCACGGCCCTTCACACTTAGCGATCTAGGCTTACCCAGGCTGGCGGTGAATCATTGAAGACGAAGATAATCAAAAGCTTTGTTTTCAATCTTCCTTTGCAAGTTTTGTAACGCCGATGTTTACGCTGTTCTGCCATTCCGAGAATTTACAATCTGCGACAAAACCTCTGGAATCGAAAGAAAACGTAGGATCAGGATTGATGTTCCGGCCTTCTTCATATATTACGACTCAAAACGAAAACTCTCGAAACCGCTCCGCTTATAACTTGCCACACTATATCGCGCCCGGTTGCTCTACCCCAATAACTCATTTCGAGCCGGTTTCTAGAACATAATTCCGTAGGAGCAGTCTCGTAAGAAACAATAGCCGTTGTACGTGTGAATAACATGACAGAACAAAGCTATCGGAAATATGAGCTTTGCCGTTCGTTATTCCCTTATTTTGGCGCGCTACGTGAAGGCTAACTCTAAACCCTAATTATAACGCAGCGGCGGCCATCAATGGTATTTCACGAGTCGATCAGCGGCTGTATAAAGTACACAACGGTGGTCATACATACACAAATCACAGCCTTACTACATTTTGCTTATAAACAAATTTAAAATTTCTGATAATTACAACAGTAATACACATTGGCCATTGCATGTTCACGTAATAATGCAGAAGATTTTTCCGGTCCCGCCATACAAAATCAATTACCAATTTTACTAAATTGCGGCACCTATGGCTCTGACCACAGAACACTTGTTGGACGTTAATAACAAAGTACTTACTCGTCACCAGTGACTTATAGACTCCAGTGACCAATACCACCCCGTATGTTGCTATTTGTCTTTTGGGTTATTCTTCTTCTTCTTATTGTTAACACCCCACCAGTTGCTATCAACACCCAAGGAATTGTTTTCACGTCTGTCAGAGGCCATTCCGCTTTTACAGCATTAACCAGCTCACTGTGTTTTTCCAACTTCGTCTGGTAGGCTGCCGGGGTTTTGTTAGCGTCTACCAATGCGAAGTCAATTTACCGGAACTTGTTGGATACCTTGTTCTAAATGATAATGTCAGATCTGTTGTGATGTACAGTTTTATGTGTTTCGATGCTTTGTTCCCAGTATAATCTGTGTCAAGACTACATAATTGAAACACTTTGTAGCGAGGGGAGTGGTGGATAGGTTAAATTGCTCCCAGAATAATTTTCTGATAAGGTCTGAAACCGGTTTGAAATAGTGAGTGAAATAATATTATTCAGATCACTTCGGATGAGTTATAAAAGTCGCAAAAATATATGAATCCAGGTTACTTTATGTTTGCATTGCTCTATTTCCATTGTAGCAATGAAAACTCTATAAAATATTCTATAAACTGTCCCATTGCTCAATACCAGACACGGCGCATTATTTAAGTAATAACAAATGATCTTAATAATAATTTCAAATATTACTATGTAATAGTTGTTTTGGAGTTAATAAGTGAAAGGAAATTTAACTTCTATTCTGGACAAAAATTTCGTATATTAAATATTTTTGCAAAATAAAATGTAAATTTCGAAATCAGTGTCCGAGAAAACACTACTAGGAAAAATTTAAAGTTATTTGCCATGAATGTCCCATTATTATCTTCCTTCGCCTCAATTTCGACCACAGTTAGGTCCCTCACTGGCCGTCCACACTCGCCGCCGCAACCAATCAAGATGGCGGCGCGCACGGCGTGTTCCGCTTAATTCGAGAGGCGGCCGCGCGCGCCGCCGCTGTCGCGATTTACGACGCCGGCGGGCGGCGGCGACGGCGGCGGCGCCGGCAGCAGCGCGGCGTGGCGTCGGCCGCTGTGGGCGGCAGCCAGCGGGGCCGGCGCGGCGCGCAGCGTCCAGTGGTGCCAAAGTGGCAAGTTTTACCCTAGGTTTAGTTTCATTTCGGGAAGGTGCAGATCTAAAAAGTGATTTTTGGGGAGGATATACAGAATCTCCAGGGAAGACACGTCGAAACTTCGAAGATAAGCTCTTGAGACCGTTTTAAGCACATGTTGTCTAATTAACTAAGCGAATATTCGGAATGGTTGAGACGCAATAAGCACTGATAAAGTTGGTTTGAAAAATGCTTTCATGGTAAAAATTTACATTGGTGAAGCATACACACACTCCAGACAGATGTGAATTGATAATTATTTACAAAAGAAATTAATATATTTGTTCAGAAAGAAAAAAATCACCCAATTTACATAATTCGACTGCTTTTATATTTGTGCGTTAATTTTTCTTCCTGAACAAATGTATTACCTTCCTTTGTATATAATAAACAATCTATCTAGAGTCTTTCTGTGCTTCTGCAATGCAAATTTTTGCCTTGAAAGCATTTTTTCAAACCAGCTTTACAGTGCTTATTGTGGCTAAGCCATTCGGAATATTCACCTAGTTTATTAGACAAAATATACTTAAAATTGTCTTAAGAGCTTATTTTCGAAGTTTGGAAGTTTTCTCCCTGGGCAGCTGAATTTTTATTTCCCACTAATATGTTATAGCCTTGGATACGGAGCTTGATGTACACAGCATTAGTTACCTAAATCGAATGGATCGTGTTTACGAGATAAATATGAAAACAGTTGAATGATGCTACATGTTCTCTTACGGCAAGAATTATCAGAAGGAATTATGAAAGGGATTTGTGGGAGGGAAATGTGAAAAGACAAAACTGAGTCAAGTTAATATCTAGTTAATTAGAAAATAAGTAAATCTGAATTAATTAAACTAGGAGAAAAAATAAAATTATATTTATACCACGGGGGTTAACTGGGTGTAATGATCTCGTGCGACAAAATGCCCACGGGTAAAAACGCCCTCGTGCATTCTGTCACTCTCGATCATTAGAACCTTTATAACGCCCTTGGGGCATGTATAACAATTGTAGTCTTCTACTGTAGTGTAAAAAGTATCGGTAGGTCTATCTGTGGCAGTGAGGGGTCAGGTGATAGTACTGCGTTAGAAGTGTGTTCTACTATAGATTTAGCCTCTTTTCTGAGCAAGGGGAAACTCTCGGAAATATTTTTAAAGAAAATTTTGGAAATATTGTTTCGTGTCAATATGCAGAAAATTCAAGGGAGATTTGGGAGGATATCCTTTGATTTGATTTATTTCGTGAATAAACAGTAAAACCTGCATGTGACGTATTGGTGAGAAGGGATTCTTGAAGAATATTTGCGAGTATACATTTCTGTAAACTTGCACTGTAGTGAAAAAAGTATCGGTGGGTCTATGTGGGTCTGTGGGAGTGAGGGGACCGGTGGAAGCCAGTGCTGCCCAAGAAATGTTTCACTCTATATTTAGCTTCTTTTCTGGAGAAGTGGAAACCCGCAGGAATTTTTTAAAGAAAATTTGAAAATATTGTTTTGTGTCAATGTAGAGAGAATCCAAAGACGGTTTAGTAGGATATCCTTTGATCTATTTGGTCAATAAACAGTAAAAACTACATGTAACGTATGGGAGAGAAGTACAGACTTACAGAAGTACACGACGTATAGAAGTTCTCTCGAAGTTCTTCTGCAATTGTTATACTTCAAACACAGTTTTTAATTGTTTTTGACGTAAATAAATAAACATCAATTTAAAAAGTGATTGAATTTGAATACATTGAATTTACGACACTTCTTTTGTATCGTAAAGAATGTGAGGAATCGACTCATTATCGCAAGATGGTGAACGACAACGCGCACCAGCGGGTGGAATGGCGTTATATTTATAAATTCGAAGTGCTAGATACGTTTCACTGCGCGTGTCCAGTTTGATAACAAAACTCCGGCCTTAGCACTATACAATTAATATCCTCGAGTTTGTCGAACGCATAATTTTCACTTTATTCCGAAGAATGCTTTTTCCTAAGAACATTTTTCCGGCACAGTTGACTTTTCTCGTCGTAGTTTACGACGAGACTCTGGACTTCGACCTATGTGATGAAGATAAAAAGTATTTACGCATAATTCAGCATGCGCAACGTGCCAAAATATTTGTGCATGCCAAAATATTTGTTTAATTAATTAAAAAGCGCCATTGGCATTTGAACTAAAAACGTGCGCCTTCGTTCTGTCCACTCTTCTTCACTTTTTTACATCGATCGCGACTTCGAAGTTGATTCAGGTTGATATGTACCTTTAGTACGGATATAAGACTGTTCAGGGCAATTTCTGGATCTTGCAAAGAAGTGTCCGGATGTGCCATGCATACGCAAATAATTGTCAGTCGTCTATTTCTATACATCGGATCTATGTAGTTCGGATGACACTAGATTATATTATCGACGATCCTTATCGCCAATTTTAAAGAGGTAAGAGTTCTCAGAAAATTGTATTACATTGTTTTATCTATTCAGTAGAATTGACGTCCCAAGATTACACAACAAAGCAACTTATAGATGATGAAAAAGGCAAGTGAGACTAAGGCTACAATATAAACATTTCTATAGATGAATTATTTGAATACTTTGAGAAACGATCCGTTTCGTAGGTGTGTGTAATATTGCGCATTTCAGATGTTCACACAGAGATGAAAAACACACACACACACAATATCCGAACAAAAACACGCGTATTAAAAACATTAATTCATTATAATGTACGGGTAATACTTGTAGTAACAGTAACGCTCTATCGAGCTCTGCTTTGAAATGTTCAGTTTAAATAAGGTCATTCAGAAAAATTGTTCTTGTGTTCAAAACAAGGGCATCACATAATTTTATTTTGTTTTTAATTTGGCAGTGAACGACACGAGCACTGAAATAGGCCAGCCAAAATTTTATCAATATGTAATTGTTTTCGTGAATACTGAACCTATTCTGTCTAATAACAAGAACATTAATCGAATTTTCATGTGGAAAACATATCTTTCAGAAATGGTGCAGTGAACCTAATCGCAGCTAAAGCGAGCGATTCTAAGTACAAAGGATTGCGCTAATGCAACATTCAACCAAAGGATTATTGGAATGAAAATCAATGCTCCTGTGAATCGCGGCCCAAAGGCTACCAGGAAGCGCTTTAGCGTAAAGTGGGTCTTGGAAGTATATACTATTAAATGTTGCTCCGTTTCGACGTCCCACCCTATGCCACCTCGGTATAAATGACATACGCTGGATGGGGGGGTGCGGACTGAGCACATGCGCGGGACTAACGCTAGAAAAAAGAAAAAGCATTTCATCTACAATGATGTACTCGTACCTGAACCATCCACATGCCTTTGTTATTATTTTAGCTTTCTACTAAAAACGTAAACAAAACTCCTTGAAATTGCAATAGAGGATACGTCTTTTTTTAGTTCTTCTACAACGTCCTTACGTAACAATATACTGGCGCAGAACATTTAAAGTAATCCTGCTTTAATCTAGTCAGTTCGGAATAATACTGCTTTAATCTGGCCTGTCGTTGTCTTTTAATCCTTCGGCCAGGGATTCCGTGTCGTTAAATCTCGAAGTTCTCAGACGGTCACCCAACCAAGAATCCGCGATGTCTGAATTTGCTTTACCTGCGTTACTTCACAAAGCGTAGTTCAGGAATTGGACTAGCAACGCAGGCCATTTAATACATAAATAAACGCTTAAGTGTGTTCCTGACAATATCAATATATAATCCCTTTACTGTTTTAAACTCAGAAGAATAGATTCCCAAAGACCTTGTTTTTATAATATTCCAGTCTCGTCGCTGCCTGTCTACCGACGAAAAATTGAGCGCGTTTCAACCGTTGGAAGTACGGTTGTAGACTTAGAAGGTAATTTGCGTCATTTACGCAGAGCCAGTGCACTGCCCTTCTGACAGACAACTAGCGAGCTAAGATTCTGACGGCCTCGGGCGTTATCACAGGGCCGCGTTCCAGAGCTGATGTATTATGGCACACAAAACCGTCAATTCACAAACTTTTCTTTTTCCTTCTTTGAATCCATAAAAAGAGTTTTTTTCGGACAATGTTTAGAAATATTTATTTATTATTTTTTAGTTCCGTTTTAAAACAACACGGTCATAGAGCGACCAATGTGATTGTTTTAACTGTAGAGGGAAGGGTAGGAACAACACGTGGGAACATCACCCAAACATCCATGACCTAGGTCGGGATTCGAATCCGCGTCTCTTCGACGCGAGGCAGCTACGGCCCTTCAGCCTTAGCGACCTCGGGTATGCCAATTTAAAAAAAAAATTCGTAGAGCTTCAACTCACTTAAAGCAAAATCTTCCGGACATTACAGAAGAAGAGATAGTCGAGAAACTGCTGTTAAATAACGGAGTGTTTTTCAGTGAAATGACAAGAACCATTTGTTTATTTAATTGAAGGAAATGCGGTCGTGGTAGACTCATTGTAGACTGGACTGCATCATGATTGCGAGAAATTTGTGTCAAATTTCGTGTTCCTGTATCAACTGAGGGAACATTCAATATTGTAACAAATAAATCAGTATTAGACATGATAAATTTAGAATTCACATTTCATCTAAGATTGTATTTTTAAAGGTTCATTTACATTGTTTTCATAGAGAGTTAAAGTTGCTTTCAAAGCCTCCCAAGACCTAAGAGTTACTTTGGAAAGGTTCAGTTTGAATTTTTCCCGCCCATTATAGCAGAATTCAATAAAACTACTGGCAGAATTTTAAAATATTTGATTAGTAATATATTACCGTCAAATCAATTTTTTTCCGAAAACCCAATACAACTTATCTTAATATGAAGGGAGCATCATATCAGGGTAAACAGTCCTCTTGAACTGTCTAAAAATGAAAGACATTAATGTGTTATGTTTGTGCTCGTTTCGTTTACTATCATCATTTTATTTCTGCATGGGGCGGCTGATGGGAGCGGCAGACCTATTGCGTGTGCGATCGCTGGACTACGCGAACAAACAGCGGCGAGGGAGTGGGTAGCGGGTGGCACGAC
>BOPP01000337.1:401855-412901 GCA_017312745.1 Gryllus bimaculatus | reverse complement strand
CGGTGGCCCTGTTACTGCCGCACTGGAACCGGTGGCAGAACGAGAGGGCCATGCTTGCCGTCGTCCCTGTAAACATGAGTGTTTGTAATTTTAGTTATATAGTTTGTAATAGTTAGTTAGTGTAATTGTAATTTATTCAAATGAATTGCTGATTTTGTTAGATTGATTGATTTATTAGTGATTCCGGTCGCGTCCACTGCTAAGGTCATTAATTCCGTAACGGCACTGCATGTTTTATTGCGCGAGATGGGAAACGTGAAAGATTCTAACGAGATACGGGATGGTATTATTAGTTTAGGGAGGTTTTACCATATCTTTGGGAAATTGATTTGACTTGGGATGTTTGCTGTTCGCCCTAAGTGGAATTTCAGAGCGGGATGTGATTAGGAAAGGGAAGAACAGAAATTATTTGCTATTCTTTTTATGTGTTCTAGCACGGTTTCCCTTTGGAGTTCTTCGTGAATTTGATGGTTAGGTATAAACCAGTTTTTATTGACTTCCTATGGACTTTATTTTGGACTATTTGCATTTTTTGTATGGTGGCGAAAACAGCGTTTCCCCACACTGGGCAAGCATACGTTTGTGTGGGTAGGATAATCGATTTATATAATATCATCTGACATTTGGTATTGAGTGTTGAATGTTGATAAAAGGGTATAGTTTTAATATTTTGGCTTTGGATTTGTTCATAGCTGCGTGAATATGGCCCATCTTCAAAGACAGGCGATTGCATTAATGGCACAGCAGAATGCTCAGAGAGTGCTCACATTGGTACTATACTTGATATATTTCCTTAATATTAGCGGCTAGCATGCACGTGATGCTGATTCACATGCTACAGAAGCTCTCATATACCTGCAAGTTTGCTGACCTATAAGATGCCTTTATTGTCTTTATAAACGTTGACAAGGAAAAATGTATGTTTCATTCGAATCCAAGTCACTGAATGCAGCGATGCACTACCAGTGATGTTGACTTTCTCTAGGCAAGGCAGGACGGCGGGAGCTGTGATAACTCATACCTGATTGACTTGGTGCCTGTCGTTGACATGGAAACAGAGACGCCGCTCAACTGTCAATCCGAAAGTTCCATCTCTCGTAGTGTCCAGAGCGTGGTTCGAGCGAGCCCATGGCGGTGATCTCACAGTTCGTATATCGTTGGTTGGGGCGAGCGTAAGCAGGGAGGTAAAATTTCTTAACAAGTATTGAGGGTCGCTTAAGATTGTTTCCTAAAAAGCAAATTTGCATTGAAATTGCGCCTTACATAATGAGTTTAAAACACATATCCATTGACAATTCTAATAAAAATTTTTTAATTATAAACGTTATAGTTTTCATGTTTATTGATTAGCGTGTGAGGGCCCTTCATCTGCAGAGATCAGAGACAGTAGCCCATCGAACGAGTACTTGACAATGCCTATCCATCGAATTCATAGACAACGATATCAATAACGTCGCCTCTAACTTCTATTTCTCTATACCACAAATCCCCATATTAATTGCACCCAATCTCGGCCGAAATCCTACACAACCAACCCAAATTCAAAAATAATTCATTTTCCACGTATTTCTGTGAAAATTCGCTTTAATATACAATTTACGGAGGTGGCTAGTTGGCTTCCTCACCCACATATTTGATTAAGCATAGTCCGTAAGTTACTAGTAAGCAACCAAATCATATGTATGGTATAAGGTTTTATTTATCTATGTACTAATCAGCAAGAAAATAAATTTTAAAAAATGACAGTGGTAGTGATGACGAGGTGATTGATTATAGATAAACGGCGCGATGAAAGACAAGCGCAAAGGGAGAGCCTCGAGGAAACCTGCGTGAACCCACTTTGTCCGCTAGAAATTCCACATGGATTGTCCACGAATCGAAGCCGGGCCCAGTGGTTCAAGGTGTATGTGCTAGTCATCACGCGAAGAGTGGCCCTCCTTTATAGTTCTATTTTCATCACTAATATTCACTAATTCAAAATTATGAGGGGATCGCAATGTTTAGCCAAGCTTAAGCCACCTTGAGATATTAATCTGACCCTGAATAGGAGAGTAGAGATACGAATCGTGTACCAGGGACGTGCACCAGTCGCTATTGACCTGCCGCAACCTCCCCCCCCAACTGCGGTGTACGGCACCCACCACAGAATTCGCACTATCCCGCACCTGAGCTACGCCAAATCCCACTGACGGATGCAGCAGCCATTCCCTTCCCCCCTTCTCTCTTCTGGCGGAAGCGTCATATATGCTCTGGTGGACCAAAGCAAACTCTCGCCTGCAAAACCCGTCTGTGTACCTTCAATACGCAGCACTCTCTCTGAAACTCATCTCGCTTGTGCATTCCCTTCCCTCATCGTTTTCTCTACTCCTCCTCCTCCTCTCGTCTTTACTATATTTTTCGTATCACCTACTATTATACTTTTCGTGATCTGTCGTGGTAATTGCCATTAATAAACCGTAATTCATGCTCCTTCATTTACTTTTTCTTCCCTTTCTCTATATATTAATCACAATATGTTGCAATGCAGGATTGACACATGAAGAATAATACATTTATGAGCTAAATTGTAGAATTTGTAGTTTTTGATGTATCATGGAAATGTGTACTGTGTGTAATATCTATGTTCAAACTCACACATTCACAAATACACAATAATGTAGCCACGATGTCATCACTCCCATGGTCATGGTCATTCTAAGACTAATTTTTCTGGTCGCACCCCCTAAAGTTTAATAGTGTTGCTAACATCTCAAGGAGAACTAACAAATTTCATATTTTTGCCTACTGACCTTCAGTGTATATTAGGTAGATACATTGTGATGACAGACATTCTCGCTTGGTACTCTTTCCGTTTTGTTCTGCAATATTAGTGATTGTAATATTGATTTTTGTTCCTTCTAGTATTCCACTCTTGCGGATGTAGTCAATTATTCTGCAGGTTTGAAAACTCATATATGTATTATATTTGTATATAACGTAACTATATTAATTATAACTGTTTACTTCAAAGAGCTAACAAAGAAATGTTGTCTCTGTTATACACGGTGTTTGAAAAGAATGATCACGGGTAGGGGGGTTACGGGTTCTTCGTCAATGGACTGTGTGAATGCAAAGCGAGATTCGGCGCTAGGCTGTACTATGAAACGTGTACGACCTCCTGGGAAATATGCGTACCAACACAACTTGAGTCATAAATATGGTCACTGTACCAGTCCGGAATGGTTAAAGCAGAACGTTACGTGGTGTACGCTAATTGAATTTAACAATAACTGTTCAAAATGGTAGATGTTGGATCCAGACATTTCTGATAAAAAACATCCCGGTCCTGAGTTTGCTCTCTCCTGAGTACACTGTTCAACACTATTCTGATTCATAAGATCTATGATTCAAGTGGACCTAATTTAACCATTTACGTACAATTGTCGCATAATAATATCCATACCTGAGCACTCAACACTAAAATACGTTCTGGCAGTGGCTCAGTGACTTCCCTATTTTGAAAAACACGTATGACTTAGGGCTGCATATTTTGTGAACTTACATAATTTTATCTGTCTATAATTACCATCGTACGTTGATAGCTTGTTATCAAACTGATTTCGTAAGATTCTAAGTTAGGCGATAATTTACTCAATACTACGAGTATGTCTCAAAATTTACTAAAATCGATTGAGCCATCTAAGTGGTATTCGCCATTAAACTTCGTCACTTCCGTTTATATATGTAGATGACAGGAAAATAATAGGATATCTTTACCCACATGCTAATGAAGTAAACATTCTTCCCCGTGGAATTTGTGCATTTTCCCCACTCTCTTAACATTTGAAACTATCAACTGAATGCGATTAACGAAAAGCAAAACGATTAGTTTTCGAGTCGAATTGGCTACGTAATGTTACTTAAAAACCAATATGGTGGACATCAACACGGTTAAGTATTCACGGTCCAACGTCAATTGATTTATTGCCTGGCAGTGAAACGATAATGCATCAATGTCGCATTCTTTGTGCCAATTGATAACCTAAACAATGTGACAGATTTTCAAGTGTGAAATGTCAAATTATTCAGAAATGACCATGAACAATCATATGATTCATCTCTTGCCACTTATTGCGATTTCAAATAATTTTAACTGTTTACGTATTTCTATCAGTCGATTGTTGTTAATTGAATTGTCTTATTTACTTGTATTCTTGTTGTGTTTTTTTTGTCTGTAGTGTTTCTGTAAAGGACCAGAGTCAAACTTCCAAAGTGGGAGGATACCAGCAGAAATTCCTGTCCCTACTGGCTAAGAGGCTAGCAAACTACAAGAACGCGAATTCGCGAGTTCAGTTATGGCTGGGTGCGATGGTTTTTACGAAGCTCGAAAAGCCCTCAGTGTACCACGTCAAGCTTGTGTCGTGTAAAAAAGACAGCAGGTGGCAGGTGCCTAGCAAAATTAAAACCCTCCGGTAGCATCCCATCGTAACGAGATCTCACGTTTTAACAACAGATTAATCGGATATTGTTAATCCGCTGTAAGTCGTGCCTACACGTAGGTCGATAATCAGCGCTTCCTTCACTGGACAATTAAACGAACGTGAATGTATTTTAAAGAAAGAAATAACCATATTTTATTATTTGTTTATTATATAATTTGCATAGTACAGAAATGTTGTAGTAAGTTATTTATATTTGTTATATTTATTATTCTGATTAGTTATCTTACACTTTTTACTAAATTCATTTTCACCAAAACGTTTAGAAAGAAATACTCGTGAATTTAGGAAAGGGAAGAAACGAACTCATGTCAAGGCACAAACAATGTTATTTTTATTAGTAATATTACAATAATTACACTCGTCGGCATGGACATTGTTGGTGCCACACTCAAAACAACTTTCATGATCAGAGCATGCGAAAAACATTATTTCTACATTTATAGTAAGAACAAACAGAAAAGTGTGCTTAAGATTTTCCTACCAGTAAATGGCTTTATAAATTGTCATCGACCTCTTCACCCGCTTTCTCAATCAGCCATTGTGCAATTCGTACTTGAGTCATTTTGCTTAAATGCAAAATAGAATAAAATGCCGAAAAAATCATAATAATCTCAATGCAAAACTATCTTATTAATAGAATCCCAATTATAGTATTTGTTAACAAAAAATACGTTGTATGTCAAGAATGAACGCAGATCTCACTTCTTCCTCATTCGGACTCTTGGTCCACGAGCTCTCTCCATCCAGCGGGGGAAGATCACCACCACATCCCGAGGGGGAAACACGTACTACACTTACGGGCTAATGACCTCAGTAGTTGACGCGCCCGGAACCACTAACAGCAAACCAACCGAACAGACCGCGTTCACAATTAGTTCGGAATACCTGGGTAGTCCTGCACACGAGTAAATGCTCATTTCCGTTTAACCCGTCCAGCGCCGAGAGGTTCCTGCAGTGTCCCTCGCCCTCGTATTGCTGGGCGCCCTGAATCGATCAGCAAAGGAACTGCCCGCACTGGCACGCGAGGCGAGGTGAGACGACCGCCCCCTACCCCCACCCCCACCCAGCGCATGCGTGTCTCTGCGAGGCCGTTGCCTCGCGCGCCGCGTCTCTCGCCCGTGTCCTCCCCTCCGACTGGCGAGTTCCGCGTACGCGCGACAGATTACGTTGGCGCGCAAGGAGCAGGCAGCCGAGTGCTGCGCGGCGGCTCCGAGCTCCGGATCTCGCCCAGGAGTTCCGGAGTGCGCGGGGACGCGCGGGCGAACCGACGCGGCGGTGCGGGGGTCGGGAACTTTCGGGAGGTGGATGTTGCTGTACCTGAACTGCGTACACTCATGTACAGGGTGCGCCAGAGAAACTTACTTATTTGAAAAAATTCCCGCGCGGTGAGTTGGGCGGTTAGAGGGGCGAGAGGGGGCGTATCTGGAGGGGGAAGTTCCCAAGTTTTTTTCTCCGTCCAGTCAGTTGCCATCATGCTGTGGACTAGAGAGCAGCGGGCCTTCGCAGTCGAGAGCTTCTTTTCTAACGGCACATTATATACTCACCGCGCGGGAATTTTTTCAAATAAGTAAGTTTCTCTGGCGCACCCTGTAAAAGGTCATTTTAGAACGTGCAGGAGTTTTCATTGTACCTTTGTAGTATTCAAAGGGAATTAGTATTAAATCTGAAAGAACAAAATCAGATGTTCTCTTGAGTAGTATGTTGCATCTGCAGGTCTCTAGTACTCTTTTATTGATGGTATTTATTCTACAACAATCTTGAAAAGTAATAGTGTCACTAATCAACAAGTGCATTTCTCAAGTATACTGACTAACCTTTTAAGAGATTGAAAGTAATTCTATCACAAACAGAAGAATCACATTCTAACAGAATCAATCACTTAATCATTTTCGGTCAACTTCATCACGTACATGCTACGTCCGGCCCTTTTGTGATGACACGCGTGCGCGTTACTTTCGATTGAGAGTAATCAAACACGTTCCTGAGGTAAGACACCATTTTGATAGAATCATTCATGGCAGTCTTCTAGCTCTTTTTATAATGACGTGAAAATGCTAGACGTATGGGAAACGAGTTATTGCTTTCGTTCTTATCACCAGCCCTGTTGATGGAATAAAATATTTCACAACGTTGGAAAACTGATAATAGAAATAATAATAACAATAATAATTAATACTTATCTTCTACGTTTCTACGCTAGAATGGTCATTTTGTTTATCACTTGAGTTTGTCGTCTCATCAACCACCCGGCTTCACTTCCACCCTCTTCTTTCTGGGCGTGGCACGTGGTGTCCTACATCGCTCCACGTGTCACGGAAAGTCTCCGTCACTCCCCTTCGTCCCCACACGTCCCCGCGCAGTCCCGTTCACGCGTCAATCTGTCCCTTTTGTTCCGCTGTGCGGTTGCCCAGCTTCCCACCTCCTCGTGCGCATAGGTCCGCCCCCGCGCTGCCACCGGCAGCCTAGCCTTTGTTCTCTCGCCGTATGATGAATCCACGAAGCGCAGGATTATGCAATATCAGTAAAATGTAATTACATAATATGGGATGGAAAATACCGGTTATTTTCCTTTATCGTAAATAACGAGAAGAAGCTGACTCCTCGCCCTTTAATAACGGGTACCTACAACGAGAACACTCGACCGTCAGGGGACATTGGATTTGTAGTACCAAATAGTGTCTATAAGATAATACATTTAGGACAGGTTGACACTTCGCTACTCTCTTGGTATCGAGTCTCCGGCATTCCGCCTTTGCGCTTTTAACATAAAACAAGCTTGAGTCTGTGCGGAACACTACTACTCCTGTCAAGAGACCAAACTAAGCTTGTCTCAGTTGGCGCGGTGACAAGTTGGTGGGAGATACCTTGATGGCGAAATCCCAGCAAGCCGACGTATTGGTCAGTGATGGATTTTGCCAACCTGTGGGGGAAGTACACCGCTACCTCCTGATATGAAAGCGTGCACTACACGTACGGGACTCACGACACTAGGAGGTATTTTTAGGTCGCTTTTTAACTTCTAGGTCATTTAACGACCAGTGTGATTGTTTCAACTGTAGGGGAAACTGTTGGAGGAACGCGTAAGGACGACACAAACACATAAACATCCATGCCCGTGACGGCATTCGAACCCGCGACCCTTCCAGACAAGGGAGCTACGGCCCTTCAGCCATAGTGACATCGGCTACCGAGGCCGGCGACAAAAACAGTTGACGCGTCAGAAAAGACGAAATAAACAATCACTGATTCTGTTCAACGCATGATTTGCAAAGCTTTTTTAGCTGCATCGTATCTTCGCAAAACTTAATTTGCTGTCTTTCTATTAAGTCTGTAGGGCGTGGCCCTCGCCCTCGCTATGTAGGGAGTGGACTCGTTCGATTATTCTGTTAAGGGATCCAAAATATTTTTTTCGAATTATTACTATAATTTGGAGAGATTATCTATTCGAACGTTGTTTATATGGAGGTATATAGAAGTATTAAAATTAGCATAACTTTGAATAATTTATAATTTTTTCACTTTTGTTAATCATTTGTATATTGTTTAGAACAAAATACGAACATTCGACGTGCTTCCTGCATTCATTGAACACAATGGTATTCATTTGTACAGTTTTTAAATAGAAAATGATAAACATATAAAACATATTAGTGTCCCCCACTAGGGTATTAACTACGTCGGAGGATATTTTAACACTGGTGTTTTTTGTTGACCAATACGAGTTCACAAAATTTTTTACAGGTGCTACAGAAAGAACAGCTAGAATGTATGTGTAGAACGTATGTACGAAAGGAAGAATAAAAAACTTCCAGTTGCCTTTTTCTGTAGAAATTATTACCTCTAAATAATATTGTTTATTGGTCTGTCAGAAAACTTCAGTGGTAAAAAATATCTTCCGACGTAGAAAATGAGTAAGGTTTTCGCGGAAGTGGAACGTTGTGTTATCGTTAGGCAGGTATTATGTAATAGTAAATATTGTTTTTATTTCATTTTACTACAATATTCATTTCAAAATACAAAGTTAAAATACGAAAGAAGCGTATGGCATACGTCAACAAAACAATCTCGAAAAGCATTATTTGCTTAACAGAAAAAATGCTCTTTCGCACGGAAAACAAATATCTTTTCCTGGAAAGCAGGGAATGTTTTTAATTTCCTGTGAGAAAGTCGGTGTTAAATAGCATTTTAAAATGTAATTCGTTTCTTTTTTGATTTAAAAACAACTTCATTTTATTACACATTAGAACTATTGAGGAAGACAGAGTTAACTAAGTGGTATGAAATCCTTGCGTAAGAGGCAAACAATGTTGTCCGATTTACTTCCTCGCTATGGAGTACATAGAAAGATATGTAATGCTGCGCGAAAAAAGGCAAATATTTGGGGGAAAACTCTTATTACAAGATCTGGTATGGAAAAAGTCGATAATTCCAGTTGCTAAATTTAGAAAATGAAATCCTGCAACTCCTAATGTAGCCAGAATCCATTTTTGTGGGTCCTTGTTACCGAAAAGTCGAATAACGGCAAAACGTCTGCCTGTCTATCCGTCCGTCTATCTATCTGTTCGTCTGTCTACTTGTCCGTGTCTGAACAACGCTAGTTGCTAAACCGCTCCGCCAATTTTCACAAAAAATGACATTCACTAATCGATCTGGCAGATGTCGCGGCACCCTGATTTTGAAAGCGATATTTTAATTTTAGGGGTACCCCTGGGACATTTTCAAAAAAAAACGGCTCCAGCGATTTTAATTTCATTTTTTTGTTGGATAGGGTGAAGAACGTTTAAGAGAATGGTGCTGGCTCATGTTCGTTAAAAACTCTAATTTTTCGAAAATTGCAAAGTTCAATTTTTTTCGGAATTTCCTAACAACTAAAATATTAAAGATACATATTTTTATCTTAATGTAATCTGTTTCTTAAAGATAGATTTTAAAATAAAATTATATACAATTTTTCTTTACTTATTTACAAAAATTTATTTACAAAATTTGAGTACTTTTCGTGTAATTTTGCGTCAAAATAAGAGCGAGAAAGTACGTGCTTTTTATGGGGTTCCGGAGCAATCGCCGCATATCTCAATCACTTGGTGGATAACAAGATAGCGAGGGAATATGCCATTTTAGGATTTTTAAGGCCACTCATTTTTAAGACTGCTTCAGTTACGATTTAGTTGAATGATCTATTCATGGTAATACCAATGTACCAAGTTTGAAAGAAGATCATTCCAATAAAAATAGAACTGAAATTTCATAAACAGTAGTTCATCCCAGAAGTTCGACAATATCATAATTAGACACAAATAAAAAAATGTTGTCTGACCCATAGACTCGAAAAATTTTTCTCTATGTTTGTCAACCCACTGAATCCTAATCCTAAGTCAGAATTGCGCCACCACCCTCCAGTTTTTTAATCGTGACAAACCTCGTAAATTAAGCTTTCAGTGTTTTTTACGATTAAAAAAATTGGAATATCGAGGTGTAATTCTGGCTTCGGATCTGGATTCAGCGCGTCGACTTACGTTCACAGAGAAACGTGCGTCAAGTATTTGTGTCTGATAACGTTTTTAAAAAAAATTGTGTGTCTGTTTAATTAAAGTAAGTACATATAAGGAGCGTTAAATTCCCGCGGGCTTAATATCCCAAAATACTATGCTCTATATTTTCCAAGTGACTTTCTTCCTCTTCTACGTAATTTGAGGGTGAATCATAGTACTTTTCTCACCTTCGTGCCTCCTCTATTTTCGTAGGAGAGTAGATGTTGTCATTTGCTGACCAGTACTTTCCACGGAATCGCCAACGTCCTTACGTTCTGACATTTTCCTCCACATCACACAAGCTTCTGCACTCTCCTTCTAAAAGGGATACGGAATTGAATGGGTACTAGCCGAAAATTCACTTTTTACTATGGCTTGGGTAAAACTGTTTATATTTTGTTTTGGGAAACACATTAGTATCGGAGTTAACATTTTCCTGACTGACCGCTGACCAACCGAGTTTAACCAAAGGTAAGCCAAAGAATATAATACATTCTGATCCGAATAAGCATCTTGCATTTCATACTTGCGGAGAAACGCGAAGTACTGGATATCTGTTATAGCCAATCCGAGAGAAAAATTTCACTCTTCATGAGAATGGTAATGTTAATCACATAGCGCCTGAGATATCCGTATTTGATATCTTATTGTAAAAATAAAATAACAGTGAGTAGGTATTGTTAAAATTTTTATTTTTAAGTTGAAAGGCCTTAAATTTAATTGGCATCAAATTCGACGACGCACAGAGCACTCTAACGAGTTGCTTCACTTAGCGTGTGTATCATGGACCACCGTGATTTTAAAAAGTCTTACTTGTTTAATGTAGTACAAATAACAATTAAAATGTGGACATCTAACGGAAACACTCATTACAGTAATTTTTGAATTTGCCCAACTCAAACCAGGCAAGTTTTTAATGAAACAGCCACAATGATTATGTCGACCATGTGCGGATCCATTGTTTGCGTAACCTAAATTAACCTGCGTTCGGAACACTTGCGATACCCCGAGGTGGGGTGCCCCCCACCCCCACC
>BOPP01000337.1:383567-393924 GCA_017312745.1 Gryllus bimaculatus | reverse complement strand
CCCCCGCCGCCCCCGCCGCCGCTGGGAGTCTACATTATAATTAGAAATTTCAGAATGAACGGCCCTGAGTGCAGTGTATGATACAAGAAACGCACGTACATTTTTCAAATTATTGTCATTCACAATTTACATCCTCTTATCGCACCATGCTCTGTGTCTGAACATTAATGAACACTTCAGAATTTATTTATTTGTATATTTATTTGTTTTATTTACTTATTTACTATCACGAAGCAAGGCAAGGAGACATCTCCTAGGTCAAAGAGTGAAGCGAAACAACGAAAACCCCGAAAGATATGGCTGTCGTTGATGAAGATGATAATTACAGAAATATACTCGTACCACATTGTGAAATTACACAATACAGAAAATAAGGTGCTGTATCAACATCTTTTGTACAGGTCTGAGCAGTACAGTATTTACCATAATATCATTTTGAATTAATTACTCCGTAAATCATTTTCTCCAGAAATCGTATTAGAAATTCTACCTTATCTGTTTATTCAATTCAGGTCTTCCCTTCAATATTTCTCATCCATCGCCTTGTATTCCATTCGCCTCTTACGTTTCTTCGCAATACCATTTTCCTCAACACAACTGCTTTGACGTGAAATTAAAAATTCCGTGTAATATTTTATCCGTGTAATATTTAAAATTTAATTTTTGTCATTTCTTGACATTAGAAAGATCATAAAATGGGAATCATGTCAATGTCTCGGTGCCGAACATTAAAACATAATATACCCTCACTCCTGGCTCGTATCGTATATATTTCGCTAGCATGAAACCTTCACATTGTGCTCTATATTCACGGATCTCCTTGCCCGTAGTTCCCGTCACGCGCTATTCAGTGCAGTCTGCCTCATCTCTACTGCACCTTTCCCTTCTTTCCCGTCCTACCTGCTGCCAGGCTTCGCCTCTTTCCCTTTACATCTCCACTTCATGTTTGACGCCAGTGATGTTACGGTATTTTCTTCTCTTGAAGGCCCGAATCCGTTCCTTCTCGAAAATGAATATTTGTTCTTTTGAATAACCTCAGAATTTGATGTTCAGGAAATAAACGCCTATGGATTCTAGGCTGTAATTTTGTTAATACATCATTAAATTTTAATTTCTTCTCGATGAAATTGTTATTGCTGTCCTTGTTTTTACTCTGCAGATCTCTATTAATATTATATGACATGGAAAAGTAACTACATTGCCAAAAAGGATCATTGCAACACTAGAGTTAATGAAAAGAGAGAAAATGAACAACCGTGTTCTCATTGTGTGTGACTTCTGTTGATCAGAATATTTCACTATATTTCTAACAATATGTAATATTTCGACAACTTTGTCTCTTTAAAAAGTTTTAATTATTGAATATTATATACATGTGCACTATATAATATTAATGGCAATATTGAATATAGAAAAACTGTACACAGTGTAATTGTTTTCGTTCATCGATCTTGTATAACGCCAGTACTGAGCCTAGACACGGGCTGCTGTCTCCGTCGGGACTCGAACCCTCGGACTGGTCACTGCAGTGACTTCAGTTGATACCCTGAGTCACCTCAGCCGATACGTATTTTCGAAAACAAGCTGAAAGAGATTGAACTCAAAGTTCTGAAAACAAAAGTAACAGTAAAAATGAAAGCTTTGTTTACTAAAAAGTGAATTTTCTGACATGACGTTATTCGATAATTAGTCATAAGAAAATAAGACAGAAGTATTCTTTGTCTGAATGACAAAGAGAACAGTTTGAACCAAGTTCGCCTTGTTGCCCGAAAGCGGCGGCGGCTCACTCAATGAACCTGATCTTTTGAAAAATGACCTGAACTACAGCATGGACCGCAACAGCTACTCCTCTGCCCACTGTTGCGCTGAGCGTTGGCCATTGGATCACTATTTCGTCTGGGCCGAGTATAAACCCAAGGATCCCTACCGATAACTCAAGACGGCAGCGAACATTTTCAGTATTTCTCTTCGGTAATAAGCATGTTACGACAGTCGATCAAGTAGTCGTCGCAGTAATATAGAGTTTCCACCTACCTATACTATACACTATCGATTTTTATACAGTCACATGCTTAATAATGTCTGAAGTTCTAAAGAATCATTTCGCCACTTTCTTCATTAATTCAGTTTTCTGAAGGACAATTGGGCGAATAAAACCTTATTGTAGCTTGCCAACGTTTGGGAACGTCCATTGTACCCTACACAGGGCTGTAAATTACGCACAATTTGTCGTTAACACAGTGAATAGAAATATTTGAAAATTTTCTAGGAATAGCAAAGAATAGAATTCAAAATTCTTTTGAAATAATCAAGCCGTGTAGTAACTAACGTTATGTCTAATAATACCTCCGATAATGAACTATTAAACGTTCGGAAGCTTTAGCAAACTAAATGAGGTTTTTATTTGTCTAATTTCCCATTATAAAACTGAATTGGTTTTTTACTTGCAGTTATAAATGAGAGGAGATTCTCTTTATATTTAAATTTCACTGTTCTAGAATGTGTACAGTTTAGTAGAAATCCTGATTGACCCCTCGCGTAGCGAGATATTTGCATTCATCACAATAATCTTGATAAATACGAGACACTGGCGTTTTCACATGAGGGTTGTAACTTCAAAACCGTTTTGGATCATCCTAGATATGGGAGATTCTAAAGGCTAACAGAAGCTTTTGGAAGAGGGTTGGAACTTTTCTGTCGAGGATGGTGGGCTACGGTAACGTGGAAAGCGGTATTCTGCTCTTTCTTTTTCTTCGTGCGCATGTTTCATCGTTAGCCCATCTTCTTCTCATTAGCGTCAGATCTCTGACTGGACGGTGGCGACCTGTACTTGTCTTCCTGGGCGATTAAGAGTAATGAATGATGCTCTCAATGAATTCCGTGACAGTTTGCCCTTGCTCACGTCACAATGCCAAGGTGATACATACATACCTTTAGTCGGGGGGACGAACCCGGAACTCTTGGTTAGGCGCATTGTGGCCGCGTGAGCATATAGGACGCGTGTGTGTAGTCAGAACTAGTATTAATATATCAAAGTCAATTACATTTATTATTATGTTATTATGTTACAATTATTGTTATGTTAAGAGTTTTTTGGATAAATTCAGTGATAGAGGTTGATTGGATAAAGTCGTTTGAATGAAGATGAAGGGATAACTTCTCCCTTCGTCCGATTACTGTTGGTATTATCTACAAGTGTTGTCTAAAATAGGTGATTGTCTGAGCATGAGTCATCTTATGTTCTTAACAAGTACTTTAACGTAAAAATGCGTTGGAAATTATCCTTCGAGCGAACGCGTGGGCGGTATAAATGCCGGCTTTAAAAAATATATCAGCGCTGCGCCTTGGTGGTTGAACTCAACATGATGGGAAGCTAGGTATTCTCTAGTTATCTATTGAGACTGAAGATAGCGGTACCATCTTCTTTAAGACCCACTCAAATTGGCGCCAAATTAGCGCTAAAGTGACCAACGCCATCAGTTGTTGTTTTTTTTTTTTTGCTCTACGCGGCATAAACACTGCCACGAGATCGCGCCTGTCCCAGTTTTTTCACTAATGTGATGGATACGGTTAAGTATTTAATACTGATCCTGTTTTACTTATTAATGTGTGAATTAAATTAATTAGTTGTTTATTACATGAAATTTGTAGGTGATTTCAGTGGATTTTACTAATCTAAATAATTCTCACTATTCTCATTTTATTATAATACCTAGCTACCTACACATTCTCTCTCCACCTCTTCACCATTTTTATCTTTCATATTAGACTTTTACATCTCTACTCTGTTAGTCTTTAATACGGATTTTGATTATGTCATTATTATATTGTGTGTATTTGTCATTAGTGTTTTGTGAAGCCAAAATAGAAGTCTGATATTGCAGATTTTTTCCTTCAAAATTTTATTTTTTTGGAGAATGATTAAAATTGTTTCAATAAATTCTTAATCAACTACAATGCCTAGTTGATGTTATTTAATAAATTAACGGTCACCAGAAACAGTAATATTGAGTGAAAAGAAGGATTTTTAAAATACATATTTATTACGAACGAATAAACTAATGAACGAAAATACATCATGTATATTTTCCGACTTAATATTAATCTAAATGTTAATCTTACAATTGCATCTGACATGAAGAGGAAACTCACAGAGCATCTATGAGATTAATTTAGTTCAGAAAATATGCTAAAGAATAAATCTAATGGGTATCTATTTTTTTTATTCTAATTAGGAGCTATTAGATGGTGGCCAAGCCGCAATGGGTGGCTTGGGTTATCGTATTTATTTTGGAGAAGAAATAATTAAATAGCGCAAAATGGTAAACTGCAGGGAATAAAATTCAATTCTTTGTGCAGTTGAATGTTTGAGGTGAACGAGGGTGTATGAGTGGCAAGTCTGAGGAAATGATTTTGGATGATCTGTAATTTATTGATGTTAGTTTAAGAGGCGTTGATCCATAGGGTAAGCATAAAGCATTAGGGTTCTAATTATTGATTTACAGATGGTGATGGCGTTGTTTAATGAGAGCTTACTATTGCGATTTAAGAGTGGCTTGAGTTGAATTAGTTTTATTTCGGCTTGCTGTGCTTTTACTGTTATCTGTTTTTACCAATTTAGTCTGGTATGAAGATCCAGCCCTAAGTATTTGACAGATTGATTGTGTGGGGTCCATGGAATTGGGTGATTGTTTATTTGGAGTTGGAAAAGGGGAAGATGTTCGTTGGCGGCAAAAAGACCGCCCCGCGATCGCGCATGCGACACTAAATCGCGCGAGCGCCACAAGGTTAAGTCTTGCGCAGACTCAAGGTTGAATGAATTGCACTGAAGACTCGAAGCGTCAACTCAGATGTAGAGTTAGTTTAGATTAGGTTAGATTGTACCGTGTAAATACTGGCGAAGTGGAAATCGAAACCGTATATTCACCTTCTCTCCCACTAATCTTAGACACACCTTATTTCACTAGTAGTCTGATCTCTATTTACTTCATATCTGGTATTCCTCTTACCATAGAGCAATTCCACTATTCCAGCCACTTCGTGTTACTTTGAAGTCAGCCGGATACTATCCGAAGTATGCTCTGAAACAGTTCTTTTAACTTCAGACTTTATCCGCTCATTTTGCATAAATACTTTAAACATTAACCCGTTAATTCGGAAATTAGACAGACTCGCACGTCAGCAATAATACATATACGTTAATAGTGCATTTTGCCAAGTCTGTGTGTGTGTGTGTGTTCCACAAAAACATATTTTGTATACGAGCCTTATAAACGACCTTTTCCGTTGCAAGAAATCGTTCATAAAATGGTATTTTATGGTTCACATTATGACGTATTAGACGTTTATGACACGAATAATTGCGTCATCACACGTTCAGCCAATCGCAGGGAGCGAATCGTGGGGTGGTGGCGATAAACCGCGCAGCCGATCGAATCGCAGCGGGCTCATTCGCGAATTCGGGTTGGCGGTAAACCGCAGAGTCGACCACTCATTTTTCGCACAGCTCTCAAATAATATTCGTGAGTTTGTTTCCCAAAATATTAACTTTGATATTCTTATACATTTATAATGTTACCCGTTTATAAGCTTACTAAAGCAGTAGGATTTTGAAAACGTTCTAAAATCGCTCGTTTTTGCGTAAAATCGCTTTAATTAAAGTGCTGCTCCGGCATTCGCCTGGTGTTGATAAAAAAACACACAGAAAACTACCTATGAGGGCAACCGGACGCTAAAATTCTCCTCCAGACTGCAGCTGAATTCGAACCAACTCTGTCGCTGGGGTCGAAAATCCTACTCGGAGACATGGCTCAGGGCATCAACTGATGTCGCTACAGTCCCTCTGATCGAGAAGTTCTATGTTCGAGTCCCCACCTTGGCAGGAATTTCGACACTAGATTGCCAGCTAGGTCGAATTCAGCTGCTGACTGGAAAATTGCGCGCGGTCTTTCCTACCTCTTCCTTGTCCCATTCTCCGCCTTACACACACACTAACATGCATTACGCTACCACACACGCCGGGAGACCGGTTGGGAACTTAAACCTTGCCCGGGTGGGTCGGTGCCCCGCTAGTGGGAGATACGTAGTTGGGGAAAATCCCGCTATCCGAAGGTAGGTCGGTGCCGGATCTTACCATTCTGGAGCGGAAGACCATCGTCACCGCCCGAGCAAAACATGCTCTCCACTTACGGAATAATAGTTACCCTAGTAGTTAACACGCCCGGAATCTCCAACACTCAGTCAATCAATCATCGAAAATCCTCCCACTGGTGGAGGTACCGGGAGAGGGAAAGTCCTCAGGCCGACCTTTAGGTCGGCGTCGTGTCTCTCGTTGCAGTGGGGCAGGAATACCACCGCATCTCGCGATATAATATGCACTGTACCTACGGGATCGTAGCAGGTGGCACGAAAATACGAAATAATTAATCAACCTCCTGTAGAACTAAAATTGATCATCGAACAAATAACATAGAGGTTTACATTGCACTATGTAGTATACTGCCTATCTATCATTCCTATTTATGAACATCTCGGAGAGTTTATAATGAAGTTCATAATTTCCTCCTCGCTGTTTAAAATTCGAGCAAATATTCAACATTCCGATAATTCAAAATTAGGATGTCTTTGAAAGGTCTACCCCGTGTACCATGGGGTACTGTTGTGATCTCTTGCGCCACTCTCACCCCCTCATTTTCCTTCTTCCTACACTAACCTCCTCCCACTTCTGTATACCTCTTTCTACACAGTGCAACTTTCTTCCACTCTTTCCGCACCTTCTCATTCCTCTTGCGTCCTCCATCCCTCCCGCTTGACACATTTTTCCAAAATGTGTCATCCTCCAGCTAAAAAGTTTTACCGAATACTTTTCCTAATCCTCTCGTTTAAAATTGGTTCGAGATTTTTCGAAGTAAGTTCCTCCTTTTTTGGGCCCTTCGCCTCCTATTGAATGGTGTCCAATTTGATTGATTGATGTTTTCCCAGTTTGTCAACAGTGGCGATCATTAATCCCGATATTTTGTTCCAGGAGTTCGGCCTTCCTCACTGAATGATGAGATTCGGCGCTGATCACGTCGGCTTGCGGGGGATTTACCACTTCAGGTATCACACTCCAGCGGGGCACCGCTTCGCTGGGGACAAGCTCTGGTCTCTGGACATGTTTGGTAATGTGTGTATGTGTGTGCGTGTGTGTTTGAAAGGAGAGAATACGATAAAGAAGAAGGAATGATGCCCGAGGCCCACTTGTTCGCGATCTGCTCCGGCATTTGCTCGGAATTGATCTGAGAAACCACGGCAGTCGCCGCTATAAGTCTCCTTCAGGTACCTGCTGAATTTGACCTAGCTGTATTTCTGTCTGAATTCGGCTAAATTCCACGTAGCTAGAGTTAAAAATCTGCCGTCACGGGACTCCCTGTCAAATTCACTGCATAAACTTCGGCAATTCAGCCAGTACCACTTGATTCGAAAGTATGGCAGAGTATCCAACGAAATGTCTAACCCGTGCGGCACAATAACTGCTCTGCCTATCGCCTAACGACCGGTGCCTCACTCCTCCAAACCTGATCAGTACCACAGAATATAGGGTCATTATCACACTTCCAACAATTGTTAACACATACATTTTATAAACCTCTCGTTGAAAAATATGTCAAAAGGTTTTCACCAGACGCGAAAACTCATCGGCAACATCGCTGACTCTGGAGCAATTTTGATCAGGAGGTTCAGGAGTTCGAGTCTCTATGGGGACATGTTTTCGACACTATGTTAATAGTTGGGTTTAATTTGACGACTATCTGGAGAATTTGGTTTGGTTTCTCCCCTCGTCTCCCCACCCCACACACGTACGTGCATTACATTGGCAGACATCGAAACACCAGTCGGAAGCTTATAACTTGTTGCGGCTGGGGTAGCACCCCGTTGGGGATATTCCTGAATACAACACCTGCGAGCCCACTTGTAGTTCGGCGCCGGGTCTCGCGTTCCAATGGGGAAGGACCACCCCCTTCTTTACGTATACTACGCCCCGCCTATGGCGTACTGTTTTTTTATTTTTGTCGGATTATATAAAAATTTCCTATGAATAATATGCACTACACTTACGGGAACAACGACCATATTGCGATGGCTGAGAACCGGAATGTTTTAAGTCCATTTTACTTAATTTTTCAGGAGGACCATTTACTTTTTTTATATAGTGGGTTAGTAATGAATGCGTTAGTATGGAATGCGTTTGTTGCAAGCTTATGCAGTGGACTATTTACAGTTCGGATTGTATCACATGTGTAAACAGGGACCTAGATGAAACTGAAAAAAAACAATGACACTGATATCTTATGTTGTTAAAATTTGGATTTAAAAGAGTCTGGTTCTCAGCCATCGATTAGTTGACGCGACAAGAATCATTACTCACTCCTCAGACATTCAATTGATGTCTTTTAAGTTTCCACCCTTTTAAGAAAAATGTTCACACCCCCCTGATTCGAAATCATGGCAGATTTCGAAAAGAAATTCCTACCCGTTTTTCGCGAATTGTCTGAGCTATTTCGCACTCATCCTCTGCAAATCCTGCGCCCTTTCCCTACCTGATAAATGTGTCGGATTTGGGCCAATGGTAGGATGTTGGTGAGAGCACGTACTCTCGCGCCCGTACTTTGACGAAAACTACACGAAAAGTACTCAAAGTTGCGAAGAATTTTAAGAACGTTATTTCATAATCTACTCGTATCTGTATGGAACAGATATCATTAAGGGGAAAATCTATATCTTCATAATTGGAGTTGTAGGAAGACGCCGAAAAAATTTTGAATTTTTTTAATTTTCGAAAAATCAATTTTCAACGAAAATGAGGCCTGCAGCATTCTCTTCAATGTCATTCACACTATCTAAGAACAAAATGTAATCAGAAACGATGGAGGCATTTTTTTAAAAATTTTGAAAACGTCCCAGAGGCTTCAAGTAAAGTACCCCTAAATTTAAAAAAGTTTCAAATTAAAAGGCCTACATCATCAGATAGATCAATTGAGGATTATCAATTTTGAGGAAAATTGGCTGAATGGCTTAACCGCTAGCGTTGTTCACAGACGGACAGATGGACACTGACGCGCGGACAGACGTTTTGCCATCATTCGATTTGTTGGTATCAGGAAGCCACAAAATATAGATTCTCGCTACACCACGTGTTAAAGGATTTTATATCTAAATTTATCAACTCGATGTATCAAGTTACCAAGGCCTTGTAATCGAGTTTTTCTGGCAAAAATTTGCCTTTTCTTTTTGGCATTACACTATTTTCTCTCTACTAGTTAGCGAAAAAGTAAAATTAATGTCTATAAATTGAAGCGATACCTGAAATCAAAAAATCGGTGATTATTGGGTTGTTTGGGGAAATAAAGTTTATTATCCATGGAAATGAGAGTTTAGGTCTTTTGGATATTTTACATGTATACAAGAACAAATAAGAAATTGCAGTAATCATTCGGTCGTTAACCATGGCACGTGTGGCTCATTCGGATTGTCACTAAAAGTGGTGCCACTTTTATGAACTGCAGTATGAGATATTACTGATATCGGATCGCCTAAATTGACTACATCTTCCGTTGAAAACGTCTCCGATATTTTGCCATGCATATTCCTGCCCTCTCGTTCTCACATTTAGTATGAAAATGGTGACTGCTTTTCGAAGTAAATTTCTATCCCCGGCCGCGCGATTCGGGCGTGGCGATTTACCTTACCCCACAATTGCCTGTATGTCTCGCCCTCCACCTGTGAAAATATGTATCCGATTTTGATCCATCCTCCCACCAAAAATTTATCATAGGTAATATCGACTGCTTTGGAAGTTGTCGATAAATTCTCGACTCGCGAGGCGAGTTGGGGATTTATCTGAGAATTTTCAATAGGGTCAATAGTGGTATTTAATAGGACTATTCCGCGACTGAAATTACGTCCAACAGTGTACCAAAATGCGCCAAATATTGAAAATAACTGAAACCATTTTAAAATCAACAAATGTTATGTTATAATGTAGCAATCGATTATATATCGTCTCTTAAGGTAAATGGCTCACAGTTGATATTGACCTGTAGGGAGAAGCGTTAAGAAAAATCGGTTAGAAAAAGTAATAAACTTTTTGACACCATCCTGATTGGGGCAATTTGTTAGTAAAGTTAATCATTATTAGTTTTAATTTAACGAGTGGAATTGTCGCAATAAATTTACTCCTGCAGCAACCGAAATTTTCGAATGACGTTCCTACCCTACCCTGTTCCCCCTTTTAGGATGTGAAATCACGGCAAATTTTCGAACGCAATTTCTACCCCGCGCCGCCCGATATCGGCGCGTCGTGCACCCTTCCGTTCGT
>BOPP01000337.1:349262-364018 GCA_017312745.1 Gryllus bimaculatus | reverse complement strand
CTAGGTTGTTCAATTTTACCAGTTAATTATTTTTTGTGAATATTAACACCTTATAATGCTACATAAATAATTTATCAATTAGCGCAATAAATAAATAAATTAGAAATTATTAATGGAAATAAAAGAAAAAGTCAAAGAACGTTTTTTACTTCTAATTTTTTTTTCTTTCCGCCTTCTAAATTACCGCGTTTTAAATACCCGGGTTAGCCTCTGATCTGTTGCGTAAATCAGTAGGGTGAAAAAGTCTTGTGCTTCAACCCCTTCTTCTCCTAACCCAAATTTTGGCTTCCTGATCGGCATTAGAGCATTTTAAAAAATCCTTATAATAGATGTCGTCCGCGCGCGTCATTTCACGTCGCGACGCGGCCGCAGCCACCTGCCAGCCCGCCTGCCGAGCGGCCGGCCCTCGCCGCTGGACCAAGCGGCGCCCCCTGGCCGGCTCGCTGACAAAGCGAGGGGTGACCCGGCGAGCGGGAAGAAGGAGGAGGGGAAAAGCGGGCTGGAGGAAGCTGGTGGTGGGGGGGGAGCGAGAGGAAGGAGGAAGGAGGGGGCGCGTGGGGCGGCGCGTCAGCGCGCGGGGAGACCGCTGTTGGCCTCCCTGGCGCGAGAGCGCCGCGTCAGCATCGACTGAAGTAGAGGAGGAAGTGCGCTTTGTCGTTTTGCCGGCGCAGAGCGGCCAATGGCCAAAGCTGGAATAATTAAAATAAAGGAAGTGCCGCTACCTGGATTTTTCCGGGTGGTGGGGGCAGGTCGGGTCCCGTTGAGATATCTTTTCATTTGTTTAATCAGTGGCGCCCCAAGTTTCACGAACTGGAAGGCGAGACATTGTCAACACTTCGCTAAGCTCAAACAATTTAAGGCGTAACGAAGCTTCCGATTGGTTGGACAGTTCCCTCTCTTCCTCCAGGCTTATGCCCTTGAGAAGCCAACTGTGTATAAATCGGAAAAATAGCTCGAGCCAAACAGTGCTGCTACTGCACTGTCTGGCCCACTGTCTCTGAAAGGGAAGCCCCCAAGTCTAGTTTGTGATTTATGCAACTCTGCCCCTTGCATCAAGTTGTTGGCGGTTTCATCCAATCGGGAGCTTGAACGTCTCCGTAATGACGTCATTATGACGACGGTCTATCTCCCGATTGGATGAAACTGTCAAAAGCTGATACCTGACAGACGCAGAGATGCGAAAATCGTAGTATAGTCATGATTGTGGCTATTTCTTTACCCTTGGTACATAGCTACGTAGTTTGGTCGATTTCGGCCGCTGTGTAGAGGAGAATTTTAGCTGCCGACTGCTCTAATCGGTAGTTTTCCCAGGTTTGTCCGTGCAATATCAACCGCAGCTACACCTTTTCCAACGCACCACGGCCAACACGCGACTTTTCCCTCCTCATTCTCAACGGTTTATTATTGCAAGAGAATAAACACATGGTTTACTTTATATTTATATGAAAAACCATTTATGTGAATGTCCATTTATCAACTGCTTTAAATATAAAAATATTTTGAAATCAGTAAAATTGGGAGACTTTTTCTCAGTTTTCTCGAAACGAGGAATTTGAGGTTTGTGGGTTTCTGGAATAAACGATTCAATTTATCCTGGGAGGCTGGGGTCCCTTCTCTTATCTGCTGTCTTTAGTACAGGGACGGGCGAAAACTTAGAAAGCTGACAAGTACAACGGAATTGCGTGTGCAGCAAAAGGGCGGATCGCGGTGAGAATTCATTTTGTTTATTATAGCAAACGGTTTTATATTTTTATATGTTTTCAAAAACGTATTGCCCTCTCCCGGAAGTACGTTTTGGAGCCGCCCCGGATCGAGAGTGAATGAGGTTATTTGTACTGTGACTATGTTTCTCGTGGAACGCAATGGTGGTGGCACAGGTCCAAAAATACAAATTTAGAGTTAATGCGCTCCCCGGAATTAAAGATTGGTCTACTTTCTAGCAGCAAATCGCACAGTACACTATTCCAATCAGTAATGGCAGAAGTGTGAATGGAGGAATGATGCATTTCATTCATCGTGAACAACTTCAAACTCATTTTTCTTAGCACCTGATGTTTTGAATTGTGCTACTGCATTCTATGATCGATTTAATGATATTGTGGTTCCTGTGCAAGGGATCGCCTCGGCGGGGGCTTGGGTAGGCGTCGAGGACAATGGAGTGGATAGTGAATACGACGCTTTGAGGCACTTGTTGAAGATAACAGCCCGCGAAACCTTGCAAGGGTCGGAAAGTAGCTCCGAACTCGATAGAATAGAGTTTCCTGAAACTTCTCTGAAGTCGTGGGTTCTTTTTGTAAAAAATTGTTTCGCGTCCTCTTGAGAGAGAAAGAGAAAGAAAAAAAACTCTGAGAAGCAATAACCAGACTTCTGACAAGTTTATTTAAAAAAAATGTGGTACGTTTTTTTGAATCTTGGAAGATATTATCATTTCTTTGGCTGCGCATTATTATTGTGGTAGACTGGATTATTCTGTGGAAATTATTATAGTCGTTGCATAGAAATTCTGTTTTTTGTGTGTTCCAAAGATAATTTTGTTGTTTTTGAAACAGAAACATAATTTTGAAAAAATCCATGAGTGACGTGAAATGTTTTTTCTTCTCCGTGAAGCATTTTCTTCAGATTCTTTTGTCAATGCAGTGCATGAATTTCAAAATGTGTATATTATCATGAAAATATTTAACAACATTATTATAGAATATACTTTCACATAACGATACAAAGGTTCATTCATAACTTCACTCATTCGTTTATTGATTCAGTCATAACTTCGCTCATTCGTTTATTGATTCAGTCATAATTTTCTTCATTCGTCTTTCCCGTCACATTTTCGCTATTTTGATACTTGGGTAATATCTCTATATTCCAATATCAATCTCTTACTCATAATATCTTTTAATGTGTTTTCTTTTTAACAACGTCATTTCATGCCAATTTTGTTCCTAGTCTTTTTTTGCGATTTTTAGCCAATCCGATTGTTAGTAAAAAAATATAAATTGTTAAATAAATTACTCTTATCAACGAAACACGCACAATACTTCGCACTTCAACTTCTATTGATGACAGTCGCTCGCGTTGTATCAAATTTACAGTCGAATCTGTATAAGACATATGTCCTTCAGTACTGATACAACTCGAATTATGAAGTTTTGAAATAAACGTATTATTGTCGATGGCCGCTGACGTATATCACAGGCTTAATAATTGATGGAGTATGGACTATACGTTATGAAAAGGCTTTATAGGATTTCCCTTAACAATTATTATTAAAAAATTAAAATAAGTCATCTTCAAATAGTAACTTTCAAGTTAATATATCAAATTCAAGACATATTGAAGGAATTGTCTCGACCAAGGAAACATAGAATCAAGATATAGTGTAATTTGTAGCATACAAATTTTTACTTTTCCGCGCTGTAGAAAGAACTACTTACGAAGAGAAAGTTATGTAATAATGCGCCGAAAAACATGTAATAATGCGCGTTATGTTAATAATGCGCGTTAAGTTATGTAATAATGCGCGCATTTTCGGCAAAAAAAACTCTTATTATAGGGCCCTGGAAAAGAAAAATTTGATAAATCCAGTTCCTAAATTTAGAAAAACAAATCCTGGAACACGTGCTGTACCCAGAATCCCTATTTTCTGGGTCTTTGATACCGAAAACTCAAAAGACGGCAAAACGTCTGTCTCTCTATCTGTGAACAACGCAAACGGCTAAACTGTTCAGCGGATGTTTTCCAAAAATTGATATTCTCTGATCGATCTGGCTGATGTCACGGCGCTTTGAATTTGAAACCAATATTTTAATTTGGAGGAAGGGGTATTTAGCATGAAGCGCTTGGGTCGTTTTCAAAATTTTCAAAAAAAAACAACATGTCATCGATTTTGATTAAATTTTCTTGTTGGATAGTATGAAGGACACTTACGAGAATGGCGCAGGTTCCAAGTTGGTTGAAAACTGTGATTTTTCGAAAAATTGAAAAAAAAAAAAAATTCGGCGTCTTTCTACTATTATGAAGATACTTTCTTAAAATGAAATGTGTTCATCAAAATCATTTTCAAATAAGGTGATGTTGAATTTTTCGAAAATATGAGTATTTTTGGAGTAATTGGGCGTCAAAATTAGTCGCCCACTCTGAAAATCCTGCGCTTTTTGATCGTAATTTTAGTGGTGTTTTGAGACAGTTGGTGGCTGCGAAAGTTAGAATGTGTATATTATGTCATATTTTATATTTTGTTGTTCGTTTCTTTCATTGGAGCTTTTGTTATACGTTTACAATTTAATTTTTTAGCAATTACTTCAACCTATTTGAAATAAAAATGAGATAAGAATGCTAGCCTTCAGTCGCCTGCATGCTAATTTAACATCCAGTTGGATGCTACGTAAGATAGAATTTGTGTGTTATTTTATATTTCATTTTATTATTTATTATATTTATGTTATTTCATTTTAAATTGCGTCCTTTAATTGTGTTAAATGTGAAAACTAATTGATGAGCGGTTATTGTTGGTTTTTGTTACCCATTGTTGTAACACAGATAAAAAGACGGCGATAATGACGGCTGCTTTTCGTTTGGGGTAATAAAAACTTTTAATTATTTGCGGTAGTAAAGTACTTTTATGTTTGTAGAATATTACAATATTATAGTGTTTAACAATATATTTTTCGATTTATTTGCATTTGTGTGCCAATTCTACCAGTAGTTTATTAACTTTTAATTATTTTACTTTCTCGCACACTCCTTTCTTTTCGCACCAAATGTTCCACGATTTCAAATGACTTTTATATAAAATAATTTGGAGAGAATTTGTGGTATAAATATTATTACATAACCATTACTAATGGAGAGAAGTATATTCTGTGTTAGCACCTCTAGTTTTGTACCACAAATATATCTACTTTTTGAATTTAAATCTTAGTCAGTGTGTGTGCTTACTGTGCGTATGTGCTCTCGTCAATATATGTGCTTACTTCATACATAGAGTTCATGAAATATCCTCATGCGCATATATTGAAGAGAACGGTCATTTCCATACCGAGATACATATGTTTTTGACTGAATGTTTTAATTATAAACAATACATATGTAAAAGGAAGTGACTTCACTGTGCTGTAAATATATCGCCTCGATGTTTATCGAATCATATGTTTGAAACTCTAATATGTGCGGTTTTAGGTACTCAGTAATTAACTTTCAAAGGAAACTAGTGCGAAGACCAAAATTCTAGAGAACAGACATACCTCTTGTTTGCGGTTTTAATGGCTTGGTGTTCGAATCAAAGCTTTGTCGAAGCACGGCCGACGGTCAATATTGTTTGTTTTTTAATAAGATATTTTCATCTTGTTTGTTTCTATAGCTGTTCTGTGTAACATAGACTAATCTAGTGTCAACAGATAACTGTCGAGACCACGTTTCTGTTGTCTGTCATGCAATTTTTTCATAGCATCAGCGTTTTGACAATTTCTATCGATACTGAATGTTTGTCGTTATAATTGCTTTGAAGTAGCGGCGTGTTCTCATTGGGTCATTTATTTCATTGCACGCCCGATTTTTTTCCTGTTTTGTGTAACAGTTGACATTGAACATCGAAAATGATACACAAGTATCTTTTATTGATGCGTGATTAGAATAATTAATAGGGTTTAATTCATATCATCCAAAATCAGTTTTATGAGTGTGTTTTAATCCGTGTGACAAAAACATACAAGGTTTACATGAACTGTCATACATTAATTTATACAAATTATATAATATTTTTATTTCTTCCACGTTGATACCATTTCGCCCTACACAACCCACTGGCAAAATTAAGGACGACAAACTGGATTTCAACACTCCATGATCTCTCCGTTGTTTCTATTTTGAGGGGCTATCTCATATATTGTATTTGACGTCATTCTATCTTTTTGTAATCGTCCAGGGCTGAAATTAAAATTATTCAGAAATGCTTCGTGTAGAATAAAACTATTGTCAAGGTGCCGCATATTCTTTGACAACGGCATTTTGTCATTGTGAAGAAGAAGAAAAAGAAAAAGAAGAGGGTTCATCAGACCCTGTACTAATCAGAATCATCCACTGAATCTAAGTTTTACTACATTAGGGAGAAGTAATAATTGGACGATTTTTCTGTACCCTTCAATACGGATCGGATTTGTATTTGGTTATTTATAGAATTTCATTTGCAAAAATCAACTTTGCGTTTCAGTTTGTTTTATTTTCAAATTCGAACGTAAATTATGCTTTTTCTTGGTCCTTTCAACGCTTGTCACCGCCGTTCGACCGGGGTTACCTCAATTATGTCTGAAGGAACTGATAAAATTGTCACTTTCACTTCAAACGGCCAAAAAGTTGGTCTGTCTATTGGACATTTCAGCAGTTTGATACCATTCTCCGGAAGAACAGTGAAGCACATGTAATTTAGAATATATGGTCTTGAGCCCGAAATCAGCGCAGTAACCTCGTTATTGTGATGTAACATATGCGAACATATCATTGTTTAGCCAAATATGTTAATTAATTTCATAAATGATTTTTAGATATTGTCACTCGAATACTTTCATCACTTCTGATGTTGGAACGTTCACGAATTTGTTAAGCACAAAACTAGCTGACTACAAACTAAATGAATAGTATATTGTAACATCGTAGGCCTTCACGGCCACAGTCAATATAACGGAAATTATCCGAGCTGGTAGGCCGTGGTCTAGTTGACATTGAAAGGCCAACTTCAATGCCCCTTCAACAACCCAACTAGACCACAGAGTACCGCCTCGGAAAATTTCTGCTATATAGTATATTGTACTTTTTTACCACAAAAACTACTAAGATAAACATTGAAGAAAGTGCTAACAGTAGTCAATAAGTATTACCAAAAATTGGCAATTGAAATTATTACACAAAATAAATTTGCTATATTTGCAGAGCTTATTAGCTTGTAATCTTATCCCACATTTTTACAATGATTTTTACGATTCACTTATTTAGACACTTGGTACATGATCTTTCCTTTTGTTTCTGCTCTCTAATTGTTGAAGTTATAATCAAGTTAATAATTTAATTTTTACGTTTGCTGTGTTGTCTCTTTAATTTTCGGGTATGATTTATAATGATTGCGCAGTTTTCTCCATTACTTTCAATTATTCCAATATTCTTGAAAACAGTCGTGAATTAGACGTGTTAGTTCATTTACCCGGCTTGATCTATTGTGACTGTGAGTTATGACAATAATTTGATTTTGGTATCAACAGCGAAGCAAATGCTCAATGCGGTCAACGAAGGCAGTTAGATAAATGTTGACAAGTTGACAATTTTTACTTCGGCTGATTCCTATACTAAAAACAGTGAGTGCAGATCAGTTGTGATTACAAAAAATATTAAAACAAAATAGTGGCCGGGAGAAGCAAAAATTATTCTGAACAAAAATACACACAATGGTATTCCAAAAAGTAGTACGCACACTGCTCAAGAACAACAAATAACATACTATCGTATAGCATTCTACTATATTAAATACATCAACAAAAACAATCTTCATGAAACTGCAATAACACATTACAGTTTATATATAGCATAGCAGTTATTTATGTACCAAGATTATTAAGTAAATTGCTGTTCCATAACGTAACATGTAAATACCAGTCTAGTGGTGCTAAAGCACCTCATACTTCTCTCTCGTTTTTTCATGCAAAATTAGGCACAACGTACTCAAATTTCTGAAAAATAACAAACGTCCTTATATCAAAATCGATATTTAAGGAATAGATTTCATGGAGGGAAAAATCTTTATCTTCAATATTTTAGATGTGGGAAGACTCGGAAAAAAAATTGAAGTTTTCAAAAAAATCAGTGTTTTTAAGAAACGTGAGACCTGCCCCATTCTTGTAAATGTTCTTCACACTATCCAACAAAAAAAATCAAAGACGATGACGCCATTTTATGAAAACTTGGAAAATGTCCCTAGGGATTCATGTAAAGTACTCCCCAAAATTAAAATATCGGTTTCAAATTCAAACGGTCGCGACATCAGTCAAATCGATTACGGAACATCAATTTTGGGGAAAATTGGCCGAACGGTTTAACCTCTGGCGTTTGTAATGCTGGGCGGGAAAACGGCGAATTTTCGCGGGACAGAAATCCTATTACAGGGCCCTGGTAATGAACACGTGGATAAATCCCAGACGGACATATTCCCAGACGGACAGACACTTGGACACACGGACGTTTTGCCGTTATTCGATTTTTTTGTATCAATGGCCCACAAAGCGTGGATTGTGGCTACACCACGTGTTCGAGGCTCTTTTTAAAATTTAGCAACTGGATTTATTCACTTTTTCGTTACCAGAGCCCTGTAATAAGAATTTTTCTGTCAAAAACTCGTCGTTTTTCCGTCAGCGTTACACAATTTTCTCTCTATTCCGTAGCGGGAAAGTTATATTTAAGTGCAGGCGGTCTCTTCCTTAGAGCCATGCTGCCAAATGAAGTCAGCTGTGACGGCGTAAAAAATGACGGACTGAATACGAAACTCAATCGGCACGTTCAGTTTGATAATACGCGGAGTAAAACGAATATATGCATTTTATAGTTATCGAAGCTGTTTCAGTATTTTTGTATTTTTTCACATTGTTATTATTATTATTATTATTATTATTATTATTATTATTATTATTATTATTTCACTCATTCCGGTCTGGAACTCGTTAAAAATAACGATTGCACCTCTTTCGTCACCTCAACGTGACTGCGGACTCGTCCAACCGCCCCGAACGCCGATGCGCGCCCGTAATATCCACTTTAACTTTAACCCGCCAGGCTGTAGCATCTGCCGTCGCTTCCGCGCGCATGTGCCACCGCCAATCTGGGAAGCGAGGCGACGGGGCGGCGGGGGCGGGGGCGGGGACGTGATTCTGGGACCGGTTCATCCACGCAGGCCCGCGGATTGAGCCGTTGATGAAAATGAAACGATGCGCATAACGACGGAAGAATTGATCTGGCACTCTCAATTTTACGGCTTTGTAACCGATCTCATTGTTGACGTGGCCCTTTGCGTGGAATTCGGCATTTGTTATATTGCACGCTCCCGTCGGCAAATTATGCACACCGCGGAAACACTTTTTTTTTTAATTTTCATTTTTGTGGTATTTTTGTTGGGTGGGTGGTTGGAGTCCGGCGCGGGTGGGTGGATGGTGGGAGGGAATTAGCGCAAGAGTGTTTTTGGCGGAAGAGTAGTCGACGGTTCGGTTTTTTGTTACTTACAGTGGAGTGGTGTCGGACCGTGTAGAATGTTGAAAGCCCAAGGTCAAGCGAGTGTCAAGAATTTCGTGGAGTTTGTTTTATTCGTTTTGGTTTTGTTTGCTTTGTAAGTACAGTTACGTTACGTTGCTGTTTAAATGTCTGGTGGTGGGGAGGGCACGTACCCTGGGGCGATATAAATCCGACATACTTATGTGAGCAAAAGCATGGTGTCCCTGCGATATATTGAGTTTTACGTTCGTGTGCTTTCAATTTCGCATCGTTTTGGTTAGCATACCGGCAACACAGAAACTATAAATAAGCGAACTGTAATTGAGGTATGGAATTTTTATATTCTCAGTGGTATTTATTTTTCAGAAATCAAGTTCATATTATTTCATTTGATGCATTATTACTCTTAATGGAAAATAAATATTTTTCCTGCATGTAGTGGGGTATTTCGTAATTACTATCTTGATGAAATAACTCCGGGTGTAATATTTGGAAAGAATATCAATGTTGCAAAATAATAATTTTGAAGGACTGCTTATTACCTCGGGCGACGTATTAAGTATGTTACGTAGTTTAACCGAAATGAATTCGACAAACACTGCACAATCTGCATATTAATTACCTTGCATTTTTTACATTAAATACCACTGATCTGTACCCACTGATCTGTACATGCGCAGAAAGTATTGATTCATTAAATGAATTTTTACGTGAATGAAGAGTATGGCCTAAGTATGTCAAATTGCGTTACAACAAATTATATTTAATAGTTCATTTTCTCTATTTCTGCCTTGGAGAAGCTTATAAACATGTTAAAATGATAAATAAATCCCACGCAGCTAAAAAAGGCAAAGTTCATTCCACTGCTTGAACACAAGAGTACTATATCATTTGAAAATTACGAAATGCAATCAAGAAATCAAAATATGTTATTTATCCCATTTTACAATAACAATGTTTGCATAAAACGCATCCCGATGCCTCAAGCGGTTTCAAAGGTGATCCATTCGGTATGAGGATGTTACATTTCAGTCAAAATTTAAAAAAAAAGGCTTTTAAAGAAGTGTGATAACCATGTGACTAATGCAGAACCCAACATTTACAATTCAAATTAATCAGCACTCTTTATTTATCAGTGCAATTGAGTGTATATTTAGTGTATGTTATGAAAAGTCATTGACTCAATTACTGGTATCACTCTAACCTTTTCTAGTTCCAAACTCAATGTGAAAATTCTGATATTTTCTGTTAGTATTACATTACTCAAAGGAACATCGCAAACTTAAATTGTTATAAATAATCTTTGTTTTCCTTGATGATTTAAAAATTATTAGGCGTTGAATGCCGTGCCGCGTTCCATCCTCAAGCGGGAGGTTTTGTGATATGGGAACATTTTCGGCTGAAGTTGACATGCACTTAATGCAAGGACTACTTTAAGAAATAGCACGTGATCAAATGCATGTTACAAATAAAGCGTATTTTGCTCGCTAGTTCAAAAATCATTTGACGTTGCTAGCCGTGGCTCGGTGCGCATTCCTGCGCTTTGGATTGTTTTGTGGGAATATTTTCTGATGACGTTGAGGAGCACTTAATTCAAGTGATCTAATAAACCAAAATTACGTAATGAAGTGCGTAATGTGTAAGGAACAGACCCGGAAGACGTTACTATGCGCGTGTGCCACGAACGGCGAGGCTGCCCTCTCCCGGCCTAGGCGATATACTTAACACGTCTTGAGTCTCTCAACGCTATAATTTCCAATGCTTTTATGCCGTGTAGAATTTTCTTTAACACTTTGAACTGACATTTCAGATTTACTACGGGTGTCGTAGTTGGGTGAGGAGGCGTTACGAAATAGAATAAACCCATTCATTATTATTATTATTATTATTATTATTATTATTATTATTATTATTATTATTTATTATTATTATTATTTTTATTATTTTATTATTTATTATTATTATTATTATTTTATTATATTATATTATTATTATTAATTTATTATTATTTTTATTATATTATTATTATAATTACTATTACTATACTACACAAAATAATGTTCTAAATCTCTTTAGAGAGCGCAGTTTAGTCGGTTGGCATCCAAAAACCGCTGGAAATTGCGTGTTTCAATTGGTCGTTTTGGTATGCGCATCCGATCAGAAATATGCTCGGTGCCTTCCTGGCGTTCTCCGTGGCGCGGCTGCCTTTATCACGCCGCACGTCGCCCCCTCCCCTCCCTCTTCCGATGCCCCCTCCCCGCTCGTTCGCGTTTCCGACCGCGTGCTTGCATCGTTCGGGCCTTTCGTTGCCCGTTTTTGTGAACTCTGGCCGAAGTTGGAGATTCCGGAATACCCCGCGCCGGAGGTCTCGGGCGTCGATTCGGCTATGATCGCCGTACGTCGCGCGGGCGGCGGTGACTGCGAAGGACACGTTATCAGTGCACGTCGCGTGGGCCACCGGCCGGGCTGAAAATCCTGCGACGCTCGCTAATGGGAGTGGGACCGGTTTTTTAATATGTATGGATTTGTTGGATTTCTAATGCTTGGATCTGGGGAATTGTCCGATTTACCGCGCCTGATGTCGAATGTAATGTAGGGGAGTTTCAAATTTGGCACCACAACGCTAGTTTGTGTTTTTTCTTTACCTCTGAGGAAGATCGCAGAATGGCGGCCGAAACGTTGGCACCTGTGGCCCGAACGCGGCGTCAGGAGCCGAGTAGCTACTGGTAAGAGGCTGTTGTGCATTTTTGGTTATCCGGGATGAACCGTGTCTCAGTCAATTGTGCTGACGTTTCGGCCATCTTGCTGTGGCCTTCTTCAGCAGTATAGCTCTGATGAAGGCCACAGCAAGATGGCCGAAAAGTCAGCAAAATTGACCGAGACGCGGCTAATCCCGGAGAGCCAAGAATGCATTGACTCCGGCCGTGGAAGCCTACGAACCCAGGAGGCTGTTGTCATTGGTCTACGATAATCCTTCGCCGCGGAAAAAGCCCCCGTTCGCAGCCTCTACCTCCGAGATGGTGGCCGTCTAACCGCTGAGAGTGACCGCACGAAAATTCATATATTTGTTCATAACTAGACTTATAACATTCAAACGCACTTACGAATTTTGTCAGCTTGCTTTGTCCGCTTACAAAATCTGACTGGTCGACGTCGTGGGTGTTGCGTGTCAGCCCTGATATTTCCGATATGCTTATTTATCAAAGTTAGTGTAATGAATATTTTCGTAATGTAAATGAAAGTAAAAAAACCTTGAACGATTGAAATGAAACAACTAAAATAGGACAGACATATGAGAAGGTTTAAATCGGATAGACTTCCACAAAAAGTTTGGGAATGGACACCCAATCGAAGGAGATACAGGGGAAGACCGAGAACAAGACGGAACATGGAAATAACTGAAGCCAAGGAGAAAATAGAAATGGAGGAAAAAGACCTATGGGATTATGAGGCATTGAAATTGGGATGCGGAAGACGGCCAATGTTTTAAAACAGCCGTTAAATAGATAGATAGTGTAATGTATGATATGTGTGGTTGAGCTAATGATACATATATCGTTCAAGCTAGCGGTGAACTAATACGTGTTCACGTAACATACAATTACCTATTAATATGTAACGTAAAAATAATCAGTAAATTTAAAATTTGCTACATAAAATCGTTAAATTAAAAATTAAAATTTAATGTATATATTTAGTATCAAACAATTTGGTGTATAGTCGGTATCATCCTCTGTGCCAAATTGTATTCACATTTTTGGTTGATTGTTACGAGTAATGAATAATTGCGTACTAAAACGGACAGTATGATTGAATACTTGGCAGCGAGCCGTTGCTTTCCTAGCCACAATTCGTGATTGAAACACACATGACGTACCCTGGTTTTGAATGCACTGTCCTGTAGTATACGAATTTGGCCATGCTCGAATTTCATGTACAAACTGAAGCAAGCAGGAAGCTTAGTTTTGATTTGTGAATGTTTTGAAAGCAATTGCATTAATTGAAATCTATGCATAGTTTTTAATAAGTCTATAAGACAATAAGCTTATTTCTCTTTGATCAATTCCTGGCTTCTAGACTGGCGCTCTCTTGAGAATTTAATAATGGAACAAATTAAAAACATCCATGTATAATTTTTATGGCATTTTTAAGCGTTGCAACTGTTTTTAAGACCACAAAGAAACGATATAAAAATATTTTTATTTCAGTGTTTCCAGTGATGTGGTTTATATGCGTTACAGAAACATCCAGAAGTTTCTCTCAGAACCAGCATTATTCAGAGCCAGCATTATAGCAGTAATGCTGGGGGCTCTGAGTGAGTATATGCAGCTACGCGCACCGAGAAGTCCTAGGTTCGAGCCCGATAGTGGGGGATTTTTTTACTGTAACTACATAGGTATGTTGAATTTACTCGTTGCCTGGAAAATCATTGCAGCCCCCTAATCTGGTCGGTATTTTTCCGTGGTTTCTCCGATTTGTAGTAGGCGAATTTCGAAGCAGTACCTTAACACTCAGGCCACGGCTCTTCCTCTTTCTTGCCATATTCTCCTCCATTACTCACCACTCTTACACTTACGGCACTACCATACATGTCGGGACACTAGTCAGGAACTTAGAGCTTGTGCCGACAGGGGCTGGGCCCCGCTGGAACGAGGTACCCAGAGGGGAAACACCACGCAAGTCGATGTGTAGGTCGACGTCGGACCTCATTCAGCACACAGGGGGAGGAAAACAGTCACTCCAGCGAAAAACATTGACTAAACTAACGGGACCGTTGTAGTTGACGTACCCGTAAACGGGGTGTCTGTCGGATTGGTCGGTCATTCGGTCTGCCGGTCTGTCCAGCACTTCCTCCGGCATTTTAGAAGGATCACTTCTGTCCACGTAGTGCGATTACCGTAGCAACAGAAACACAAGCAGAGACATTTTATTTGTTTTCTTCACCATGTACTATGTTACTTCAAGAAACGTAGTCTAGAAGTTTTCGCTTGTATTGATTACAAGCTATCATGTCACTTCATTGTTATAGTCCAACGCAACGAAAGGAATTTGTTAGATGGCTATCAGTTGAGTCCGTCCGCACTTGTATTGCTAAGTCAATATATTTCAAGTTACGTGACTGAACAATATTCCCAGTTACACACACAAACCATACACACGTACACATGCGGTAATTCTTAATTTTCGACGCGTATTCGGCTGGTCAATCCCCTTGTTTTCGCTTTCGTCTCGTCATAAGTGCACTGTGCGTTGAAGGGGCTGGGCCTAATTGAACGGGTGCGCTTTACCCAGCCCTGGCGGGCGGTATGCGGCAGCTCTGTGGAGCTTCAATGGGCCGCCGACCAATCTGTTCAGGGCCGCTCGCTTCTGCCGCTTCTGCCGCTTCTGCTCGCGCTGCCACTTTCTCAGGCGTTGCTAACGAGGCGGCTGGCGTGTGGCGGAGGCGGACTCGGTGATGGTGTTGGTGTCGGTTTAGGACGTAGTGAAGGGGCCGGCGGGGGCGGGGCAGAGGGGAT
>BOPP01000337.1:332589-349159 GCA_017312745.1 Gryllus bimaculatus | reverse complement strand
GATGGGAATAATGACAGTGGGAATGGGGATGGCGACGGTGCGGTCGGGGAACGGGCGTGGCGTATGGTGATGGTGGGAACAGGGATGGTGGAGATGGGGACGACGGCAGTGCGAACGGGGAACGAGCATGACGGAGATGGCGATGGTGACGGTGGGAACGGAGATGGCGGAGATGGGGATGGCGACGGTGGGAACGGGCATAGCGGAGATGGGGATGGCGACGGTGCGGTCGGGGAACGGGCATGGCGGAGATTGGGGTGGTGACGGTGGGATCGGGCATGGCGGAGATTGGGGTGGTGACGGTGTAAACGGGAATGGCGGAGATGGGGATAGCGACGGTGCGGTGCAACAGTGTGGCAATAGATGTGTTAATTGAATAAGATATAAAATATTGGTATGATCTTTTCTATTCATTGACAAGAGTCACAAAACTAACAAAAAACACGTTAATAATTGTGACCTTTCATGGGAAATCAAATGTAAAATATTTCTCATATTTTAAGACATTTGATATGCCAACGATAAAATGCGTATTTCGTATAACGTAATGCAGAGATGCGGAAAATGGCTGTAACTCTCGCAGTGGTCTCGCATTCGGACTCCGGTAATACCCGTAGGTTCAAATGTGACAAATGACGGTAGGTACAACGGACACAGAACGTGATGTAATGTTTTGATATTAGAATTTCATCGATGGTACCAGGAACACACCTGGGAAAACAGGAACCTAGGAAAACACAGTGAGAATTGTATTAGAAATGGAGTTATCGTCACTGATCTTAGAATTGGCCTAAGCAATATTGCTGTGGTTACTAGATCGTCAAGATAGAAAAATTGCACACCCTATATAAAAAATAGATACAATTTCATGGCTTGTCGGTAAGACCAACCTCTGATTTTACATTTTATGATTTCTGTACTTTCACTAATATATATTCATTTTCAACTCTCTATATTGCCTATATCTGAGTTCTGCTTCCAAACTCTTTTTATTATGACCGTTTAAACTAACTTAGATTTATTTAATTTTTATTATTACCAATAAATATTATTATTTATTACACAATGTTAAACCAAATACAATAGTTGTCGAGTGTACAGATCCTTTTTTGTAATATTACAAAAAAATGGTTATATTCAGATCTGGATACAATTTACTAAATAAAAACTCTTAATTAGATGAAGTTAGTATCTGTCAAAGAGTTTCTAAATCCTTTATTGAGAACGCTAGCCGCACCCCTGTGATACATTATTGACCTAATAGTCGACAATTCACAACTAGAATTAAGAAATGTGAAATATTTATTTCAGAAATAAATGTAATAATTTTCAAATTTTTATTCATTACACCGAAGTTAAAATAATTTATAAAAGTTATGATAAAAAGAGTACAATTGGGTATATTGTGGCAAAAAAGAGAGTACAAAAGAGCATAACTTCTAAAAACGTTCTTATACTCTGAAAAGTGTATGTTTGATAATCCTAGTAAATGCTGTTGGAATTGACGTTAGCGATAATGTTATTAAGAAGAGCGACTGTTGCCAAATAATTGGAAGGACATAATACATAAAAAAGGTACATAATTGGGGGAGGTGAGGTAGACCACGACATCAGTGAGATTGGCTCTTTCATATGGATATATATGCAAGTTTCATTTACGATTCATTAAATGAAACATTTTTTAAACAAAACAGAAAGAAAGAGAAAACTTTTTGACCTGCTGAATCTTAAATAAAAACTATGAAGTACATGGCATTAGAATTGGCGTTAGTGTATCGTATTAGTATAGGCGTCCGCGACGAAGGTATAGATGATGTGATTGATATTTGGATATTGGATGTGGCGATGGAAGAGCAGGTTTCAAAATTGGCGATGGTAGCGGTGGTGAGAGACGAGGCTTTGAATGTGGTAACGGCAGTAGCGGCATCTGAGATAATGGGGACGCTACTTGTTCTGGCAATGTTGGCAGGTGGAGGGGGGTTAAGGTAGTAGTAGCTCGTAGCCGGGAGCCAGTTTTTCAGCTGAACTTATCAGATGCGGTGGGTTGAGTTTCAACTTTTAATTGCCATTTTAGCCTGTCATCTGTGAGCGACCATGATGAATCTATCCGTGGTTCTGATACGAAGTAGCAATGCGAGTGAAAGTAAATTATAATTTTCTGGTCACTGTTTGGATGTCAAAACTAACGCAAAACCTCATTCGTATGTTGTGATATTTCGCTTGCGGGCAAGAAATAGTCTCTGAGAAATTAAGTGGGTGCAGATATTTTCTTGCAACGTGTAAGGCAAGTGGATATAAATAATATTTGATACTATCGCAGTATAATATTTTTGCCCTTGGCGAATTTCATCAGATGAGAGGTGTTAGAAATCACACCTCCAATTTATAGTTTCAGTTTGTCGATTTATCATATGAATCCGACAGCGCTACTGTTAGAAGAATGAACTTCTCGTTCTCTTTTGTTTCTTTACAAGTTTTGATTTGTTTACAAATAATACTGATGAATAATAAGGGTGCCAGTGACTAGATAGAAATAGAATGCTATTAATCGTTTCATGAAAACGTACAAAACTTTAATGTTTAATAAAAAAAATAACATTCCGAAAATAATCTTTCACATCACTGTTTTGGTGCATTGAATAATATGTCGTTTGATGTGAAAATCATGATCGGGTTTCCTTTCTCCTTGAAAACTGTTTTCTTTTAAATCTTTAAAAGTACAAATATTGAAAATTGAGTAGAAATTTGCGTAATATGTATGTATACATTAGTTTGTAGCATGTAAACAGTCGACAGCAACGTGAACTCTAGAACAGCCAACAATGGGAAAAAGAAGATCGACAATACTTTTTTATTCAAACAGAGGTAACAACTGTTGCAGAGCGGAACAAAATCATATATTTACATTCACTCTATACATAATAATAACCGTGTGAAAGTTTATTCTATTTATTTTCTATCAGCTGTAAGAATATAATTCAGCACTAGCATAATATATGCATCAGTATTGAAATGGAAGTTATTTATTTATTTTATTTATTTAATAGGTAATTATTACAGACAAAATTAGCTAACTTGATCCTATGTGGCTAGGCCGAAGGCCTTTAAGCCATTACAATACCTACATCCTTTCGCGTTCTAATCTTTCGAATTCTGGTATTCACCCCAAATGGTCTCTCCATCGCATCAAAGCCGCGGAAAAGAGACCATAAGGTACGGCTCAGGAAAAAACCCCTGAAGGGGGAAAAACCTGCCGTCAGAAGCCGAGTACATTCTAATCTATCCGACGTTTATTTTAGCTATTTTATTTTCTGGCGTGGGCGTCCCGCCGTCTCCTTCCAGTGCTTGGCCTCCTCAGCACCTGAAATCAAATGGGGGTCCGAAGCCTTGGAGTTTAACCTACTATGATTTCACGATTTAGAAACATGAACCAGACATAACGGTGTAAACCGTGCGGCCCTGCCTGACACGATGAAATGGAAGTTACAGCATGAACCCTTGTACAGTCTCAACCCATTGCAAGGAGCCGGCGGAATTCTCCCCTGCATAGGGCGTACGACGCTGCTCTAAGTCCCTATTACAAAACAGTCTCTGCTGCTCTCTGAAACTTTTTGCCCCCGCGAAAAGGTTCCCGCTCCTTCTCTGGGGGATTTTCTGAAGGAAATGCGAAGGACCAAGTAACGTGGTCTAAGGAAGACACAGACCCTAATTAGAGTAACTAAGTCTTGCGGGTGCTCAGTGGTCGAGATATTTTCAGAGAGGTAACATCAGGGCAAGGACCAGAGGATAGAATGTACGAAAAGAAGTGAGGGGATGAGAGAGCGAGAGAGAGAGAGAAGGGGATAGAGTGAAGAAGGGGGAGAGCGAGAAATGGAAGAGAAAAAGAGGAAGGAGAGAATCACAGGCATTTTATGATCGTTTTAAATGAACTCTCATTAATTAGGTTCACGGCTTACGGAAATTTCCAATTTTCATTTTTATTTAGCACGTAATTTAAGGGTTTTGTACGAATTAGTAATTTTCTCATTTTCTCATTACAGTTTTATCCTACGTGTATTTACCAGTAATTACCCGTTGGGAGAAGGTAATTTTATCTCATAAGCAAATGAATTGAATGGATGTGAATTCCATTCTTAAAATATTCTCCAGCAGAGCTCTGCTGAAGTTAATTTTGTTTCTCAACGTCTATAATTCTTTTTTAATATTGTACATTCCTTATTTTTTACCATTACATCATCGGAATTTACATTAGTTTGTATTTTTAATTCTAATAAATGCAAAAGGCAAAAAAATCTAGGAAAACTAGGAAGCTGCAGATCCTTATTCAAATGCAATCCACTCTTAGTAATGCAATAGCGGATAATTCATGTTACTAAGTAACAAGAAAAGTTTATTTACCAGAATTTTATAAAATGACTTTCAATGTATTCAATTGGATAATTCAGAGTCTCGTGGCCGATTTCAAAGATATACACGTAAAAGGAAAGAAATATTCTGTATTTTATGAAGGTTTCAAACAATCACCGGCAGTGACAATCATACACGCTCTTGCATTACAAGCTTCATTGATAATTAATGAATGTCCGGCACTTTTAGTAATTTTGTCTTAAGTCAGATTAAATGGTTTTCGTTTTGTAATTCCGCATTTTTGGTAATATACGTTTTTCAAATTGTGTAATATTAATAGAAGTATATTATGATGGAAAAGGCGGCCGATGCTTACTCATAATGTTATAGAAATGACATATTTCTTTAACACATGTCCTTACATTGATACGTTTTAGACAAATGTGTGCAATAATTATCCGATTTCGATTCATAAAAGATTTAGACTGCGGTTTATAAAAACGAAGCCTTTTGGTATCGTTTTGATGCCCGTGTGCACAACAAACATATTGCGAATTCAAAAGCGAGTCCGTGGCCGCAACAGAAGCCGCACGTTGGCGAGAACGTGCCCATTCCATTGGGCGGGAAGGGCGCCGCGCCGCCGCGCTCCATGCCCTCGGCGCATCTAAGATGCAATCGGGCAATCGCGTCTTCCTACAACGTTAATGCCTCCATCAGGGCGAAGATTCCGTCGTGGCTCCGCAGGTCGCTGCGGAGCCAGTTTCCAGGCGTCCGTTTGCTGTGGCATCCACTCGTCTGTTTGTTTGTCCGTCCGTCCGTCTGTCTGTTTATTTGTTTGCGTCTGGGGTCGGTTTGCTTTTTCTGCCCCACCGCCTTCTCTCGCGATAGTATCGCGGCGCTTTATTTGTCGGGGGAGGGGGAGAGGGGAAGGGGGAGGGGGAAACGCCGGCGCCTTTTTTTCTCTCTTGTCCGCGGGCGCAACTGATACGGCCGCAGGCGCCTTGATAGCGCCGGCGAAATAAATTTTGCGCGCCATGTCACCCTTCTTCTCCCCCCTCCACTTTCTTTGCCACTTCTTCTCTTTCTCTCTCTTCCCCCCTCCTCTTTTCTACCCCTGCTCTTAAATTCGCCTCCTCGTCGCCCCATCTTCCTCCGCCGAAAATTTTACGTTTCTACTTTTGCTTTTGCAATGTTCTATTTCTCTTCTTCGTATTTGCACTATCACCTTCTCATTTTTCACCTTCTTTCGTCTCTCATTTCCTTCATATTTCGCCGCGAAGGTCGTCTCGTTGAAGTCTTGCTCCTCGTTGTCATCTTCTCTATTCTCCCATCTTTGGTCTTTTTTTCCCTCTTTGCCCTCAATCATCTCTCTTGTTTCCTACACCCTCCCGGCATTATCGTCGATTCCGTTCTTCTTTTCCTCGTATTTACTCAACCCTTTATTTTTCGTCGTCGTTTACTTCCTCCTAGTAATGTCTCCATTTCGCGTTATTTCTTCGCGTCTTTCTCTTGCCATTTATCCCTCTCTCTCCTCTTCCGCGTCGTCGTCTTCGACCGCGAGTCGAGCGCGGCTATCCTCTCGTGTTATTCTTTCTCACTCTCCTCCTCGTCATTGTTTACTTCCTGCTAGTAATGTCCCACTTTCGCATTATTTCATGGCGTCTTTCTCTTGCCATTTCTCTCTCTCTCTCCTCCTCCGCGTCGTCGTCTTCGGCCGCGAGTCAAGCGCGTAAAAAGGGGTTGGCGGGGCGAGCGGGGCCGGGCAGGCGAACCCCGGCCCCCGGCGCGGGCGCCGCGGGAAGCCGAGCCGAGCCCGACGCGCCAGACAGCGCCTGACACGAAACATCCTAGGGCTCCGGGGAGATTCTTCCAATTATGAGGGCGAGGCGGAGGAGCGGGTGGGCGGGCGGGACACCGGAGGAGGGACGGGCGCCGATGCGGAGGCGTGGCGAGACTGCGCCGATCACTCACGTTATGCGGCGGGGGACGGTGGAATAGGCAGGGGTTGGTTGGGTTGCTGGGCCGGGAATGGGTGTAGGAGGGAGATAGGTGGGGCGCGATTGCCGGCCGGGAGTTGGGCGGGACCGGATTTGCGGACCGGGATCGGCGGGATTTGGCGGGACCGGGATTTGGCGAGACCGGGGATTGCGGGGGCCGGGATTTGGCGCGGGCCGGAGGTGTTGGCGGGGCCCGAGGTGTTGGGCGGGGCCGGGATTGGGGTTGCGGGGTTGGGCGTTTGCGGGCGGATGTCGGGCCGGGGTGGCCGGGTGGGCGTTGGGCGGTGCGAGGCAGCGGGGGTGTTGCGGGCGGTGTTGGCGCAGGGTTGTTAGCGCGGGGGGCGGGGCAGGTGTTGGCGGGCCGGGTGTTGGCGGGCCGGGTTGTTGGGGGCCGGTGTGGCGGCCGGGTGTTGGCGGGGCCGGTGTTGCGGGGCCGGTGCGGGCCGATGAGTTCGATCGAAACGGGTGATGATCGAGAGGGAATGGTCAAGCAAACATATGGGTTAAAGGTGGATGCTGGGGGTGAGGGAGTTGACCGGGTCGGGGTTGGGTGACAGGGCGTGGCGTGGCGTGAGACTCGGAGGAAGGAAGTCTCGATCGCAAGAACTGTCTTTTCCGGCGCCCAGCAGGAATCGGTCGGCGGAGAACAACGAAGAGTCTGGGAATTCTGAGTACACCGGCGTAGCTCCCCCTAACTCCCGAAACTCTGTGCCGCGCGCTCGAATTATTGTGGAAGAAATGCGCCGTTAGTAAAATAGTTGTTTATCCATTTACGATGGGGAAAGGATTTTGCTGGACATGGATTTTAATCGTTCTTTATTTGCACTTTTCGTGTATTACGGGAAGTTTGCGAATATTTGCCTTTTGGATTGAGAACAACAGCGCATGTAATCTATTTACATACATTCAATATTTAACAGAAACTTCAAGATATTCGTTTCCAATGCTGATGATTCCTTGCGGGGTGAATATAGATTCGTCTCCCTGACCTCGTATGTTTTTTCATTATTACCGCACTATAGAACTTCGTATTGAAAGTATAAATCGGCGGCTAAACTCTGCTGATTTTAAAGAGTATTCGCTTGCAAGCTGGGATGGTTTATATCAGAAAAATATTCACATTTAAATTGTCTATTTTAATTTACATTGTTTCAATTTCTTTTTACCGTGTTTGGTGCTCCGAATTACATCCCGCCATCTTAGTCTTTTCCTTGGCTTACACAATCGCTGCAAAGATGTGAATCGGGCTGTTACTTGCTTTGCATTCTCATACTTAAGTATACATTTGCTCTCCCTCTTGAGCAGTTGCAATTTAGTAATCTTCATTCGAGTACTACGGGGGTGACAACAAAAAAAAGAGTCACTGAAAAGTTTTGTATATGACAGCGGCTTCATTTAGCCAAGCATTATTTCTTTTTTTTATCATGTTTTTTGATTGGAAGGAAGTTTTTTTCTGTTCAAGTGTCCAGAATGACAGATATTTAGATGGTTCTCATGACTCAGATTTTGGAATTTTAACTTTTGATGTTTTCCAATTCAGATGTTCCCTAAAACTTCCTTGCCATATGATCAGAAAGCCAAGTATATAGAATTGATAATTTCTTTGCTGTGTTTCATTTCATTACTGTTGATCAGTATATTTTTCGAATGATAACTTTTTTTATTGGAGATTTTCTATTTATGCAACAATCACATGCGCCTGGCAGATGGAGAACACTTGTATTCTTCTGCTAATAACAGTTGCTGTGTTTGTTGGAGTATTCGTACTGTATGCTTGCGATGTGTTTGAATCGTTCAGTACATAGTAGTTATGCCAATTAGCTGTATAATGTTAAGCTTATTGGATGAGTACATTGTTTGAAAGCTACGACTTTTAATGCACGGCGAGTTTTCAACATTTGTACGGAATGTAATAAAGGCAACATTTTAAACGCGTTGCTATGCTATATTCTTATTGGTATAACAGCATTATACATTTAATTAGAGCATCAACTAATTTGCGGGTACACACTTCCCTGTGACGAGTCAGGCTTTGCAATCCGTGGAGTTTAAACGGTGGTCGCGTGTTCGTTTAGCTCTACCTCCTCCCGATTCTTCCTCGCGAACTTTGATGACAATATCGTGATAAAATCGTACGCATCATGATAATGCCCGATTATGAACGATTTCTCGCAACCAGAAAGGTTGTTTATATAATGTCGGAATACAAAAAAAATTATTCATCAAACTGATTTCTGGCTTATAAAGGTAGTACAAGGGTTTAGTTTTCCTGATATCTCCCAATTTCAGTCCGGAGGGGATGATTAATTCAGCAAGTAGTTGATGGCGTTGAGTGTTTTCTCTGACCTAATGAAGTGTCAGCCTGATTTACGCTGGACAAAGCTTTTGGTGACGGTTTCCCAATGTCGGCATTAATTTGCCCATTAAGACTTTTAAAGTCTTAAAGTTTCATTAGGACATTTAAAACTTTCATCTCAATGTATTACACGATTTTCTTGCCGAAAAGATTGCTGATACATTTGTTTATTGTGATGTATTGTGGTAATCCCATGATTGATCAGATGTAGAACTTTAAGAGGCTGTCGACTAAGGCGCGAGGATGTTAAGTGTTATTTATGTGACGTCAGGGGATACTCACAGCGAACCACAGACACAGAGCTTTCGTTATAACAAGTAATATTTATTACAAAGAAAACAAACAAATTATATACACTTAGATAATTTACTTTAGCAACCCCTAGCTACTCGATAGACCTACTATCCCCTGATCGGGAAAGCGATCCAAACCATTGAAGATGGTTTTGATTGTCGGCATTCGGCTACTCTACTTTTTGAAGCGCGCCACAAAAAGCCTAGCTTCCGCTGACCGTGGGATGGTCACGCTGGGGACACAAAGTCCGTTCTGGCGCACCAACGGCTGGTTTGCCTTCGTCGCAGGAGCGATTATCTTATCCGATTGAGAAACGGCCGTGAATCATGCACTCAACACTCTTCACCTCGGAGCCAGCGACACACAGCAATCGCCTCCCCCGTGACCGCAGGTCACCCAAGGACATAAAGTCCGGCAGGCTTCGTCAGCTATGGGACTCCAGCCTCGCGAGCCTGGCTCGCATATGCACCGTCGTGGCGCCCAAAGTTTTGTGCACAACGCCACGAGGTTCTCCCGCTTGTCTCCAGAACCCCCCCCCCCCAACGATGGCTCTGGTACCACTCTTTATATAGGCGGCAGGCCCACGTGACCTACTACGTCACGCCACCCCCTCGCTTGTTATTAAACAGTGAACATGCTTCTTAAGCCAAGGAAAAACTCCCAAAGCCTTGTGTCGTCCGCGATTCCGCAGTTCTTCCCTTTACGGAAAAAACCCTACTTCCTGTGGCCTAGATAATCCTGCGCCGCAAGGGCGGGCCCCATATAAGATGCCATGAGGCCGCTTGGCTGAAATACGTTACATTTAATACATTTCTGTGTGGATGTGCGTAACGCCCCACTTGTTCAAGGTAATACATTGGAGCGGCCAACACGTTATGTGGAATTCGCCACCGTCCGGGGATTCGGAAGTTTCGGACCCCCAAGACAAACCGATAACTGCAGTGGCAACAGTGGCCCGCTGGGCTATCACAATCTCTAATCTCGTACGATGGCCGTACTGTTTTTTGCATTGCGTTCGTAAATCTCTACCGTCACCTATCCCGCTGTGTTATCCCACTACCACTACCACTACCACTAGCCACAGACGTAATCGTCACTTTCCCGAGGAACGTTTTCACTGGCTAGTGCTGCGCACTATAACGGCAGCATCAGTGGCAAAGTAAATTTAAAGCCAAAGGCCATTTCCACCGTCAACCTCCATCCCTCAGTTCCTTGCCATACGTCTCGTGTTTCAACAGTGCTCTGTTAGAACCACCTTCAGTCCCTCTGTGACATATTTTCATCGCCAAACTTCACCGCCTCCATTGCGTCACCTTCTCCCTACACCCTACGTCGCCAATTTCTAAGCTTTCAGAATCGCCTGTTAGAGTTACCGCCTCTGTCGCTGCTCCCCCGGTTACCTCTTGGTTCTCAACCACTCAGTTTTATTCAACTCCAATGAAACTGTTCTTCTCAGCTTCGCCAACGCATGTTCCCGTTCTCCATACACACACCCCTCATCGATGTGCCATTTCCGCTGTGGTGCCCATCGTCGCTTCCACCCAGAAGGATGGATTACGCATAGGCACAGTAGGCACGATGCCTACGGCGGACAAATTTTCAAAGGGGCAATATTTTCTTGATATTTTGCTAAAACAAATTTAGGTAAATACTATAACAGCATAAAGTCGTTTTTTTAAGTATCATATTTAATATTTTCAATACAAAGCTATTTATGACGTACTTCAGATAGAGTATACCTTATGATTTCAGAAGTATATTGAATCTGAAACTAAGGCCATTGACGAAAGAAAATAGTTGCAATTCTAGTTGTCATTTTTTAGTTTTTCTTTTAATGTTAACGTTTCAGTGTTGAACGTTAATGTTGAACGTTACATGCCTATGGAGGAATACAGTTTATATCAAAAAATTCGCTAATCCAAAAACTATTATTTATCGAAAACAATGTGGCAATCAATGCCTAATGTTCGTTAAAGTTAAAACGTTTAACATTAAATGAGGAATCGCTACTGAAAGCGTGACCAGATTTGAAATGTAACATTAATTTTAAACCAGGGGGCGGCAAATTTTGAATGCGCCTACAGGCGGCAAAAAAGTATGAATCCGCCCCTCGCTCCCACCGTCGGCGCCGCTCTGCACCGCCCCCTCTCCCCGGGGCGTCGCTTGAGCGCAAGGTCATCGGAGGCTGCGCGGCACTCGTCATCGGCTTGCGGCCACACGGCGATTATCAGCGGATTCGCCTCGCGTCTCTGCGCCGCCGCCGCCGTAACCCGGCCCTGCCGAATAGGGTCCATGTCGGGGCTCTATCTTCCTGGACGCGCCGCCTTCGCCTTCGCCGCCGCTACGCCGCTGCCGCATCGCCTTCGCCTTTTTAGGGCGGACGGCGCGCCGCGACAGCCCCGCGCCTTCAGGCGACGCAGGCGGCGGCAGTGGAGGCGTCTGCGCGGCGCCGGCGGGCCCGCAGGGTTGGCGAGGTCCCCGCGAGTGGCGGCGGCGGCGAGGAGGTGGCGGCGGTGGCGACATCCAGACATGCACGGGCGAACCGAGTGGTAATTGTCCAGAGTTAATATAGAGAAATCGTGACGGATTCATTAAGCTATGACACGGCTTATTTCAATCATTAACTTCATCTGACGACGTTTAAGTAGTAACGAGGAGTTCGAGCGAGTTGGATAGCCGCGTCCAGCTGATGGAGTGTGCACGAGTCGAATCATTAAAAATCGAGAGAATTAAGATGCGACCCCGTGGTGATATGGTTGAGACTCCATCCACAGCAAGGGTACCGAGATTTCGAATCTACTCAGGCCTGTAACATTGCCATTCACGCACGAGCCTCACAACGACCAAGTAGTTGAAACACCGAATCTCACTCACCACGACTCGCCTCTCTATCACACGGGTTCTCCCACCGGGCGAGAGATCTTGAGCTAGCATCAAACTGATCTCTCTGCACTGACCCTGACGGACCGAGGAAATTGCTGTCGTGATCGAATCCCAACGGCGCGTGGGCCATGGATTTTCACTCTGGCTGCCTGTGAGCGGCAATTCTAGCGCCGGCTGATCTGATCATGGTTTCTCTGATCAACATAACCCTAACATTCAACCAGAATCTAAACCAGGCGCGAGGTCTCGCAGACCGAGCGCTGCACCTCTCTCATCTATGCTATGCGAGCCTCGCTCAACGCGTGTGCCGAATAGTTCCAGCGCTCATACCTGGACTACGACTGCACAGGAAAGCCGTTCAGTCCATCGATCTCTGCGTGCGGAGAATGCGAAGTAGAGCCGATTGCGAGACTGCTCTGCTCCAGTTGGACAAGAGCATCGACCAACTTCAAGAAAAATGAGTCTCTCGCTCTAACCGAAGGCTTGCGTGCTGCGTAACTACAGGCGAATTAAACTGATCGAACAATGTCAAAAACTTGCACACCCTCACAAAAAAAGTCGTTATTTGTTGGTGAAGGCGACAACCATAATCAACCTTCGTCTGCCCTGAGGAAGCCTGCGACATGACAGGCCGAAACGTCGGCACCCAGGCCAACGACCACGGGCGTCCCGGAATCTAACCAAGAATTCACGACCAATAAATCAAGCCAACGGTGATTCTAGTCAACGGGTTGTGGCGCCAATGGGAACAGTGCTGCAGATTCAACCTGGAAGGCGGCACAACGGTTCCATATCTAAACTTTAAGTACTCATTGAACCATGGACTATCGGTACCAAATTTAGCAAAGCATAGCTTTTGCTCACTCCAATCTTATGTTTATCTTTTATGTAAAAACATAGTTTTTTAGATTATGGTAACAAAAAATTTGCTTGCACATATAACCTTTCAAAAACACTTTTATGTTTCATACATTAATAGTAATCATTCATTTTATTCCTGTTTATCAGCCCCATTCATTCAAATTTAGCGTGAATCTATAAGTTGCAAACAGGAGCTACCAGACTACCAAAAGAACATCATGCTGTCAGATTCTATGCACCCTCGTTTGCCAGCTCAGCGTGCCTTCGGTGGCCGAACGAGACTTGGTCAGATCACGGTGGTGTGCTGGTGTTGGCCAAGCAGTATATGAACGATAAGACAAATTCGTATCTCCCGGTGCATGCTTATCTCTAGAACCTTTATTACTTAGGATAAATGCCTATTCAGTTCCTTTAGGAAGCTTGTGGAAAATTATTGCAGATGTTACGAATCATTGAAAAAAACTCAGAATGCAAACATATTTTATTTCTAAATTACTAATAAAAGTGTACTACAATTTAATTCTCTTTGTGATGCCAATTTTAGTATGTTTCAGAAACATACAATTTCAGTGGGTAATGTGATCATTTAATGCTCTGAGCGTTTAATATTTACGGTAACCTCTTTTAAGCGTTCTACTAACAGTTGACTTTTCATTTCTAATAAGCACATGAATTTCATAATTTTGTTACCATATTTTTGAATGCACAAAATAATCATCATTTTTTAATCCTATAATTCCGGAGTGTAGTTAATCTCTTGAGCTGTGCAAATTGAAGTTTCCATAGATTTTGGTTTTCTGTTCACGTGACTAAAAAGGAGAGACCAAAAGTTTTTCTGTGAATGCCTAGAGACATCTTAGATATCGAAGTAATTTTAAGGTACGGCCCATCTCTTGGCAGTGAATTGAAAAAGAATACGAAATGATGTGACGTAAGGTAATAATTGTGAAAACGAGATAAAATAGTATAAATTACAAGGTAAAGCTGTCTGTTGCCTGTGACATAATACAGAAGTGTGGCAAATAATGCTAGGGTTTTAACTAATCCATTCATGGCTCAGCTTACGAACACGAGTATGGAGAGATTTTTGTTGCAACAGTTAGGATACTTATAAGACACTATGTCACTTCGGTAAGGACAAGACCATACGAGCAAATATAGACCGAGTCTTACATTAAACGCTGCACACTTCTACTTCATCCAATATAGTGACAGCGTTAGCTAGGAGAGAAAATGTAGTTGAAAATATACTACAGTGTGTCGTTAGCAGTCCCATGCAATACTATCGACCAAATTGAACTAATTTGTCGTTGCGATTTCGGTGTAGATTTCGGATGCGAAGTCGTATTTTGCGCAGTTGATAATCAGGGGAATATTCGCCCAATTTCGTTTGCGGTGTAGTATAATTCTGACAAGGTAGTATACTTAGTTATCTCTCGCCTCATGAATAAGACACAATTAAGTTAAAAATAGGATTTAAATATTTATTGTATGTCATATCCAAGATACTTTGTTTTAGTAGGTTTCAGCCCAAAAATCAAGAATGCAGTTTGTTGACCCTTCTATAGGAACGCTTTTTAAGCAATTAACTTAGTTGTTAATTCTGTATGTTTGTAAGAATTACTAGAATAATATATACTAAGATTATTGTGTATATATCGTAATATAACATATCTGACCTGTTAATTACTCTTGTACGACAACATGAAACTCCTTTAGGAAGGAAATTGTCCTTAATTAATTTCTCTTAACTCTCATCGAGCTAGACAAAACTTACGGTAGCCGTAAGGATTAGCGACTCCCTACACAGTTATAATCGTACCACATTCAGGACATAGACAAGGAATTGTTGTAGTCCAGCAGTGTACATAACTCTCATCTCTGTATTAAACGAAAAAGTTGACTTATGTACAGTGGTGTTTCCCGGGCGGTCCCAGATGGTTAATTATTGTGGTCACAATTTATTATTGTGAAAGCACATTTATGAAGAGCAGACACCGTACAGTATGATGACAATCAGTTATCAATAATAGAGTAGAAATGGAAATGCAAATTAAATTTCAAAGCTCTTCATATGTTCAACTTCCTGTCTCACTAATTTTGGCAGCACTGCTCCGATCTCATGATAATATATCGTCCCCAGCAATAACGCAGCGGCTGCCAGAGCTTCGCAGTCGAACCGCCTATAATGTAATAATGGGACGTCTAGCGCGCTCATCCAAAAGTGATCGGAATAGATCAGTAGCGCATAATAATTAATAATAAGTTAATGAAACATGAACTGTTTGTTCCGAGCGGCGATACGGGTTGGCGAGCATTCAGCAGTGTAGACAATCATATCTCAAGGCACCTGATCCTATTAGCTCTCAAAATAGAGATAGACTTCGCGGTTACGAAGCGCGTGTACCATGCTTTGCTTTTAAAAAATCATCCGCTCTTACACGATTCTCTATTACAGTCTTTCTTGGTGGAACGATACGTCTGGTCATTAAATTTCTTTCACTGATGTCAGCCCAAGTCATACTCGTACTGTCGCACTTCCTGACACTGTGAGCTAGAATAATATAACTCTTATATCTCGAATAAGCACCGTCCCGCCGCGCATGAGCCGCGCACACGTCGCGAGGCCACGCTTCGCAGAAAAACGACACGACACTGCCGTGCGCGCCGCACGCGCTCCGTCCGCCGCACGCCAGCAAACCGCTAAACACGACGACTCAGCTCTCAGTGCGCGTCGTACAAGCCGCGCGGTACGCCATTTTCGTCTCCACGCCGCGACCGACTCCGCCAGTCCGCAAGGGAAAGCGACCCGCGAAAACAAAGCCCTCCGCGCTTTCGGCCCCTCCTTTGTTTAGCGGCCCCCGCATCTTTCACAGCCTTGTAACCCCCTCGCGCGGACCCGACCGGCTAAGGAAAATGACCAAGGCATGTGATAGCTTCGTCCGCCGAGCCAGGCACGGTCTTTAGAATCCCCGCGCCAGACGGTCGCAAGCTCATGGCTGAGCCGAGCGCGCTTGTTTGCCGTTACCTGGACCCTCTTTCGGTGATTTTCAGACGGTGTGCGGTCTAGAATCCGAGCTTCTATCTAGGTGGCACAAAGGACTTAGCAAGTAGCGCTGCCATCGTTCTACGACTCCGTAGAATTATCTGTCTGGATATAGAGTGATGTATTCGCATGAGGCGGCAGGTGGTAAACTCGAAGATCTATATAATTTTTTGTTTAATGATCTGTATAATGTCGATTACACATTGTCACGTACGTCCAACATGGTTAGTTAAACCTTGAGGCGTCAGACGTCTGTTCGATAAAGTAGGAACTTCATTTGCCGGAGAGGCAGTTGACTATGACTTAGTTTGGAACAATTGCATGCTTTGAGTATAATGTGGCACCCACTGTTAATTTCTAATTGACAGTAGCTGTAGATGCATTTCCACTCGTCCTGAGCGTTATAATTAGTTTATTAATCTGAATTATGATGGAATTGTACTTTTCACAAACCTATTACCAGAGCATGTTAGCGAATGCCGTCTGTTAATGGCGAAGTGTGTAAATTATAGATTTGATTTTGCAATTATATCTCCAGTGTGTCCGACCGTGGACTTGCGGATGCCCGCCTCTGCCATTGGAATCCATGTACACATTAGATGCGATATGTATGAACAGCGTGCATCTTACTCGGTGTCTAATTGAAATGTTGAAATTATCTATACACATAGCCCAACTGAGAACTGGTGACGTCAATATATTTCATCAATGATATCTCTTTACGTCAGCGTGGTTAATTCACGCGATAATTCTCCTGCTCTTTTGTCATTCTGAATTCTCTCTCTT
>BOPP01000337.1:224434-241910 GCA_017312745.1 Gryllus bimaculatus | reverse complement strand
GTAGCGCTCCCACGGGCGACCCGTTGGCGCCGCACCCGCCGTCGCCCCGTCGCCTTTTTTCAGAGCCCTTTCGCTGTCCCGGCTCCCGGCAGTAAAGCGACAGAAACCAAACTGCCGTTATAACAAAGGCAGTACAATGAAGCGGGTCTGAACCGATCATTATTGGATGGGAGTAAAGTGGTCGTTTGTTCAGGAGGCTTGAACCCAGATTTTGAGAATACGGTAAACCGTTAATTTTTCTGTATTTTTTCCGTTAATTTAACCGGTCAAATTTTTCTATTTGTAATGAAGTTATTTATTGGTTGTTAAAACCTAACTCTATGACATCATTGAATGCCAGCCATTTCCTCTTTTCACTTTCCCCGAATATTATTAATTTCTTCCTATTCCTGGACATGATTTCCGACTAGACGTAAAGCGCAAACAGCTGATGATTAATATCATTCACTGCAATCTGAATCAGAAGTTAATCTATTTGCGAGATGGTATTATATTAACCAATTTTTCCATCATCCTTCTTCTACGTGTAATGTTAAGACTCAAAAATGAAAACCATGAGAAAGGTTACTGACAACAGAATACATATTCCTTTATAAAATGTGCGTGACTTTTGACCACGGGGACTGAAAGCGTTTCAAGTGTGACGTCATGGATACTCACAGCGAACACAGACACAGAGCTTTCATATAACAAATATTTATTTACAAAGAAAGCACAACAAACATTTACAATGAATTTCCTTCTTACACCCTAGCTCTGATAGACCTACTATCCCCTGATCGCGGGAGCGATCCAAACCCGATTGATGATCGGTTTCAATTGTGGCGTTCGCCACTCTTACTTCTGAAGCGCGCACAAAGCCAAGCTTCCGTGACGAGATGTCACTCTGGGACACAAAGTCCGTACTAGCGTACCAACTGATGATTTGCGTCGATCGCAGGAGCGATCTTACCCGATTAAGAATCGGCGTGAGTCGTGACACTGAACCACTCCTCACCTCGGAGCACGCACACAGCATCGCTTCCACGTGACCGCAGTCACCCAAGGACACAGAGTCCTCCACAGGCTCGTCAACACGTGACTTGCCTCGCGAGCCCTGCCCGCCGCAGCACCGTCGTGACGCCAAGTTTTGTGCAACTGCACGAGATTCTCCCAATGTCTCCAGAACCCACCCACTAGCTCTGTGCACTCCCTTATATACTCGAGGCTCACGTGACCTACTACGCCACGCCGCCCCCGCCGGAGCCTATTGCTGGCTATGAAGGTTTGGGTCTCCATTTCTTAAGACCGGAAGACCCCAAAGCTTCGTGTCTCCCGTTTCCGCGTTCTTGCTTTAAGGAAAGGCCCTTCTCTCCCTCCTGTGGCGAGGTGTTTCCTCTTACTAATCCCTTACCACGCGTCCCCAAATAGATACCACGAGGCACGCTGGCTAATACGTTACACATGGATGGAATCATTCACTCGTGTATGAAGAAATCAGTCTCGTCTACGAATAAATGGCAATATAATAGAAAAGATAGGTAAGTATGCGATGTGAAAATCACGAACAGACCGTGAAATAGCATGAAAGTATGCCAGTCGTAATTAAAACTGTTGGAACCGCACCAAGGAAATATTTTAAAAGGGATATCAAGAAATTGTTTCAGAAAAGTCCCAAGTATCATTGTTAAGGTCCGCATTCACCGTGAAAGATTCGTACTAAATGATAAAAAAAATAGTATTGTTATTAATATAATAATATTAAAATATTATTATTATTATTATTATTATTATTAATAAATTACGACTTTCTTGCTGGAGATGTTCCAACCATAGGAACTGTTCTTATCCTTAAATACGTCCACAAAAAATTGAAATCGTGAAGAGGGAACTAAGAAAGTGTTTTACTACTCCGAAAGTATTTATGGGAATACGGAATTCGGAATCGATCACCTTGTCTGACATGGCACTAGTCTGCGCCGCCCTGTGCTTACGTCACCTTGCCAAGCCCCACAGAGGTCATATCGCTTGCCCAACAAAGCTCACGCCCTGCGGAAGAGCTGCGGGCTGAAAGCCCTAGCTCACTGAATATCGAGGACTGACAATATCTGCCAGTGAGAGCGCGTCGCACAAACTCCTCTCAATCGTTCGCTACAGGAGCTGCCAGTCATGGCTTTATCTGTTTCTCTGCCAATTTCGCTCCTACATGGGGATTGTCCTATGCTGTGCACTTCCGATCATAATTGTACATTAGCTCCCCTCTTCACGATTTCAATTTTGGATTTACGTATATTTCAGGGTATAAGCAGTTCCTATGTTTTGAGCATCTCAAGCAATAAAGTCGTAATTTATTATTATTATTATTTATTATTATTATTATTATTATTATTATTATTATTATTATTATTATTTTACGTTGGAAGGAACCATTCCAGAGCGTTCCAACACCTATACTTATTCTAGACGCGAAACTTACGAAATTTATATATTAAGACGTAGGACGTTTGTTATTTATGCACATTTATTACTATTGCTCTTTGAATTAAAGTGCAAATAGAACATTTTATCATCCAATTGCATCACGCATTTTTATTTAGTTGTTAGGTTAATATGGCTCTGAAAGTGCACCGTCTGATGAAATTAGATAAATTAACTCTGCTTAAAATTAATTTGTAACCCGTTTAAGTATTCGATCCTTCAGACAATTTAAAATACATTACCATTTTCTGACTCTCAGTACTGACAGAAAACTTGGTTTTGGGAAGACTGGGAAAGATTAATTAATTAGTGTACAATGAATACCATTCAAGAATATTATAGGAGTCTAGTTCCTGTTTACAAATAGACGATCGTAAAGTTACTTATTCATCAATGCGTTTAATCCGTAATCTATTGTTTTTAGATATATTCACATTTCTTTCTTTAATTATCTACTGGTCTGACCTCATTCGCGTATTTCGTCCACGTTCTCGTGATCCATTTAGTAAATGCTGTTTTGACGCATTTCTTTACCAGTATGATAGAAAAACTAGGAATTATAAGAAAGACTTTGGAGAGTACGTATAGACAAGTAACGGTTATAAGGAGAATTGGGAATACTACGTGATGGTTTACCGTAGTGAAAACCTGTTCCAATGCCGTTTTTTCACCACAACAGTGTACAGGAAGAGAATGGCATTTGAATATCGGCTCCCAGTATTGGAAAGTGACCGTGCTGTTGAAGTACTGAGCACTTAATTCTTGGACCAGCAACCCCTTCCACAGCAAGCTACAAGCTCAGATTACGAGACTTTAAGAGCATCTTTTGCTGCTCGCTCGCTTTGTCTGGCTGTCCCCTTTTGCTCACTTGTTCTCTCTCTCTCTCTCTCTCTCTCTGTCTCTCTCTTGCTCTGCTTCTCTCTCGTCCGCTCGCTCTGTCTCTCGCTCACCCTCTCTTTCTCGTTCACCCGCACACCCTGTTTTCCTCTCGTTCACCCGCTCATCCTCTCTTTCTCTCTCCCTCTCCTCGTTCATTTTCTCTTCGATGGCGCTTCATCACAGTTCGGGCTCTGGTCAGCTTTCATACTCGTAGTTCTGCTGAAATCTTTCGAGAGCATGTGGGAATAAAATATCAATGTCCTGGCCCTAAGAACGAGTGTGAAGATAGACATGGAGATGAAACGATATCGCCCGATTCGTGGCCCGTTGTTTAAGGCACTGCTCACGTAGCCGCTTGGCATTGATCGAGTGACCCATAGAAACTATCGAATTGAATCACAGAATTGTCATCTTACAGAGTCGATAGGACTATCTATTTTTCTTGGGCGGAAAATTGGTTATCACACTTCTTGTAATATGAACGCTAATATTTTATTTTTTCAACAAGCAACTACAACTTGTTTGTCAATTTTTGCTGCCAATTGAATTTCGAAAATCAACAATTTATTAATTTGTTATGAGGTTCATTTGCACATGTATTCACTAATTTGAAAAGAATTCTCCAATTCGTGAATTAAAGATAGTAAATTGTATTGGTACCCGCTTGATCACACACTCTCAACCCCGATCAGTATTTAGTTCCCAACAAAAATAATCCTAACTGCTAGATTTATCTACACTTTCAGTTCCGTTCCCTCATGTTCCCTCTTGACGGATCACCATAATGCTCCCATTTTTGCGTCTTTCACAGACTTAATTTCCTCTCATATTGATCTTTACCGTGATCGACGCGTTTGTATATATTGCTTCTTGCCCCAAAGCACCGTAGAGACTCGCGGTCAGCCTGTCGCGAATTCATTCCGTTATTTTCCTGTCCCTACGCCTGGCCTCATCCATGTGCCTCCACCTCATCACATGCTTCTCCCTACATGCACTATCTCGGTACCCATCTCTTTAGCTGTATTTGATTCTATCTTCACTCGACCTCGCTTTTATCCTTTTTCTTATCATCGTTCTCTTCTCTATCTTCATTATCTAGCTTGATATTCATTCTCTTCCTACTTTCGTGTCATTCGCTTCGAATCGTTTTTTGTCGTTCCCTTTCTTTGTCGGGTTCCGGCGTTCTGTACCTCACCCTCTCTTTCCTACCTCGAGAATCGCATCGGTGTCAAATTCATTCACTGTCTGGAAATGAATTATAGCGACCGGCTGAACAGGTTGACAGTATTCTGTGATTTCTCTTATAATTAACTGGTGAATACCAAACCATAAGCCAAGCAAACGGGCAAGAGGCCGGGCGTGATCTTTTCTTCCTCACTCCTCTTTCACCCTCTTCCCTTACACACACGCTCATACACAATTACATGCACAACTCTAGCACACACTACAAAGGCCAATCTCGGGCTTCCAACTTAATCCGGCCAGGCCTTACGAAGTAAGAGCGAGGAAGTAAACGTCTGCGTTATAGTGTCGATGGTCACGATTTTCCGTTTCAGTCGTCCTGCGTCTCGACACCACCTTTTTCTCTGGACTCTCTCCTAATCCCATCTCTCCTCGTTTCCCACACTAGTTGTCGCTTCCCGCCCAACACCTCTGACGTACTTCACTGCGTCGCCCGCCATGCGCTTCAGGCTTCCTGATTCTACTTCTAGACTTTTTTCTCGACTCCCCCCCCCCCCCATTTTCTCTCATCTCTTTTTATCCAGTCTTCCAGCTCCCCGACTTCCTTTATCGCCTCTGCATTACTTCGCAATAGTCTCCTACACTCCAACACTCATTTCCGTGCTCTGCCCCGCATCTCGACGCGTTCTTTTTTTCTCGTCTTATCCTTCCTTTTCTCTCGTCTCATCCTCCACTCGCATTTGGGTCGTCACTTCGCACCCCACATCTCCGCCGCTGCCCGCTCCTCTCACCCCCCCTCGCGCTATTTCGCAGAGCGTTCCTGTCCAACACAGAAGCGAGAGATTAGTACTCGCGCTTTGCAACGAGGTCGCGCAATATTGCGGGTGGAGTCGGCGCGAAAACTCCCTTTAATCCGCTTATCGCCCGCGTGAGAGGTACCCGGGGACGTTGCACGGCGCGCAGCACAGTGTACGCAATTCCCGTTCTGGCCGGACAAAATGCACAATTTCAATGTACCAGCAGACTTTTGTTTTCTTATTTTGTCGCAGTTATTTCGCGCTAGCAAATAGTAATTAAATGAATGTCGCTTGACAGTGACATTTAAATGGACGGAATAGGTAATCGGACATCGCTGATTATAGTTTGCGAACAGTCCAAAAAATATTAGAAACTAGCTATCTATTTGCTTCTAACTTTAAAAATTCTATAATTAGAAAATAAACGAGTTAAAAATATTGAAAGTGGACGATGTAAAAATCTGCTTTTATTATTGAGTAATGATGTTTTCTGCCAGTGTCTGTCCATGACTCACGATTAGACTCTTGCAGTTCAGTTCTTTGGGCGAGCCAGGTGTCATTCAACCCGCTTCGGTCTACTGATGGAAATCTGGATATTTTTTCGTATCCTTATGACACAATTAAAATTCAAAATAATAGGTACAAAAATATTAAAACAGTTTAAATAGTCGGAGACGCCACACTAATTCAGTAATGTTATTTTGTAGGCGTTTACGAGCGTTTCTGATATCGTCCGGCGAGAATTCGGATCCGGTGCGCTGTGCGTTTCCTGCCCGGGCGCGGACGTTAAAAGAGCTGGAATCGGACTGGTCGCCCTTGCGACGAGAGCTTCCAGCGGTCGACGTTGAGTTACACAAACACTGGCAGTTAGCGCGCGCACTTCGCTGATAAAGGAGGACGCGGGACCTTCGCGGCGACCGCGCGCCCGGAAGCCCTATGGCTTTGGGGCCGGCGGGCCTGTGATGTCCCCCGGCGAGGCCCGATGAGGTTAAGCCGCTCAGGTGGCGTCCTTTGCGGGGGCGTCGACGGACTGCCATGTTAATTATTACGGAAAGCGATGAACGGATTAGGAACGAATGATTCTTGAACGTTGATTATTACGTGCGTGTTGGCTTTAAATATGCAGTGTAGAATGCAGCTTTTAGAATTTTGGAGGATTCAGTGTATCACTCGAAACTTTTGTTATACTAATTGTATAATATTTAGCTTCTGCAATCTGTTTGCCCATGTAGTGTGATATGCAAGTAGTTCGCTTTATGGCTCAGAGATTGTCCCAGTTATTTTCATCTCTGTTAACCCAAATAAACCTCTGACGTTAATTTTTCACTTCCTTATATCTCAGCCTTTTCATTGTCGGTAATCACGGGTTATTCCCGAATACCTTATCTTTTCATGTAATAGAAGAAAATGAAACGAGGTTGGGTATAGTGAAGAAAGTGAAAAGTAAAGGGGAACGTTTTAATGTCGGACAAATAGCACATATGAATTAATCCGCAGAGTGCCCGGGTTCATAAATGCGACTCAGTCCCTCTAATACGGAATGTCTGTGATGAACGAAGCGAAACGCAAAGAAGGATGTACCAATCCAATTTTAAGAGGATGAGCGCGAGACCTGTTTTGACGAAAGAGGAATGAGTATGGATTCCATGTCCGTCAACTACTGAGATTATTTTTGCTGCATTTTGTTTCCACTCTCCTCTCTAACGCAGCCGATGGAGGTTAATGGACTGTAGTACCGGTCGGTTCTGGGCTCGCAAGGGTTCCCGCGCATTCCATTCAGCTACTGGCGGTCGCGAATTCCAGATCGAACCTCCACACGCCCTCCGCCCTTCATAAAGGAAGCGTTGCTCTTGGTGGCTCGACTGAGAGTCTGGCTACGGCACCAGAGGCGAATGACCTTCCTCCCCCCACATGGACTTGAGAACCACCTTTACTTAATCTTAACGCTAATGGAACATAATTTGGAGGTGACATTCGAAGAGTATTCAGATTATAGAATTACAATTATAATTTCAAATTCGTTCGGTGCTCTTTATTTGAGGAAAAATCGCCCTCTAATTATACTATTTAAAGAGTAAAAAAAGTCCCACAGAACTTTTGGAAGTTTTTCATTATTTTTCATCAAAAGAAAAATTGCTTATTTAATCGTGTGTTTATTTATGAAACTTGCTCATCATCAACTGTTTTTTCCCATGTGGCACCTACAAATAGTTCCTTTAAATCCTTGAATGTCTAATTAGGCCCATGTAGTATATCCGCGCGCGTCAACTACTATGGTAATCAGTCTATCAGTCTCGTATGTGTAGTTAATGGTGTGTTCTGAGACGAGGTTTTCTTGCCCGTGTGTGGAGAGATCTGGCGCCGACTGGCACGCGGTCTGGCGGGGATATTTCCTGTCGCTTAGCAGGATGCCACCTAAGTTGCGACAACCTCTAAAAACTCCCGGCTGATACCTTGACATCTGTGTCGATCTATTGCGTGTAGGAAGTGTGGATATGTCAGGGAAGATGAGGGGAACAAGCGTGAAGAAGGAAAAATCGCGCGCGATTCGTAGCCCGTTTGTGACAGTACTGCGTCAGCATAACTGCGTTACTTGTGACAGAACTGCCGGATATTGATCGAGGAAAAAACAAAACTTTGAAAACGTACCGGTCAGGGTGTTAAGGCCCCCTTAAAATTCTTCTCCCGACAGTTGTTTAATTCGACCTAGAGTCTATAAATAGTGTAAACTTCACCAACGTCGGGGCTGAATCCCTAGGACCTCCTGGTGAACAATGCTGCGGAGGAATCAATGTTACCGCTCAGCTATCGACGCTTTTTGGTGAGAATAATGGATGAAATGAATATGTAGGTGCTTACAGTGGTGATACATTTGACGAATGTTTGCCAGATAATTTACCCGTGTCATCCTCACTCAGTTGTTTCTTTTTCGAGTAATACAATATTTACTTTTTGAACTGGTTGCTTGAATATGTCGCTGCGAGATGCATATCCAAACGTGCAAAAGGTGCGATGAGGATTGCTTTACCGCAAGGCACCGACCTATTTGCCCTTTGGCTTCGCAGGGCTGTTAACGAACCTAATTATTACGAATATTTCGTACTTGGAAGATATCTGAGTACGTCCTGTACCACAACAACTCATTAAGAATTTCTGTTTTGGTATACGTGGTGCGCTATCTCATCTCGCGTCATATTTCTTACATCATCTCCTTTAATAATATTGATTCCTTTTCAAGAAGTCCAAAAGGACCAATTTTTCTTGTGTCACATATTCACATGAATGCCATTTATTATGAAATATATATTTTGACGTTCTGTAATTGAATTATTTAATATTGATAAATATTTATAGCAGATGATGTTGCATTCTAAATAGACGTGATAAAATATATATTAAATGAGGATTAACAAATTTGCTAGTTAACTATTTAAATGTGGAGAAACTGTATTATTTCGTCGCCTAGATGCATTCAACAATAGCTCGTTTCTTCAAAATGTCATATATGAACCGTACGATATCTTGTTCTTCGCTCGGCTTTTCGCAAGGGCCCACTTCCATCATCATGAGATGAAATCGTGTTAACCATCATTGTACTTAATGCTCATTCTAGCTAATTGTAGTTCTGATTAATGTTTATTTCAAGGTTTGGCTTGGTGATTATTGCTTGGTGGCTCTTGCTTGGTGAATCCCACATCCTCGTCTTTCAGAATGGGAGGGCAAGTTGATAAGGATGAAATAAATATGTTCTTTTTTACTTAAGCTGATAAACTGATAAGTCTGATTTACTGTGAAACCAATATTCATTTGAAGACGTCATTATTTTCCCATTATATTTCTCTCAAAGCTATGCGATGATTGATCATTTCAATAGACGTATGGTTCGAAAAGTATTGTCTCAATGTGAAGATAATGTAAGATTATTTCCATGTAATGGAACAACGTGAAGATTTCTCACTTTAAAGACAAGTAAGAAAACATTTATGTACCAACTGTGAAACATGCGTAAATAAATAGGTGCACGTAATAGCTTTTAATTCCTCGCATCGAAAATACTCATATTGGTGTAAGAAAATATTTATGAAATGAAAAATAAGACAAACGGATAAAAAAAATTATACGGGTTAAAAAGTCATACTTTAAAGCATTCCTTGGTAAGAATATTATTCAAGAAAGTCACAGACTTGTTATTCGGGTTTCCGCAGGAGGCCAGCCATGTTTATGAATGCTAAAAGTGATTAATATATACTTCTTTTGGCAAAGCAATTGATATATGTTCATTGCAGTAGCAAGGAAAGGCCAATGTTGAAAATATCAACATTCGATTAAAAATGAAATATGCACACCACGAAAAGGTCAAGTATTCAAAGTATAATTGTCCAAGTTGAAATAAATTTCTAAAATTTATGCTTCGTAATATCATTTCACCAATATTTCATGTTGTAGTATAGTGTAGCTGGACCAAATAATGAATATATCATCAGCAAATACCGTTATTGTCTGCATGTATACATTTTCAGAGGGCAAACATTTTTACTTGAGCTACCTACTACATACTTGTGTAGTAAAAAAGTATATTGTAATGCAGAAATTGGCGATTTTGCGTCAGAAGAAACTCGTATTGTGGGCCCTGATATCGAAAAAATGAATTTATTTTGTTCCTATATGCAGTAAGCACGTGGTAGAGATCTAACACGTTGTATAGTCAGAATATACTTTTTGTTGACTCTTGACACTGAAAGGCTGGTTTAGGGCAAAACGTCAGTCAGTCTATCCGCCCATCCATCTGTTTGTCTGACCGTCCGTGTGTGGCCGACGCTCGCGTCTAAACCCATTCAAAGGATTTTCTCTGAAATTGATATTCCCCGATTGATCTGGCCAAACTCAAGCCTTTGGAGAACTTGAAACGCATATTTTGATTTGAGGAAGGTGCTCCAACCAATAATTTTCGAGAATCGCGGTTGATCTTACGAATGGACTAGATCGACAACATTCAGCATCCTACGTTAAAATAAGGTTTTTTCAGGCGAAATTTTGGCGTTTTCTCCCGATTTCATAACTTTCTCTTCTTACGAAGAATTCGCAAGATATGAAAGTAAAAATAGATACGGTCTGTTTGAGAAACCACTTGAGACATCCACAGAATCGTCAGTGCACTAAAAAGTTAATTTCCGGTTTATGATGAAGCTATTGACGCTGAAATTAACGGGGAATGAACCTTTCAATGTTTTGACGAATTTACGAATGATTAATTAAAAGTAAGTTAACCTACCTTTATACCCCCGTTAAATCAAAATTTCACTGCTTCTTTATGCCCAGAAATGTTTCCAGACATTGTCAAACGGTAAAAATTTGGCCACATTTTAAAAAAGGCAAAAAAATGAAAAAAAAAATTCATTTAAAAAAACATATTAGAGATACTGTTTTGGTATACGAAAGAAAACGTTTCTCAGAAGAAACTAAGCGTTTTCGGACTCTCAACATGAGTTTAGAAAATCAAAATCTATATGAAACACCATTTTTCCTTAAAGATATGTATCATCAATGGTTGAAAAGGAAGCAACTGCTGGAATAATTTTAAATCTTTCGAAATATTTTCACGTCATTGACAGTAATATTTTTCTTCCAAAATGACCTTGATACGGAATTAGTCGTCGCTCCAGATAGTATGTCCTCGGAACTTCAACATCATTATACATTGAGTTCATAAAAGAACAACGACACACGCTGGTATTGTCTGGGTACGCCCCATGCCTCCGTACTGCATAATCCGCTGTCAGTTTCTGGAGGAAGGAACCCCAAGAACACATGCATGACGTACGAAATAACTATATGAGTCTTTCGTTTTTGACTTTGGAGAGTGAATTTTTGGCTAGAAACGCTACCACTTCTACTACATTCCTAATTTGGAAATCACGTTACAAATTCATAATGTGTTTGGCGTTTACAAATACAATTAATATTATTATTTATTCACATAAAATTCAGAAAAGTGTTGAATGAATTTTTAGTATTGTGAATCATAATTATTATTTCCAACAATTCCATGAAAGTACTAGCCAAAAAGCTATATTCATTTGCTTATAGAATAATTCATGTGCACACAATATTATTTGCTGCAATCGTGTGATTTCTATTCTATGGTAATGAGTTTATCACAGTTTGTCCACGTTCCATGTATAGCAGTTTGTGCTTGTTTGTAAATGAAATTACGTTTTGTGAGGTATTGTGGCATTCCGGCGAACGAAATTAAACGTTCAAATATGTTTAAAAAATAGTTTTTAACGCAAGAGATATAAAATTTAACATGTGAATATGTTCAAATTAGGAATTGGGCTTGGTTATGAAGTCTTGGTATGGAATTAGGTATGACGTCTTGGGCTTGGAATTGAAATTAAAATTTTAAACAGTAATATATTAATTGTAAATGTGCTTTAAATATTTTTATAACTTCCTTTTCGTTTAAAAAAAAAGGAAACGAAACTATCGGTTTGAGTCATTACGTGGTCACGGAATCGAGGGACTGTAGCAAGGTATTTCATTACAGATGAAGAAATGAATTATTTTCTTCCGAGAATTTGAAACCATTGTTTCTCCCCATCACTTTTAATGTTAGTACATAAAGCGACAAACTCATGCCAGGATAATGAATGTTACATTTACATGTGAAATTGAAAGTTCGGTTCCGAACTTCACCTCAAAGAATGTATTAACATAGGACAATTTGTCTTATAATTGTTTATGAAAAATTACACTAATATTAATGAACTATTTCTTTTATTAGTCCCATTCCAAAAAAATGTGGGGACGTTATTGTGTTCTATGTCTCCTTCCCGTTATCCATTCTATGGATGGTTGAGATTGTTGCATCAAGAATTGAGCAGAAATTTAAACTTTTAACGCAGCTGCTCTCTCTTTCTCCAATGTCAAATACGCGATTGTGCCTTTTTTGACGTAAAATAAAAATGAGGATGAAATACTTGGCTGTAGGAAGTAGTGTGCACTATGATCAATCGCTGAATGAGAGAAGCCACGCCGCAATCAGAATACGAATTATCAATGGTCCGGTGTCATAAAGCCCCACGCACAATCTGCTAATTTGACGCTCTCTCTCGCACCGAATCAATCAAACAGCTAATCAAGAAATTATTAGTTGTTTACATTTTTATTCCCAGTTCGCTGCACGGCGAACAGCTGTATTTGAAATAAGGAGGGCCAACTACAATGTGTTTTTTCAGTTGTGGAAATATTGAAGCTCTACGTAACTTGTAAGACAAGGAAAGAAAATGGGATGTAGACAGTAATTAAATTATACTTTTTTTGAAGAGGACGAGAGTAATCACGAGAATATATGTCGTGATTGTGTGTTTTCTAAACGTTCAGACCCTCACAAAAGGACGATCATATCTTTGAATTTTCCTCTCAGAATTCATTTATTAGATGTGCAATGCGAATTGAATTGTTTGATAAAATTAAAGTAATATGTTATCACATCATGCATTTGATGAGATTATGGATAGACTCAATATGAATTTTCAATTCGTAAATTGAAAAAAGTACGTTTTTATTATCTTTCCTTAATATGTAACAGCGAATATTCATTTTGATCCATCATTTCAGACCATTATAATTTTAATTTCATGTTATATTTTTATTCATTTAATACGCAAATAACAAAGCATCGCTGCGCGAGTGTGATAAACAGTCGACTCCGGCTGTTCAGTGGCCTGAACCTGAGGGGACTAAGAAAGTTTGTTCATTATATCAGAGTGTCACTATAGCCGACAACGTTCGATAATCCAAAAATAAAACAATTTCCCTTATATTATTGAGTTTGTTATTTCTGAAAGAAAGTAACATATCCTAAGACAGTGATTATACTATTCCAACGTATTCATTTAGCCTTGAAATATTACGTTTTTATTATTTTTTTAGTTGTACAGTTTTTATGAATAATTTTTACATATCCTCCGTGCTTTCTCTTCATTTGATTATAGAGTTCTCATTCTCAAAATATTTCTGACCATCTTCATACACTTGAATGACTCTCATTTTTGGAACACTTTTCTTCATTTGTATCCTCTTAGTTGTTACATTCGTATTCTTCTGTTCCGGAAGATATTTCCACAGTATTTATGATATTGTAGGGAGTTGGGATTCACTAGTTTTTGTCTCACAGTCGCGACGACTAATTCTTCATTCTTGACAGAATGCAACTAATGAGCTATAATATTTCCCCTATGATATTTTCTTATAGATGATTTCATTTGCAGTAAATACTATAAAACAACAAATACTACAAAAACAACGCCGCACAGTTCTAATTTTATCAAAATTAAAAATGTATTTATAGACTACTAACACAAATTCTCAATTGCAATCGAAGGAAAGCTCATTCCATAAATATGCACTAGATTACTTAAGCAATGTTTGTTTAAATGGAAACAAAATATGAAAAAATACACTAAAAACTTCAAGTGCTCGATGGCGGATGTTAATGTTGTTTAATCCTCCTGAAAATGTCTATTCATTATTTCTTGCATTTTACATATAATCAGAGGGGAATCCAATATTTTTCATATGTCCACCTAACAAGTACAGAATTACTACTGGAATGCACGAATACTTGTCGAATGGCGTTTCCAATTTATGTTCATTTGGAAATATGAATGTTGGTTGTAACGTGTTTCTCGGAAATGGAATTTTGATTTCCCTAAACCGTTTCCTCTGGCGCTGTTCCCACCCTTTCAGTTAAGCCACTAAGAATGACACATCTTTTACGAAGGGGCTCGCTATTGCCGAACGCAGGGTCTGCGGAGGGTCGGTCTGGAAATCGCGCTTTCCAGAAGCTGAATTGAGTTCGGGGGAACCGGGCCTAACCGACCGGTACCACACTCCATTAACCTTAGCCATTGGGAGGAAGGTAAGTGGAAAGAAATGCAGCTAAATTGGAGTTCCTAAAATTCTGGTTTTTTAGGCAAGTACTATTGCAACTATTAGTTCTTCAGGTAAGTTCGTATTGTCGTTGTGGAGAGGAGGAATTATCTCGCCCAGAAAGTAGTCTAATGCGCAGCTAGGCATTTATTTATTATGTCAAAAACCGTTAAAAACTGTGTGTGACGTGCTAAGGGGAGAAGTTAATTTGAAGTTACATTTATGTGAAGAAGCAAAACAACAGGCCATCTGAGTATTTGCTCGAGAATCAGGGAAACTGGACAAAAACCTGATCGAGATGGGGGTCATTGACCCAAAAGCTGAAGTACAATACTTGTTACAGGTTCTTTAGAACTATACAATCCAAATGGTATATAATACATATACACTACATATTAAATATCATTGTAAGAATTAAAATTACTTTCCTTTTGGATGCTCGGTATAGTCTCTAATTGTATAGAAACAGTTGTGCTTAGCTATAGAAACAGTTGTTCTTAGCTATAGAAAAAGCTAAGCTTCCTGGCGCGGCCGATGGTAGGGGCTCCGGATTGGGAGGGCGCGAGAAGGCGGGGCAGGACCATGGGATGGAGGCATAGTAAGAGGAGAAATTGTTGGAAAGGCGCGATCTTGGTGGTTTGTTTATTTGCATTCATTATATACAGTGGTACTCTTGTATTACAGAGAAACAGTTCACGTTTAAATTAATTATATTTTATTTGCATCTTGCGTACTACACCACGCTTCGCAACCCAATTGGTCGCATTTTCAGGTGTTCTGTAATACATTTTTAAAACAAATACAAACGTTTCTTTCATCGTGAAATATAAAATGTAGAATAACATTTCAACGAAACAGTAATGGAAATTGAATTATAATTGAAGTATTAAAATTCAATGAAAGCAAAAAAAGATGTGTGGTTCTTATTAATAAATTTTATATCTTTATGGATATAAAATTTATAAATCCATGAGTACGATGCACACGTCTTACTTCAGACAAATACGAAAACATTACATTCACTCCTAGAAAAAAAATTTATTAGAAAGGCATAAAAATGAAAGGGATAGAATTGTCACCTTTGGTCCAATTTCATTTACATGTACTTTTCAGTTATGCCTTTGAAATCAAAACGTCATGCAGTCTATGAATAATAATCAAATGAGTAGATAAAGGCGATAATAATGGAGAGATTTTTGATGACGGAGAAATGTGAAGCAAGAGAAACGGAAGATTCCCGAGAAAACCTAGTACGAAGAAATATTTTCATATAATTCTTGCCAAAAACGCTCGTTGCTACTTGTATTGAAAATTCATATAACTTCTTTATATGTATGAGTTTGCGCAGAGATCCCGGAGATCAAGAACTCAAGCACAGATTGCCCTTCACCCCATAGTACGTCACCCAGTTTTTAACTGTTTATTTGGTTTTAAATAAATAAATAAAACCTGACGACAGCGCTCTTCGACCTCTACATATTCAACATAGCTGGTAGGCGTATACGCTAACCATTAAGCTGCAAGCCCCCCTTTCGTAATGATTATGTGGAAATTTTAGGTCTAGGGGAGACGAGTGGGGCTGGGGTTAGAATAGAGGGGGTGTTGTTGCCAGGTAGAAAGATAATTGTGACATGTGATCTAAAACGGGGCACGAGGATACCGGCGTGACGACGAAAGAGATACAGAGAAGAAAAAGTAAAAATAGTATGGAGGGGCGAGTAGAAAATCCGGACATGAGCAATGAGATTATGGTGATTGAGCGAGGAGCATTAATCACCATAGGAGTGGAGGGGAACCATTGAGAATGAACGTTATGCCTTTTGAGAGCAGTGTTAGAAGGTAGTCGGAGATTATGGGTTAGAGGATAGGGAGGTACTCTTAAAGAAGAGTTTCCGGGAGGGAAACGATTCACGAGGATTCACGAGGGAATGATGGGGGTATTCGGGAGGGGGGTATTCGCGAGGGGGGTATTCGCGAGGGAGGTATTCGCGAGGGGGGGTATTCGCGAGGGGGGTATTCGCATGAGGGGTATTGCGAGGGTGATATTTGCGTGGGGAGGGTATTAATGATCATTAATGATAATTAATGAGGGCGTATTCGAAGGGCGGAGGGGGGCCAATTGCCGGGGGGATATTCAGGAAGGGAGAATTTGTACGTCACCGCGTGGGGAATGGCCTGAGAGACGACAGCCATTAGGATGACGCGCAATGGACGGGAATGTATTCGTAGATGGTAAGAGGGAGTGGACCATGAAAGATTCTGATTGGTGAAGTGACCTGGCTAACATTCGAATTGGTGGGACGACAATATTTGCGACTAGTGTATTGGGAATACGTAATCCCGAGACAATAGCCGGTGATCCAGAGGTGGAAGTGCCAGGTGTTAGGGTACGACACAAATATGCCAGGGGAGGGCACGAAGACATTGCCCTAGCGTGAGGAGTGTGATGAGGGAAGGAAATAATAGTGGAAGGAGGCATGGCGAGAAGTCGGGGAAGGGAATTGGAGGGATATGAGCACATATAGGTTGTGGAGGGTGATGAGTGCAGAGTGTGACGAGAAGGAGGGCGTGGAGAATGGTGAGGGGGAAAAAGAGGGTGTGAGTGAAAATGACGTGAAGTGGGCGTGGAATGTTTACAGATTACTACCAGAGAAATTGATGACGGAGGGCCCGTGGACGAAGCTCAGAGCGAAGAGATGTACGGATGTGATTAGCAATTAGCATCGTAACGCTGCAATTAGATCATAGAGAGAGCAGAAAGTGGAAGACGTGGAGGGGAATGAGAGCGCGGGGTGTGTGAGGTGTGAGGTATAGGAAGGATGGCGACAAAGAGAGCTTGGAGGGTGTTGAGGGCACAAGACTTCGAGGGATGTAAAGGCAAAGAGGGCGTGCAGGCGGTGAGAGTAATGAGGGGTTGAGTGATACGGAGATATGTATGTGTGCGGCATTCAGTGGAGATTGACAACACAGAGATTGAGGATGATGCTGATATAGTTGAGGGCGAGGCTTTGGAGGCATATGACGGCAGTTGGAACGTAGAGGGAACGAAGTGTAATGCGGCGAGAACTGACGTAAGCGAGGGCATGGCGAGGGAGGAGGTGCGGACGGAGCCCGCGCGAAAGGTGAGGGGGCTACGAGGAGGACTCGGGGAGGCCCCCGGGGGCGTGGGCGGCGAGGGCGCGCCAACTGAAATAAACAAGCTTACGCGGCCTGCGGCGCCCGAGCCG
>BOPP01000337.1:206290-224044 GCA_017312745.1 Gryllus bimaculatus | reverse complement strand
GGGCCGGGCCGCGGGAAGGCTGCAATTGCTGCCGGGAGAGGTGAGCCGGCGTCTGCGGGCTGTGATTCGCGCGTTACCGCCGCCTCCGGGGCGCGTGGCCCAAGGCCGCTCTTTGCATCGTTCCCTGATTATTGTTTGTGGGAGTTGAATAGTAAGAGAGTGAGTTTTCGCACTAATGAAATGGTATACGGCAGAACTTCAAAAGAAGTGTAAAATATACGAAAATAAGTTTTTTTGCGATCATTAAAAAATGAGGCACAGTTGCGCAGTGATAATGGCGTTTTGTTTTGTAAAGCATGAACAATAAAGATAAAACAAATAATTATTTCTAATAGAAGCATGTTATATGGCCGAAGGCCATTAAAAAATGTTCATTTTTCATGAGAAAAATGATTTTTTCGCACAACCGTGATAATGCCAAAAACAATAATTTCACATATTTTATTTAAAAATAAGTATAAATGGTTCTAGAATATTATATTTTAATACTTCTTCTTTCTTCTCTCTCTTTCTAGCTTTGTTTACGTTTTGTTCTCTCTTTCATTGGTTCTCACCATTCTTTATTCGTGTTAATGAGTTTGGTTGTGCACACTGTGTCCATAAATGTAAATACATTCAACGAGCCTGTTTTCTTAAAATACGGGACACGAGCTCTAAACATACGGCTATTTTATCGATATTTCCAGGATATTATGTGTAAATATTTGTCGTAGGAAATTGTTTTTTCCTCTAAAGGCTTTTTAAAACTAAACAGTTTTTAGGAAGGAAAACACTCTTGTTTAACTTTTTCGTAAATCATGGCAATAAATACATTCTTTGAAAATAATTTTAAGTATTATTTTTTTTCACAAGTTGGCTGTTTCCTGTTTATTCAGTTCCTTTATAATCTTTTAAATTCATCTTATATGTCTTCAAACCATCGGAAACATCTCCTTGTCCACCATTCTAGCCTATTGTCGCTTGTGTTTCTCTCTAAGGGTCTCTCTAAAGCACTAAAGCTGTAGAAGACCCGTTCTTTCGTTCGGGAAGGCAAAAACTCGTGAAAGGGAGGAAAACCTTCCATTTGAGTGAAAATGCACTTTGACGAACGTCCTGTTGGCCATTTGCAGAAGACGAGCTCTTCGAATTCAATTCTTCAGGCAGGGAAAAGTGTCCAGTTCTTTCGACCTGAAAGCTACTACAAAGATATATTTAAAAAGGGCATATCAGAAGCGTACCCGTCCATTTGCTTAACCAATCCTTCAACTGTATCTAAAAATCCTCTCTTTAACTTGGTAGTAATCTACTCGAGGTTTCTTTCTCTAAAACCCCAGTTTATTTGCCGCCATTCCCTCTCACTCATTGATTCACTTTACCTTTCCTCTCCCTCTCTCTTTCTCTCTCGCTTGTTCTCTCAGCCACGTGCATTTACAAGCAAACGTTTAGCTAAAAAATTGCATGAGAGACGGTCATAATTGTTAGAATTGCATTAGCAAATATTGTTTCAGTACTCGTGTACTGAAACCACTGCTTTCGTTTTCTATTTATTGATAGGAAAGTTACTTTGCGATGTAGAACTTGCGCTACAGAACGCGTCCCGCAAGGTAAAAGAAACGTTTTTTGCCGCAAAGTAAAGAAATAACACTCGTAGTTTCCATGAATTCGTGTACCCAACTAATATGGAATAATATACGCACTCATGTAATACGGAAGTGTCTTCAGATTTCGCATTTTAAAATTCCTAACTGGACTTCTCTCCTTGCCTGCTCCAGAAACCTTTTATTTGTATACGAATTCTGTACGCTCGTTCTGTACAAGATACGAATATAACTAGTTTCTCATTCTAACTTATATTCAGATTAGCATGAAAATGTCTCATATGCTTGTGGTGTGGTAAAATCTTATTTTTCTGAATGAACAATTCGGATCATAAGAAAATATGTATGTGTGCCAATTTCCGGTATATACCCATTTATATTCGTGTTAGGAGTATCATGATGATCATTACTCTTTCCCAAACAATAGTCCATCCGAATGCGGTGTTTGCGGAGAGAACGACACATAACGTTTGGGTAAATGACGGCTTTAAAAGATACATGATGTTGTCGAACGAGAAATACCTGCTCGCCGGTCACGGCAATGGCCATCGCCTCCCTGCCCCCACGTCGCGTAATTCCACGTAATTTTATCTAATACAGTAGGAAATCTGGAACTCCAGCTTTGAGGACATTTTCGTTTTGTCCAGCTGGCGCGATTTCCTCCTTTTCCCAACGCTCATCTCTTCGGGAGTAGTCTTTTTCGGCGGCGTTTAGCGAACTGGGACCTCTGGCGCTTCAGCTTCGCCAACTATCGGTTTTCATTCTGCTCCGGGAGGCTTCTTGATGGTGGGGGGGGGCGAGAAGGGGAGGAAGGGAATTCCAGAACGAGAAACTGCGGTGCGAAGTTGGCCGAGTTCGCTTTGTTTTTTGTTGTTTTTTTGTTGTGTTTTTTTTCTTCCTTTTTTCACCCTTCGAGCGTCGGGACGGGCTTCGCCAAGAGGTTGCGGCGGAAGCCTGCCCTTGAGCGGTCTCACCAGGGAAATCCTTCCGGTAGCCGACGGGCCGACCGCGGCGACATATTGCTTGGGCGAAGGCGCCTGGGAAGGTCCATAACGCGGACGGAGTGAAGTGTGCTGGCGACAGACGGATTCGTTCTTCCAAGTTTTGAAAGAGAGAGCTGGGTGCGATACTCTTCACGCCTTATCAAAAGCTAATATGTGTTATGATTTTGTTCCAGAGTTTTATCATTATCTATCGTGTCTAATGTAACGTTATGTTGTCTATTCGGGTTTCATCTAGCCTCGTTCCACACATCTTATTTGAAGGAGCCTCGTTTCACGTTCCCTTTTCCATCTAGCATCGTTTCACATACCTTTGTTTAATCTATCCATGTTCACGTAGCCTAGTTTCATCTAGCCTTATGTTTCGTCTAGCCTCATTTCACGTTGCCATTTTTCTTCCAGCTTCATTTCACTTTTCTTTCTTTCGTCTAGCCTCATTCCTCTTAACTTTGTTTCTAGTCGCATTTCTCCTAACCGTGTTTCGTCTAGCATCATTTCACCTAACCTAGTTCCGTCTAACCTAATTTCCGTCGCCATGTTTTGTCTAGACTCATTTCACGTAATCTCAAAGTGTGTTGATTTTCAGCCGCTCATACTACTAAATATTGGTACGAATGAGTACGAGAGGCGTGTGTATCCTTATCTGGTTAAACCTTGTCTTATCTATCCCCGACTGACTATATAACCGTGTCTGATCTAACGTATTTCTGTACACCTTAAATGACTCATCATGTATACTCTCGTACATCGATAGTGTAACTGAATACCCAAAATGAATTACTAGTATCTACATCTTCTGATGTACTTGCGATCATTGGTGATGTTCGTTGAATACTTCCGCGCGGGAACACGATAGTTTCCAAAGAATGTGCCTATGATTTGTAATAGGAACTTTTGCGCTTGTTGGAATTTTAATGGGAAGTGATAAAACTTCTTAATTTGAGAAATGATGTAACGGTAATGAAAAAAGACCAGAGTGCGTTTTACATACCGACTAAGCCTCAAGCGCTATGGTTTCATTTCGTGAATGACTCTTTTCCGTAAGTATTTAGTAGTTCCGTATTTCCGTAAGTAAGTGTTTCAATCTATTTTAGAACAAAAATCATCTCATCCTTTGAAAGTACTCTGATTTTAACAATGTCACATCAAAGTTCACCAGATACATAATGAGTAGGCAGAGGTTTCGTGGGTTGTCGAATAGTGAATTCATACCTATCAGAGAAATAAAGTTCATAGCATTCGGTAACTAATCCATTCTAGGTAAGGTAGTATCACCGCCATGTCAGCGTGATTCAGCAGATATTGTCAATAAGTAGTATCTCAATATGTCGTCGTGGGTGGTGGAAGCGGTTAGAACTGGATCGTATCCGGCCTCGGGCATGACTTGTTTTGTGGTATGCAAAGGAAGCATTTGCTTTGCAGGGACTCTACACGCAAGAAGTTCGTTGATTAACTTCAGGGGACTTGGTAGTTGTACACGTAGAAACGCAAATATCGGTTCAGGTTTGCAGGATTGAAAATATCACTAGAAGTGATGTTAATCACTTGAAAGCATTTGAAAGCATTTTCAAAGATGTCGTGGCGTTTGTAGAGGATCGTCTCAATTAGTAGGCTTTGGCAGATATACGTATTCAGAATTACAATATATCTATATTTATATTCCAGTCATGCTTAATTCTTACAACTAAAAAAGAAGACTACAAGGAATATGACATCTCACTATCAGCGCCCTAAACCGCGATTGTTTTCAGGCTCCGCTGAATCCACAAGAAGTTTCGAAGTTTCGTTCGTGGATAGGTTAGGACCTGAAGGAAACCTGAAGGGTATCCTTCACATTTGTATTACGTTTCATTATTGCAACTAAAATATACCTTACCACAAGGCATCTCTAGGAAATATGAAGATTCAGAGGGATACAGTCCCGTAAGGAACGGCGAGTTTATGTTTAAGTGACTAGAGGGTTACGAGAATTCATCATGTTCATTTAACGGTGGTTTTTCACAAATGTTTCATTTCATACATTTCATTGCACCTAGATTTAATTTCGTTTGCGTCTTTCTTTGCCTTTTCTCCTCCAGATACATGGTAACTTTGTTACTACAACGTATGATAATAGATTAAGCGTGGAATGATTAGGGAGAATGACCAAAAAATATATTTGTCTGCAATTGTAGAGAAGCGGAAAATTTGTGATCTGATGATTTTGTTTTCTTTGCATTAGCCACATCGAATTCTGCCCCGGGAGATGATTTGATCGACATCACTAGACCAAATTGGTATTCATGAGTCTGTCTAGAATTTACTTCGACATTATGCTCTGCGACCTTTCCTATCCGAGGTTTGCAGATATCGGTACCACGCAGGGTAGCTATGCAATCATAATAATGGGGGCTCCGAGATTTCTACGCGCGTAATATGCAAACATTTCGTTTTTAGGAATAGGGAGAATCCATTGATTTTTTTTTGATTTATTCAGTCAAAACTGATAACAATAGTGATATTTACTGATGCTGAGTCACATAGGAAATCAGTTTCCACATGCAACAACAACAAGAGTCAAGCAAATTGTTTCATCACCTCCCGACGTGTCTATACATTGTTGATTGAGTATTACAGCTTTATTTTGAAATAATTCCCGAAAACAATAGAGCCCTCGAAATAATATCTGTTCAAATTTTCATGCAATATTTTGCAGTCTTTTCTTTCAATTTCTTTCAATGCAATACATTATTTCTAAATAAATCGCTCCTTTTGACTGTACTTGAACCAATTTATATACATCGTTATTTGCATTCCACACATGATTCACTGCCAATTGTGCGGGAGACATCAAGTGTGTCCCTAAATATTTTTCCTGAATTTTCAAAATAAACGTGATACAAAAACAATTACTCTTACGAGTATCTATTCTCTTTTCCGGGTAACATTTTACCGCAGATAATTCGTGAATGAAAACCTTCAGTACCTCCATTGATTGTGCTTGACAAAATTATTTTGCATCATTATCTCCATTCCATACGTGATTGATCGTAAACTTGTACTGAAAGCATCCTTTGTTGGGATGTCGTGACCAACGGGCGGAGGTTTACTGCCTCTTAAAATATCGCAGGCAAGCCTCACGTTCTCAACGAGGTGTCGGCGGCGGCGGCCGCCGCAAACGCGCCTCGAACCCGTTCTAATTTTCCCTCTAATTTTACTTCTGCCCTCACAAGTGACCTTTTCTCGGCAAACAATTTTATGAACGGTGATTGAAAGAGATCGCGTGGGAAAGCGGAGTGTACGACCGGTTGCCTATATTTAGGATCTGCCCAACGTTTTGGCCTAGAGTGGAGGGTGGATGTGATTTCGCTGTCGTCCATACGTCGTACATTACTAACTATCGAAATACTAATGATTAAATAGTCTATTACATTAATGAAGCGTGCGTGAGATGTTGTGATACTGCACCTGTTATGACGTATATCGGCCGGTGCTAGATTAGACACTTTTGATAATAGGACTTTCAACAGACACCAGATAATTAACTAGGTTGGAGACAAGTTGTGCCCTCGGTAGCTCGTTGATTAGTGTGCTTACTTTCCACGACACAACCCCGTATTCCAATCCCGGTAGGAACAGAATTGTGCGCTTTCCGTACAAATCCCCAGTATCTATTGCTGTGTGACGATGAGAAAGCCCACCCTAAAGTTAACAAGTAAATGCGGTGGAGGAATGTCTTCATGCTAACTATACGAACTCATCCTATGGCCGAGAGGCTGGGCCACCGCTGGTCGGGCACGGCCCATATGGGGCTGTCAAGCTAGGGACAGAAGAGACGACAACCTACATCTGAATGGTAATTCTAGCGTCGCTTTAATTCAAAAGCACTAACAGAAAATAAGCCTCGAAATTCAAATAAAAAATGGATAAGTATAAAAATATGTTGAAAATTAGTATAAAAAGATTCAACTATGCCCACGTCACGTATTATGGGATATTATGAGTGATATTGTGGTTCCCAAGGTCTTCTTTTTCAACGAGACGCCATGAAAATAATTGACCGTATCTGTCTTCTGGTAATGGTACGTTTACATATTGAATTATGTTGTAGGACATCACGTTTTTGGATGTCGGAGTATTGCATGAAATTAGCTATACTTTTTGCAGTAAGTAAATACGATATAATGAGTATATATTAGAGTTCGTGTTACTTTGTGAGAACACTTCCCTTCATCATTAAACTCATCAATAAGATAAGTGAGTATCTAACATCAATGTTCGTATATTTACTTGAATGGTTTTGTGTATTCGTTAATCGTGGTGCTGATTGTAATGAAACTGGTGTCAAATTTGAATTATTGTGTTCCTTCTAATAGTTATTTAGTAGTGATTTAAAATTCTCTTACACAGTAGGATATGTCTTTATTTTCCTACAATTATAAGAAATGGAATGATTGTAAAGGTTAGGTAAATACTGATGTCTTCTTACCGCATTATCCATTTACGAATTGCTAATCAAATATGTTTCTTTTATATAAACATTCCCCTACCGTGGTAACATAGGGATTCTAATTCTATCGAGCTTGTTTTGGTAATTGAACGAATTTTAATATAAATTTTCACCATACACGTAGGTTTTTATTTTAATAACAACATGAAAACATTCTATCAGCCAGACTTGTGTATTGTGAGAATATTTGCTATAGATCTACAACATTGAATTGAATTAATGCCTTGTTTTACGGGGAGAGAGTCGTAAGTCCCTACAAAAAATTAAACCATTATGACAGAAATCTTCGAACTGAAATTGCCATTTAAGATGGCTCAGGGCAGCAGCATCTTTTCTGACCGGGAGGGTCTAAGGTTCGCTTATCGACGGTGGTGGACTTGAGGTAGCAATCTAGGACTAATCCAGTTCCTAGCTGGAGCAGAATCCTAGAGGCGCGCTGATTGGTAGTTTTTCGTACTTCTTCTTCTTCTTCTTCTTCTTCTTCTTCTTCTTCTTCTTCTTCTTCGAGCAGTACCTTAACAAACGGACTCGCCACGGACCGTGCGCGATTTTTCCTGTGTCGTCCTTGCCTCGTCCTCTTCCCTTACAAACATACACGTACACACTTGTATACATGGACTACGCTCCCACACACGTTGGATGACCGTCGGGAAGGTAGACCTTGCCCAGGCTGAGACGGTGCCCCGTTGCGTTCAGTTACTTGGAGGTGAAAACCCAGTAAACAAACGTGTGGGTTGACGCAGGGTGTCACGTCCAAGCTAGGGAGGGACACCACTACTCGAAGACAAGTGCACCTGACAAATACTTTTTTATATTTGGCGAGAACGGTATATGGTAAGATGTTTTTTGTTTGCATACCAGCACTATAAACGACCTTTTCCGTTGCAAGAAATCTTTCATAATCGGGCATTGCACGGAACAAATGATGACGAAATATCATTTTGCGGCCCGAACGATTGCGTCATTACAAATTCAGCCAATCGCAGCGAGAGAATCGTGGGGGAGGTAGCTGTAGACGGAAAAGCCGACCACAGTTTTCTCGCAAAGATGTCAAACGCCCGAGATGGCGCAAGAATGTTGTTTTGCAAAATTAAAGACTTCGCTCCTAACGTCGCTCGTTTCGTTTCAAAACGTGTGTTCTTGCAAAAATGCTTAACATTATGATCTGTATAAACTACTATTAATACATAGAATTAATTTACAAAACAATATTGACTTTGGGAGGATTATGGATCCCCCTCCATTGGATCCGCAACTAACCTACGGGTCTAATGATCAGAGCAGTTTTATGCTCCCGGAAATAGAAAAAAATGCTCCCGGAAATAACAATCGTTATACTGAACAGAATTGAAGTAGATTAAATAAAAACTGTTGATGGTTATCGACCTTTATTGTTTTACTAGTTAATTAAAATTCTTCCCAAACTTCTCCCCACAAACCAAACTGAGATTTTCGCACTCAAAAGCAATCGCATGTGGACCGCGCAGGCATTAACTCAGAGATACGTTCTTGTGCATCGCGCAAACTCCTCCCACAAAAGCAATCGCGCAACTCTAGATTGGGGCGAGCGCCGCACGGGGTTCTGTTCTCATTGGTTTGCTGACTGATTCGAAAAGTTCGGCAGCTGGTTTTGTTTATACTTCTGCCCTACGCGTTGTCTCTTATATGATTTGAGAAAATATTTTCATTAGGGAACTCGAATTCTGCAAATTCTGGAGATAATCGAGATTCTGAAAAGTGAAACGTCCCTGTTTATTCTGCGAATTCTTGGAACCATTTGACATTTTGATTTTACCAAACTCTTAGCTTTTATAGTTGCCACATGTATACGACTTTACTGTAATTATAACAATAATTACAATAACAACAACAATAATAACAATAATAATAGTAATAATATAATACAAAAATTAATAAAATTGATCATAGTGTCTCAGCTTGTCCAATTCTAGTAAAGACTGAATACGTGAAAAGGCAGGGTGTGTAGTTACCTCCACTGGCAGATCTGTATGTCCTCGAAATTGTAATACGCCCTCACCCTCGAAGTTCAAAATACGTGCCACAAGTGGCACGAACACTCACCAAAATCGGTGACGTCTGTTGGACTGTGGATAATATTGTACGACCAACAAATTCAAACTGATCGCACGATAGTATCAAACAAATCGGACATTGTTATCCGGAATTTGGAGAAAAAATCGTGTCTACTCTCTGACGTTGATGTGTCATGCGATCAAAATGTCGTAACAAAGGAGGGAGAGAAATGTCTTAAATACAAGATAAGAAATCCATATCAACCGAATATGGGGCATAAAATCAGAGGTTGTACCGATAGTTATCGGAGCTCTGGGATGTGTTGTTGGTATTTGGCTAAACTCCCAGGTAATTCAAAGGAGTGGGAAGTGCATGGAATTGCTTTATTTGGAACAGCCCACATTGTGCGCAATGCATTGTAGAGGCACTGATAGTACCTAAATCTACTCCCTGGGATGCTGGTTGCAATCCGGAGTAGACTTTATAATCAACCGACTCATAACATCTTCAGTCGTGAGTTGGAGCAATGGTACTATTCAAAGATGTAGCTGATCCGGATAGCCGAGATCGCTAAGGTAGTAGTACCGTGGCGATCTCGGATTTAAGGATCGCGGATTCGTGTCCCGCCTCTGGCATGGTTATGTGTGTTGCTGTCTGTGTTTGTCCCTTCACCCTTCATCATCATCATCATCATCATCTCATACTTCATTCCCCCATGATTAACAACGCTGGGGTGTAAAAATGGATTCGGTATATAAGTGCTGATCCCCTCCCGGAAAAAAAGGTCAAGTATACATTCCCCCAGGACATTACGACTGGTAGTTGGTTGGTAGAAGTGGCGCGTTGGCGTGGTCCTAGGATGGCCAATTCCGATCAAATATTAAAATAAAAGATGTGCAATAAAGTGCAATAAACGTAGGGGACTTTTTCGCTGAACTGTAATTTCCTTATGCTCTAATCTACAAAATGGAAACTGCTTTTTGAAAATCCTGTACATGTTTGGACGTTAACACCTCACAGTTAAGCGCGGATAGTCAAAACGTTTGGAATCTGGACTACATTATGAATCTATTTTTACTTTCAAAATTGTCCAAAACATTTGTAAATTATATAAAAAAGGATACTATTATAGTATTATATTACATAAACCGTGTTCTGTGGTATAGTGATGGGAGGGTATGGTAGGTGCATGGCTCCGGAATCGAAATTGGGAAGATAAAATGAAGGGAATGACAAAATTTTGCATACTGTCCTTTGTATACGATGTTGCTGCAGAATTTGCCTGGTAATGATAAAGAAAACTACAGTAAATAAATAAAATAAATAAATAAATAAATATAAATGAATTAAATTACTACAAACTTGCAGATGTTCAACTCATCGGGGAAACTGCTGTCACCAGGCCTATTTCATTGACAGATCGTTTATTGGATTTGGGCGTGTCAATTACTATGGTCATTATTCCAGTATGTGTAGTGTATGTTATCACAAGAGGTAGCAATATTCCTTCCCGCTTTGAATGTGAAATCTGACCTCATCCTACGTGTCGTCTTACGGGGTTTTTCTCTTCAAGAACCTCTGCCTGCCGGGAATCGCCCCAGTCAGGTATAGCCCAATGCGGATTAATCTTTAAATTGGGTCCCAGTCTCTTACGACCTGCCAGGTGGAAGGGGGCATATAAAATAAATAGTATTTGACCAAACTTGACTTGCTGTAGGAAGGGTCTGAGCCTGTAAACTTTTTATTGTTTAATGTAGTATGTTACATTTGAGTGGAACATCGTAATATAAGTGATACCGTGGTTAATTTTGAAACATTTCAGCATGCCAAAATGTGATTCTGTTATTCGAGGACCACTCACTAACAGTAAATTCCCAAAGACTTTATTATGTGACTCTCGTGGCCAGTTTATAATTTAAGGAATATTGTTGAAAAGAAGATACATATAGAAAGGAGAAAATGAAAAGAATTTGGTGTTTTTGATGAACTCGCATTTAAAAGCATTATTAGTTGTTTAAATGCACTTGTACTTCACGTTTTACATTTCGCAACCATGTACATTTGATCACCGCTCAACGGGCGTAGGTAGCAATTTTAAGTAGTAATGTTTTACGAAATAATTCGTTACTATATTACCAAGATGTTTGTGAACTCGTGTTAGATTCGAGATTTACTAACTGAAGCTCTGCAATACCGATTCATATACTTGACTAGGGTAGTGTTGAATGAAGTGTGATTGCGAGATGGTCGTTTTGTATTCGCGAATGCGAAAGTAACTCGCCCGTCCTACTACGCGACCGGGAGATCCCTGGTTGGTATTGCACTCTCCCTCCGAAGAAATGCCGAGAGAAATGCAAATGGCTGAGCGCCAATAGAACTCGCGTGAGGCGTTGGACATTGCAGCACGCAACTACAAGGCTGTCGGGGCTCAAGTTAGTTCCCCCTCGGCAGTTCGCCTCTTCCATCCACCCAGACCACAGTTTTGTCTATTGATCACCTTCCAAGTCTGCTCGGAGTGCGCTATAATTGCGTCTTGTACTCTCATTTTCTCCCCTCTCAACGTTTGGCCTAATCGCTATATCGGTTTTATGTATTCATTAACTTTCGCTTTTTTTCTTGAAATATAAAATTTGAAATTGTCAGCTATCTTAATATTCACATATTGGAGCAGTATTGACTTACGTTGAGATATAGAAGCACTAGACTATTTGTTCATTAAAAACTAGTAAAGATTTAATGAAAAATTGGATTAATCTGAATTATTATTATTATTATTATTATTATTATTATTATTATTATTATTATTATTATTATTATTATTATTTTATTATTATTATTATTTTATTATTATTATTATTTTATTATTATTATTTTATTATTATTAATAATATTTGTTATTAGTTATTGTTATTATTACTTATTACATAAGTACATTAATATGTAAATAAGAACTAACATGTTCAAATCGACCACAAAATTCAAAATTTTGAATTTCAAGAGTTCCTCAGATAAATAATGTGTGTATATTGAAATAGTAACAACAATGCATAGAGACAAAACTCCCTAAGATGATGCAATTCACAAAAAATGCTATTTTGATTTTGAATTTGATATTTCACGTTTCTCTTTCTAAATATCAATTCCGTTCTAATTTACAAATAGTACGGCTTTCACGACAATTTTCGTTTGTTTTTTTTTTCACAAAGATAAATGGGAACATTATCTCTTTCTCGATAGCGATGTATCAGTTAATGTTTCGTTGAATCTACGGAAATAAATGCAATAATCACTAACGTATAGTATGAGAACTTTGTCATTAATATATAAATTAGGTGAATTAAAATTAGAAAACATTGTATAAATTCCATTTACCAAAATATTAAATAGCATATGCAGGCGAAATCGTGGCCAAGAGATCTATTTTCTTCTACGTTAAAAAAATGGCAGTACCTATTGAAACGAGAGATCACTAATTTTAATAAAATAGCATTAGTTTCACCTTTTCTCATCCTCTCCCTAACAGCATTCCTTTCGCATATCAGTCCCTTTCACTAATTTTAACCCCCCCCTTGTCGTCATCCAACGCCGCCTCTCTCGAGAGATTAGCGGACAGATCCGGCAATAATTAGCCGTCGTGCCCCGCCCCCCCTCCCGCCACCCCCCCCCACATACCCGTCCGCACCTCCCTCCGAATCTCATTCGCGGCGCAGACCACCAATTGCCCGACCATCGGCCGAGCTGGTGGCGTCGGGCACCCGCTATCCCTCGCGCCACCCCATTACGCGAAGCGGAGCGCCGCGCCTACCTCACGCGAGTTTACTCTCCGCTCGAACTTCCACCGCGGCCCCGCCGCCCGCCGCGCCGCGCCGCGCCGCGCGCGCGCCGTTCCATCTAGGCTCGTAACCTCGGCCGTGAGCGCACCCGCCCAGCCCGGCCGAGCCCCTCGTGCACGCGCCGAACCCGCGCGGGCGCACCCCTCCTCTCTGCCTGGCCCCGCCCGGCTCTCCCTCGCCGGCCTCCCCAAAAACCGCCCCTCTCCTCCCCGCCGCTGCCGTCCACTACCTCCACCACCCACTCCGTCTCACATGATCGCCTTCCGCCGGCCGTCGCACGTTCCCCATGTCCCCCCCTCCTCCGGTGTCCAGACCCCTTGCGAAATGGCCTCCCCGGCCACTCCGTCGCCACCCCCAAGCCTCTGGTAGGCTCTAACGCCCCCCGCCTCGCTAACTCTTCATCATCCTGTCCCCGCAACATCCCCCTGCCCGCGATCTCAGCCGCCGACTTTTCCCGTCCCCGCTTGATCTCGTCACCCACTCGCCCGCCCCCGCTGCCCCCGTGCGCGTCTCCCGTCGCGGAGGAGGGCCGCCGCAACCGCGGAATCCAATCGACCCAGAAATGGATATGTTGAAATCCGCCGGAATCCGGGTTACTAATTGTCGGCCTTCCTGCTCGGCGCTTGTGCAAACTGCAGAGGGCGCGCGCCCCGGGCATGCCGACAGGGCCTCTGATCCCGGGGAGCGCTGCGGCGGGAGCGGCCGTGGGGCGGCGGGCGGAAGCGAGCGCCGAGTGCGTCGGCGGAGGACTCTAGCAGGGCGGGGCAGAGCACGTTGAGGGAGAGGTGTCGAGAGTTCGGAGAGATGTGAAGACTACGGAGAACTGCAGAATGTAAAGGGAGGTGTGAAAAGGTCGAGGAAGTGAAAAAGGACAGCGAGGTGTAAAGGAGGAGTAAAATTTACAAGTGTAAAAAGTAGGGGAGGTGTAAAAAGTAGGGGAGGTGTAAAAAGTAGGGGAGGTGTAAAAAGTATGGGGAGGTGTAAAAAGTATGGGGAGGTGCAAAAAGTATGGGGAGGTGTAAAAAGTATGGGGAGGTGTAAAAAGTATGGGGAAGCGTAAAAACAAGGGGTGTAAAAAGTACGGAAGGTGTAAGAGGTACGGAAGCCGTAAAGAGTACGGGGTGCTGTAAAATTATGAGGAGGTCTAAAAAATACAGGATGGTGCAGAAAGTACAGGGAGGTCCAGATAGGCAAGGATGAAAATCCACGGTGCGGGAGGCCTTGGTTGTAGTGAGGAGGAGGCAGCGTGTAGGGAGTGTGGTGTAGAGCAGGTTAGTGTGAGAGCGGGGTGGGGCAGTGCACGGAGCCAGGCGAAGCGGGGTGCGTTGTGGCGGCGAGGTATGCGGCCTTGTGGGACACAGCGAGGGAAAAGTGAGTGAGGAGGAGGCGGCGCGTTGGTTGATGTGGAGTAGGGCAGGAAGGGAAGGTAAGGTGAGGCGGGGCGGGCCGAAGAAGGATGGAGTGGCGTGCGTGCGGTGGAGGGGTGGCGCGCAGTTCGAGTGGAGGCCTGTACAGAGGCGAGGCTGTCCCCGACGGGTGCCCGGACCGCAGACGAATTAAATGAAGCCAACCGGAGACCGCTTCACATACGCTACAGTTGCGGCCCCTCAGGCTGACCTGCTCCGATCGAATTCACAACTGGGGAAGCAGCAAGTACGATGTGGAAACGTCGATTTCTGGGAAGTGTGTTTTCTGTCAAGCAATTTGCTTATGCAACACAGTATACTTTTTTTGGACGAATTGCAATTTTCCAGTTTTGAAATTTTGTAACAGACAGTCATTTAACTGCCTTACAATGTACGTAGCTACCGTACATTAGGAAGTAATTGACAACTTTTTAAGATGATATTTAATCCAATGCTGACTAATGGATTGGAAACAGCGGCAAAATAGTGTCTTTGCAATTAACTGAAATCCAAATACTCCGAAACGATAAGAGAAAGATTCAAGATACATCAAAACATGTTGACTGGTGTACATAGCAACACATGCATAAATCTGTATGTATATATCCATGTACCCACTCTAAATACTATTTCTTCGGTGAAGATGCTTTCTTATATTGGAAACTAACTTTATTTTGTTATGCCATTGAATTTTGTTTTCGATACAGCCAATGAGGGAAATTAACATAGCAAGACTTGTATGAGAATCATGGAGCAATCACGTCACGAGGTCAAATAACAGCACTATAAAAATATCCGAAGACTGACTAGTCAACCAGCAAAATGCAGCCAGCAAAACACTCATATGCGGACTTCTTAAAAGTTGATGCTTAACTAAGAACTGGTATTTCTACAGAGTGGAAAACAAAGAAAAATAAAGAGAAGCAATTTCTTTTGGTCCTTCAATATTTTTTGTACTAGTCTAGTACTAGACTCTAAATGAAGTCTTAATTCATACTCGTCATCTGTGAGAAACAAAACTTATCTTCCACGAATTTGTAATGGTAGCTACGTATAGAATATAGTTAAAAATACCGCATTGACTAAACTATCTGTGTGGGCTTTTTACGACTTGTATTACAGGCACTTGTATGGAATATTCTTTTTCATACAATCTCGGTGCATTCAGTTATAAAGATGGGTTCAGCAGAATACTGCGTGGGTGGCAGGTTGGGCCACCCCTAATCGTGATGTCATTGTGTGAAGCGTTATTCGTGTTCCTTTTCTCTCGACTGCTTGTTTTCGCCGTGAAAAATATGAAGATATTTGGGAGAAGTTTAGCCCTGGCACTAAGTAGGAGGAAACTTGTCATTTTTAACTGTCACTTTTGAATGGTAGAAATGGAGACTTTTTTCTTAGTGAAAAAGGTGCTGCCAGGTGTGCGTCAGGAATGAAGAAGGCGTTTAAACTCGGAGAAAGGATGTCTGTGGCAGTTTCTGTTAACCACCTTCAGAATAAAAAAAATGCTAACTTTTTTCACGTTGCCTCTGGTCTCGTAAACGCTTCTGTTGGGGCGGGTTTTGTCTGAGCTGTTACTTGAAAACGTTTAGTTCCTTTTAATCGTAGTTTTTTTCTTAGCTAGTGTGATATGAGGAGAGTGTGCAGGGATTCCGGAGCTCAAGAACACATTCGCAAATTGTGTTACCACTCCATACGTCACACAGAGTTTTTACTGTCTCTTGTCATGAAATAAATAAATGAAAAATATATGGATGGTGGTAGGCCCTGAAATATTTTGAGGGAGGCATCCTTTAAGTATTTCACGTAAAAACTGTGTTTTGCGACTCCTTTATTATATTTAGCGGATTAAAAGATGTTCCCAGATTTTTTTAATTCTAAAGAAAATACAGCAACAGGACGAGGTTGATACAAATAATTTTATGTATTTATTTGGGTGAAATGTACATTTTCTCTTGATTATTAAAATACAGCTACTACTTTTTTCTTAACTATAAATACAATATTTATAGTAAAATGACGTACAGTTAAAATATTTATATCTTCATGTCAGGAATTTTGTTATTACAATAATGGTAACTAATCTCAACGAGTAGCGTGCACAACACTGAAACTCATCAGCTTAAAACATTAGTATTATTAAGGACTCCAGTAGCCTACTCTTTTGCTTCCATTTTCTTGTCTCGTTATTTAATTGGGCATATATTAGATAACCTAAATTCTATATTATATTCAATATAATATTTCCTTTTCTGAAATGGAACAAAAACAATTTAAATTGAATGACATTTTGAAAAATTGCCCTAGTATTTTTTTGTAAATTTTACCGATGTTTAAAATTTATTACTCAAAACTTGAACATAGATATGCAAAGAAGGAACGCAGCGTATATACTACGAAACTTTGCTGGACGCTGCTGAAAGCAATCCTTCTGACACAAAATCACACTCTCTTCCTTTTAATTCAGTGTCACTTTCAGATACCATTATAGAACTCTCGTTGCTAGAGATCGGACAATCGGCTGTGCTTTACTAGAAATAAATTGACGTTATAACAGTGAACATATAAACATCAGGCAGAAGTGAATCATTGATCCTTATGTTGTTAAAAATCGTTGCTAGTTGAGTTAACCTGAAACCGTGGTTCAATCACCTAAAGCAAAAACCAAGAAAGCAAAATCCCTTAAAGAAACTTTCTATGAAAATGCCTAAAGCAGAGGAATGGAAAAATCACAACTCCAAAAAATAATTTCGCATAACGTACTTGTGTTACGAACAATTTATTGCACAACTATAGATAATTGTGCTGTCAAAATCTTTGCTAAATTCCTTCTTCTCTTAAAGCCGTCATTCTCATACGATTTCTCACTCAGATCATTTTAACTATAAGAGTCACACGCAAATAACGTTTCTGAAGTATCGTTTTATTCCATTAACCTATTCGTGCCGGTTCAAGTAAAAGGAAGGAGAAAAAACCAAACTGCAATTTCGATGGAAATGCCTGAAGATTGCGTGCAGGAAACATCTCTGTGCTTTTGGAAGCCGAGATTCCGCGACTGCAGAAGAGGGGCAAGAGCCCACAGCAGCGTGAAGAGCCAATAAAGCTCTTGCTGAGGCGCTGTAGTATTCGGTTAGCAGAGAGCGAACTCCTGCTGCGCCCCACCACCCCGCATCGCCCGGCATCGCCTCCCGCATCGTCCGCATTGCCTTTTATCACCCCGCATCACCCCGCATCATCCTGCATCTCTCCGGATCTCACCACTTCTCCACGCATATCCATCCATATCCAAGCATCTCACCGAATCGCATGGCTACGCCCTCTCCCCAAAAGCCCGCATCGCTCCGCATCGTCCCGCATTGCCCCGCATGGGCTCGCATCGCCCCTCGTCGCCCCGCCTCGCCATGCGTCGCCCCGCCT
>BOPP01000337.1:191614-201844 GCA_017312745.1 Gryllus bimaculatus | reverse complement strand
ACCCTACTCCACCACATCCAACCCGCCTCTTTCCCTCCTCCGACCTGCCACCGCTACACCTCCACCACAGCTCCGCCCAGCTCCTCCACGCCGCCTCCACCACGCCTCCTCCCCATCTCGCGCTTGCCTGCAGTCTGACGCGCCCCCACGCTCCTCCCGTCCTCTCCTAGCCCTTCCTCGCACCACCCGCTCCGGCCTGCACTTACCCCTTCTTGCGCCCGCCTTGCCCCACCCCCACTCCCATTCCATCGCATTCTCCTCGCTTCGATGTGCCCCGCGGCCCCAACGGCCCCCTTGGAGCCGGAAGGGTTGCGCTAATTAATATTGATTACATTAGTATACAATATCTTACCCAATAATACATGGCAAAATATAGTACGTTTAAACAATAAACTAGTATTGTTTACTAAAATTGTATACTAGTATACGAGTATGTATAATATTTTATAGAATTTGCATTATTGTCTACACACTGCAGGCGGTGCATTGTGCATTGGACATATTAATATTATCTACGAGCTTACATCAGCGCGGTGAAGCGAGATAAATACATTCGAGCGAGGAGACATCTGACGCACACAATACCACTTCGTGAGACACACAACGCTGCTCATACACAGCAGAAACTTTATTCCCCATAAATTAGCTCCTGGGTGAATTCAAATAACAACATTATATAAATACACCCCAACTACATTTTCAAAAATTATAAAATAATTCAATCCCAATTTTTAATTATTTTGCGATTCAACCAATCTTAGGGGGCATTCCACCAACAATTCTTTAGGCATAAACATCCAGCAAGCGCCACTCGCGAGCCTAGTGGGACGGTGGTGAGTGCCTCCGGGAGTAAGGCATTTTAATATAAAATACGTACTAGACTCGTGGTTGTGAGATGGGTGAGGAGAATGGATGAAATCCCTCAAAAACTCCACCTTGGACTTTGTTATCTCTGGCCCGGGGCGCCGAAGCGCGACGTGGAACGGGCAATGGCGCAGGCAGCGGCCGCCTGCCCATTGAGTGCTTAGTTTTGCAACGTGCTTCCTCACTTTCCATCCATATCCGCGCGGGGGTTGTGCCCAGCCGAACGCGGCACGAAATGTCGCACAAAACAGGGAATTTTGGCTCTGCCCCGCGAAGGAGACTGGGTGATGTATGTGCATTTCTGGGCTCGGTGGAGTATGCGGTGTTGTTCGTCCAATGCGGGAGTAACTTTGTTTACCATTCTACTCGAGGTAGCGGTACTCGATGTCACGAGGTACCCGATCACGAGGCACCGAACTGCGTGGTGTCTAACGGTCATATACACGAGAAAGCGTGGCTTTTCAAGCTTTCCTCGCGCTAGTTGTAATTCTGTCATCCTGCTAATCCTGTCGGAGGAACCATGCAGATGGTAGCGCCCGATTTCAAGCCTGTCGCCATCACTGCCATTCATATTGGGCAAACCGTGCACCTGGTAACAACGGCCATGGCAAGCCAGACTTGGCAAACCGCGCTAGCTGGTGTATGCCATCCCCCCCTCCGTAACGCCTGGCGCAAGCGAGAGACCCTCTTCAGTGGCACGTAATCCCGGCGTCCGGCCGCGTCCCCGTGTCCGTCGCTGCCTGTTCCCGCTCCCGCATCGGCGCTGCGTCCTCGGGGAGCAATCACGCGGAACGGCGAGCCGGGCGGCGGGCCCGGTGGGTGGGCGAGCGCATCCCGCTGGGTGCACAGCGGAGCAGAGCGGTGCAGAGAGGAGCGGGGCGGGGCGGAGCGCAGCGGAGCAGGGCGGCGCCCACGGTGGCCTCTGAAAGCCTCCGCCGGCCACGCGGCCTCGCTTTTTTACGCCGTTCGCTTTCTCTTCCCAGGAAGCGGCCGCACGGCGCTCGGTCAACTATTGTCCTGCGGGGCCGGTGGTGGTGTCCTCTCCGCGTTGGCCGGCTGCGTGAGCTCAGGGCAACTGTTTGCCACTGTTGAGGCTCTGACCGGGAAGTCTTGGGGTTGGAGTATCCTAGGTGACGGATTTTCGCTAATTGCTACAGGGCTGGATCAAATACAGCCGTTGTGCGAGGGAGAATTCTTGCGGCCGGCTACTCTGATAGATAGTTTTCCGTGTTTTTGTCGTTCAATACCAGGCGAATGCCGGAAGAAAACGGAAACAAATGAGCCACTACACTACCATACATTTCGGGACTCCATTAGGGAGCCTAGATCTTGCCCCGATTGGGATATTTCGCAGCTCCAAGACAACTGCATTAGAGAATTCCCAAAAGCCGGCGTGCAGGTCGGCGCCGCATTTCACGTGCTAGTGAGGAAGTGACACACCTACCTTTTCGGAGGTAGTAAGCGCTACAACCAACACTTGGAACCATCGTTCGCGACACATAAATTACGTCATACACGAATTATCCTGTCATCTAATTTTAATTCAGTCACTGTCTGGATGAGAATTCTAGCGGCCCGATGCTCTGATCGGTAGTTTTACATGGTTTCTCCCACCAACACTAGGCGAATGCCGGAACAGTTCCTTAATAAACGGGCCTCGTGCATGTGCAATCTTTCTTACCACTTCCTTGTCGTGTTCTCACTTCCTTTTATACCCCTACACTAACAAGCATTAGCACACATGCCAGGAGACCGGTCGGAAGTTTAGAGCTTATTCCGACTGAGCGGTGCCACGCTAGTGGCTGGGATGACCCCACTAGCCGTCAGAAGGTCGGCGCCGGATCTCGCCATACAGCGAGAGAAGACCACCACCACCAGCACCACAACAACATCCGGAGCAAAACTTGCACTACACTTACGGGACTAATGGCCTCAATAGTTGGCGCATCCTGAATCACTATCAATCAATCAATCAATCAACGAATAAACCATTTTCACGAGTCTGACTTGTACACATGTTGCAGCCGGCGCACTGTTGTGCAAACAATAAACCAAGTAGCAATTGCAATAGATTTAAAATCGAATCATTAACTAAGACCTACCTGTGGATGCCAATCTTATACTTCAATAAAAACCGAGTTGCTCTTCAAGAGCAAGAGCTGAAAAGAGAGGAGGGCATTCTTCCAATCGAGAGCTTCAGTACCAAATCTTCAAGTCGTAACGAAGGTCGCGAGTGGATATCAGTGTCCCACTCTCCTGCCAGCTCGTCACCTTGACGAGATGCGGTTTTAATCGAAGTATAAATGATGTCGAATACTGGCAATACCCTGTGGCACGCCCACCCGAGGAAATGAGGCTTGGATGTACTTCCTCTCGCGCCCTCTTCGTGCTCCGGCTGTCGGCGGCGCGTCGGGGCCGGGCCGGGGCGATTTATGGGCGACGACTGCCGCTCTGCGGGGGCGGAAGCTCCCTCCGGAGGCCTGCTGCTCAGCCTGCCAGTCCGTCACCCGCCAACAATGCACACGCTCGTGGCGGCTCGTGGGAGTGAGTCGTAATCAAATCCCGGGACCAAGGAAATGTTTAGCCGACCCGCGATGCAAATTAGTAAGAAAATGGAATGAAAGTGAAATATTAAAAAAAAAATTAAGGAAAAGGAATATATGAAAAAAATAGTGTAAACTACTAGATGGGAAATATTTGTTGAAGTTGGATTGAAAGGGTGGTGGTTTAATTTTTCATCATGTGTGTTTCGTATTCTTTCATAATCGTCCTACCATGTATTTCCAGGCTTAGGTGAGAACATTGGAAAAGATTCGGAATGTCAGATTCAAATCAAATGCTGATTAACGGTTTGATTATTAAATGAATGACAGTAGAGAGAGCCTCGTACGTGTTCCAAGAATTTACACTAATACGAAGCGGGACATTTTAGGTAAAAAATTCACTCCATTGTGTTGCAAGTCTGGGCAACCTGGTATATGCGTTACATATATTTCCCTGTGCATACGTAGGTTTCGTGAAATTATGCTTCGTGATTACAATAACAATTGTTTACACGTCATTGTATAACGTCCACAATCTGTGTGGAGTACTGTGTGGACCGCGTTGTAAATCAATCTTAACAGGAAATTCATTTTCGTTTTTCCAGTCAGAAGAATTTTCAAACAGATCTTGGTGCTTTTATGTTAAAAATAAACACCGCAAAACTTAACAGCTTCGGCCTCGGTTTGTATTATATCACAGTGAAAGAACTGTGATACATAACCCAAGATGTTTTAACTGTTCTAACTTACGGGCCTGCGGTTTTTGCGTGGTAGGATTTTTAGCGTTTATGTGGTACAAGAGACTGCTGTATTTTGAACCCGCCTCTACGTTCAGTGAAAGAATGAAAAAAATGTTGTTTCACTCTTATTTACTATAATTTTTCTTAGTTTGTACACAGAATTCCTTGTCGATACCAGTAGCATCTTTAATCCGTCATTAGTTTTGTAGTCTTTTAATGGATTTGTTTATTTAATTCGTCGACACAGGATGGTCAGATTATTGCTGCAGAAACTCAGCTGCTAAGATCCAACAGTTGTTGCTTCGATTACATGATGCTCTATGATGTTTTTATTGTGTTTTCATTGTACAGGATGAAATGTTCCGTATTCTAAATGTTTCAGTATAACGCAGTGATTTAAAAACATTAAAATATATTTTCGTTTGAGTGTATTCGAGAACTCGTTTTGAGTGTGATAATAAATTTTATTTCATGTATAATATTTCATGTATATATTTCACTATAATATCAAGTACTAACGTATAGTTTATTTGTTACAGGTATGTATGGATATAAACCCTTCGAGCATAGAATTTGTCTCCGGTCGATATTTAAGCAACTGGGGGTAAGTCTTAGAAGTATTTAACAATAGATATTAGTGTGAATGTTTTCATTTTATTCTCGAAAATCCATCGTTTTGTCCAATATTGTCCCCTCTCCTTTTCCCTCTAAATACCTCTCTTTTGTCAGCGCCGTCCTTCTTTTGCTGCATTCTCTTCTCAGAGCGTTGCCAACTATCACCTTACTTCCGCGTCGCGTATGCGTTCTATGACCATCACTATCGATACAGAGAGTCGACGAAAGGCAAACAAAGGTAGGAAATTGTGCAGTCCCCAGCACGCGCGGCGCAGTACATCTGCGCGTAGAAATTCATTTCCCAGCGCCGTCCCCCTCCCAACGCTAGCCCCCTCCCAGCGCCAGCCCCCTCGCCCACCCTCCCACTGTCTTTCTTTCAGGCGGCTAGCCTGTTTCTCTGTCACCCCTCACAGCGCCAGCCCCTCGCCCCTCCTCTCGCGCCAGCCTTCTTTCTCGGCCCACCCCCTTAAAGCGCCAGCTCCGCTCGCCACCCTCAACCTTTGCAGGTCCCCTCGCCCACTCCTTCTCAGTACCTTCAGCTCTCTCGCCCACTCCTCCCAGCGTCCAGCTTCCTCTCTCCAGCCTCCGACCGCTAGCGCCCTTCGGTTCCACCCTCCCAGTCGCCAGCTTCCTTCGCCACTCCTCCTCACTTCGCGCAGCCCCTCTCGCGCACCCTCGCTAGACAGCTCTCTCGCCACCCCTTTCCATTGGGCAGCGCCAGCCCCCGGCCTCTCCTCCCTTACCGCCAGCTCACTCGTCTATCTCTCCAGCGCTAGTCCTTCCTTGCCTCTTCTTCACTAGCGATGCGCAGCACCTTCTTTTGCCCTTCCCCTTCACAGCGCCAGCCCCCCTTCTTGCTTCCCCTTCCTCAGCGCCTAGCTATCTTTGCCTTTCCTGAATTGTTGTCCCCATTTAGGTTCAGTGGCAGTGATTTTCGCGAGCCTTCGTTGTGAGTGGTGTTTTCGCTTTAATGTAGGGGAGGTATCTACCCGCTGGCAACTTGCTTGACGATTTTTTGGTCTATCCTTGTTCTTCCTCCGTTGTACAATATTACTTACGTGATAGGTGAATTCGCTTGCACCAAGAAACCTGGGTTATGGTGGCTCCGGTTATTTCTATGGAACGTCGTGTTGCAGTGCCGGTGACCGGGATTGTAGGGTTTCGAGTATCGCAGTGGCAAGATTTTTTGGCCCTAGTCTGATGCTGAAATCGAGTTCGATGTGTAATGGGTATAATTTTAATTCAGCTTGGCACTCTTTATCGATAGTTTTTTCGTGGTTTCTCCTATCAACACCAGGTCGCGGGATGCGTAGCAGATGGCTTCTAAGCAAACGGGCTTCATTTGGTACTGTAACGGGATCTTCCAGTTCTTTGTTCTATTCTCACTTCTTACCACACACTTTATCATGCCATCTTAACGCTCGCGACTGCATGTAAGAAGATCAGTTGGGAGTCTATGAGCTTCTCGCAGCGAAGGGGTTGTCACGTGTCCGTGGGAAAGTATCATCGTAGAGAAAAAGCCTGCTAGCTGGACGTGAAGGTCGCCGCTCAAGATGCTCTGCCTCCAGCGTGGAGTGAATTGTCGCCTGCCCGCGATTAAAAGTGCATCTTGCAACTTACGGGAACAATGACTGGTTAAGAGGGTTACGCGTCCTCAGAGAACTAATTAAACATATCAACTATTGTCAATCGAGTCGAACACCTTTGACGACTCAAACAAATCTTCATTGCGCGAAACACGTTATTTGCGTGGTAGAAGACGGAGAATTTCCTGTCGTGTTATTCTCTTCATAAAAATGGCTTGAGTGCAGGTTCCAGTTTTCTTCCATTCAGGGACACCGTCACAGTTCCCTGAGGAAGTATTGAAAACTTTGGTAATTGAGGCAGTTCGGACGGCGACATTATTTGAGATAAAGTTGAGAAGGCAATGACATGGCGGCGGTGTGCGTGTATACTGGTTATTGGTCTGGTATCTGGATCTGGTTGGTTATCCTGGTGCGCGTGGATGTTTGTTTGTGTTTTGAAAAAAGAGATAGAGGTCGAGAAAATCCTTCGTATCGACTTCCTTTCGGGCGGGGAATAAAGCCGGCTTTCCCATGTTCGTTAGATTTTTACTTGCATGTAAAAGATTCTCAACCTAAATGACGCTCGTCTGAAGCTAAATGATTTCAACCATTGTCCTGTTCTCTTGCCTTAAGAAAGTACCTTCCTTTCTCTCTAGTGTGGTGAATAGGAGTCGTATGCGAAATTTTGCGTTGTCAGACGGGTAAAGAGCGGGCCTGATGGCCCGAGTTCTCGCGACGTAAAATTAGGCATTAATTTCAATTCAATTTGAATAAAGGCTTGCGTAGTTGGGCCGAATTTGGCTACAGAGATTCTGATTTGACGTACAAGTATGTATTGGTCGGCTTGTGCTATAGTTGGAGAAGTAATTCGGTTGGATATGGGAGAGTCAATATCAAAGAGAGACTAAGATTCCCCTGATAACGCATGATAGAAGAGGAAAAAGTCCAAGAAGATTCTCCATTCTTGTACTATTTTTTGCCATGACCTCCTCGAGCACGATAGTTCGAGTGATTTAAGGTTGATTTGATGTGGATTGTAAGTCTTTAAAAAACGTTGTGGTCTATTAGTTGCTGTTTAGAAACTAACAAGTTGATCGAGAATGATTTCATTATTACAAGAAAATCGCATCCTGCCAGGGCACATGAATTCGTAATTCTTCCGGTCAAGGATTAACCGTCATGCATTGCATTGAAATGTCAGGTTTGCTTTCCGATTATCCAGAGGCATGGAATTGCTTCATAACCTCACGAGCCGGTATTGTAACGAAACTAACGGCAGCATAACTTCGAAGCCATCCGGTCAAGAAAAGGTTAGCCCACTTTGGCTACAGTGATATTTTCTCCGTTTCCTTCTGCGCGATGACGCCTGTCGAAATCATCTCGCGTCACAGTTAATCAAAGGTTGCGCCAATACTTTTGTCCTGGAAAAAAGAGGGTAATGTCTAGCAAAAATAAAAGTGCAAAATATTAATAAATACGACAATATTCGCATTATTTTTCTGACTCTCGTCTAGGTTGTATCTCGCGCGTTGTGCCTGAGCAATTACTGCTTCTCTGTCTCTTGTAGGGAGGACTTATCTGCGTGGAGAGGAGATTTAATAGTGCCACCCGTGTTACTACGGTTCCAGTTGGTGGCAACTACCGTGAGGCCAATAATGACCTACGTGTGCGCCATTCTCGTTGTGTGACATACCCGCCCCGGTAATTAGATCAGGGGTTTGCACAAAGACAAAGAATTGGGGCCTTAACGCCGCGATATCCGATGCAGAGGCCGCGTACCACGCCCTTCACAGTAATACAGAGCCATCGCGCCAGAGGTCCCCCACTCGCACCGTCGGGATGTCCTCAAGAAGCAGGGGGACACACTTGGTGGCCCGTAGATAGCATAATGCGAGGTGCGGTGCAGTTGGTCCCGCCCAATTGAGAAGCCCTGACGAAACGCACCCGGCGCTCAACTTCTAGAAGAATTCGCAAGATGCGATGGTGAATCGGATTTATTTTTATTCTTTCTTTTGTTATCCTCATTTCTTACTCCTGCATTATTGTCTTATTTCCTACCCCCTTATACTCGCTATCCCCTTCTCCTTCGACTCTGCGTTCCACTCGCCTTCTTATCTACTTTATACTTAACTTCTCCTTGTCCTGTCATCGCCTTTCTTATCTTCCTGTTGATATGCTTCTCGATTCCTCTTTGTCAAACGTTTTTATTCTTCCGCACACCAGTATTTGCAGACAGTCACGTCACAGCCGGGAATATCCCACAGAACTTTCTATACAGTCACCGCGTCTTCTATCAATTCAGAACTCGCTGAAGGCAAACAAAGGAGGAAACCGTCTATCTGCGCTTTGCAGCGATAGACGACATTCGCGCACAGCAATTCATTTACCTCCTCCAGCCCCTCATTCTCTGCGATCCCTACCGCCTCCCTCCCGCTCCTTACCGCGCTTCACATGCGCTCGCTCCCTCTTCTCCCCCCACTACCTCGCCCGTACCTCGCCCTACCTCGCCCCCTACCTCCGCCCTACTCGCTTGCTCCTTCTCGCTCCTCCCTCACACACTTCTCCTCTTCGTACGGAGAAAGGCCAGGCTCCATTCCTCGAGCGTTGCATCCGCTCGGCGAGCGCGCGCGGGTGAACACTGGATCGGCGTCTGGAACTCGAGGGCAGGTGTGTGTTCCCGGTTTCGTTCGCCCGGCGCGGCGCCGGCGCATTTGCACGGCGAAAAGAGCTTCGCGCGTGCCGGCGCGAGGGCGCCGACGAGGCGCGGGAAGGAGAAAGGAGAATATGTCCCGGCTTCCCGATGCCAGCTTGCACTTCCCAATCGAGCACTTGGAGGAAACTCGAAGCTTGGTCTAGCTCAGGACCGACCGTCAATTTGAGAGTTTAGTCTCTTCATTTTGGGAGCTGAAGGAAGGAAATGATTCGACAAGCAATACCAGATATTATTAATTATTATTATTCTTATTTACTTATTATTATTCATTCATTGATTAATTTATTATTCGTATTTATTATCTATTATTATTATTAGTTATTATTATTATTATTATAGTTTTTATTTTTATTTATTTCTCTAGCGAGCATCTAACGAACCATTCTCACAATCCAGATATATCACTTGTGACCAGCTGTAGTTTGCCAAAATGACAACAAACCTGACAGATCTATGATATCGACGAAAAATAAATTGATTTTTGTCCGTCGTTCATTTAGAATGTTTGCATCCACGAATGGAGTTTATAGGATTAAGCTTTCTGGATGGTTACAACTATTTCTTTTTATAATTTTTATTTTGTAAGACTAAGTAGTAAAACTAAGTCACATACGTGGCTAGCGCTAAATTGCATTGTAAACCTGTCCACGTTGACGAGTGCCGTTAAATGTCCGTCAATTTAAAATCCATGTAGATTTTAGAAATTCGGTAACAGAAGCTTGTCCTCTCAGTCCGGTAAGGAATCGCCCATATATTCAATTTATGGAGCCAGGTACGTTGCGAGTAATGACTTTTATTCGTGTCTTGCTCTATTTACTTCTGTAAGTTGTTTCATTTTCAGTCTGGAGAGCATTCTTTTGGTACACTTCCAGATTCGGTGGGTGGTCCAAGCATTCTCTCACTGGCGTTGAGGTGAGTATTGCCATTTTGATCAACTTGGGTTAATCATCATCGGGGCTAAAGATCTCTCAATTGGAAAAAGAATGCGGAGTGTAACGAGGTAATGAAAGCAACAAACGTTTGAAATGAAGAAACGTAAAATGAGCAGAGGAATAAAAGATATATAATTAAACAAAAAAAAAATAACAAAAAGAAGTGAAGTATGGCATGGCGATGAAATGGATGAAAGGCTATGTGGTAGCAGACAGAGTAAAAAGAATCAAATTACTGAATGAGTAAAGTTAAAAAGA
>BOPP01000337.1:161470-191589 GCA_017312745.1 Gryllus bimaculatus | reverse complement strand
CTCCCAGCGCCAGCTTACTTGCCCTGAAGTGTCCCACGGTTCAGTGGCAGTGATCCGCGACCCGGGAGTTGTTACGCTTAATGTAGGGGAGGTATCACCCGCGCAACTTTGCTTGACCGATGGTCTACCTTCCTCCTCCCTTGTACAATACACACGTGAAGGTGAACGCTTGCACCAAGAAACCGGGTTAGGTGGCTCCGGTTATCTATGGAAGTCGTTGCAGTGCCGGTGACCGGGAGGTTGTAGGGTTCGAGTATCGTCAGTGGCAAGATTTTTGGCCCTAGCTTGATCGAAATCAGTCGATGTGTAATGGGTAATTTTAACAGCTGGCCACTCTTATCGATAGTTTTTCGTGGTTTCTCCTATCAACACCAGGCGCATGCCGTAGCAGTACCCTAACAAACGGGCCATGGACTGTACGGGATCTTCCCATTCCCTTTGTTCTATCCTCACTCCTTACACACACTTACATGCACTACGCTCCCACGCATGTAAGAAGATCAGTTGGGAGTCTATAGCTTCTCGCGGCGAAGGCGGTGTCACGTCCGTGGGAAATACCTCGTAGAGAAAAGCCTCGCTAGCTGACGTGAAGGTCGCCGTCAAATCTCGCCCTCCAGCTGGAGTGAATTGTCCCTCCCGCGATAAAAATGCACTGCACTTACGGGAACAATGACTTTAAAAGGGTTGACGTGCTCAGAAACTAATAAAACAATCAATATTTCAATCGCAGCGAACACCTTTGACACTCCAAACAACTTCATTGGCGCGAAACACGTTATTTGCTGGTAAAGACGAGAATTCCTGTTCGTGTTATTTCTCAAAAAATGGCTGAGGCAGGTCCAGTTTCTTCACAGGAGACACCTCACATTCCTGAGGAAGTTTGGAAAACTTGTAATAGCAGCGACGGCGACATTATTGAGAAAGTTGAGAAGGCAGACGGCGGCGGTGGTGTAACGGTTAGCGTACTGGACTGTTGTACCGTGCCGTGGATTTTTGAGAGCGAAAAAATCCTTCGTACGCCTTCCTTCGGAGGGGAAGTAAAGCCGGCTGTCCCATGTTCGTAGATTTACTTGCATGTAAAAGATTCTCAAGCCTAAATGACGCCTCTGAGCTAAATTCAAAATTGCCTGTTTCTCGCCCAAGAAATACCTCCTTTCTCTGCTAGTTGGTGAAAGGAGCGTAGCGAAATTTGCGTGGTCAGACGGAAGAGCGGGCCTGATGGCCCGAGTCTCGCCACGTAAAATAAGGCATTAATTCAATTCAATTTAAAAAAGGCTTGCGAGTTGGCGAAGGGCTACAAGATTCTGATGTGACGTACAAGTAATGTATTGGGTCGGGCTTTGGCTTATAGTGGAGAAAGTAATTCGGGGATATGGGGAGTCAATACAAAGAGAGACAAGGATTCCCCTGAAACGCATGATAGAAAGGAAAAATCCAAGAAGAATTCTCCTATTCTTTGTAACTATTTTGCACATACCTCCTCGAGCACGAAGTTCGAGTGAAAGGTTGATTTATTGTATTTTAAGTCTTTAAAAACGTTGGTCTATTAGTTGCTGTTTAGACTAACACAGTTGATGAGAATGATTTCATTATACTAAGAAAATCGCTCCTGCAGGCACATGAATCGTATTCTTCCCGGGTCAAGGAATTAACCCGTCATGCATTGCATTGAAATGTAGGTTTGCTTTCGATTATCCAGAGCATGGAATTGCTTCATAACCTCAAGTAGCCGGTATTGTAACGAATAACCCAGCCATCTCGAAGCCATCGGTCAAGAAAAGTTAGCCCACTTTGCGCCACAGTGATATTTCTCTCCGTTTCCCTCTGGCGATGACGCTGTCGAAATCATCTGCGTCACAGTTAACAAAGGTTGCGAAATACTTTTGTCCTGGAAAAAAGAGGGTATGTCTAGAAAAATAAAGGCAAAATATTAATAAATACGACAATATTCGCATTATTTTTCTTGACTCTCGTCTAGGTGTATCTCGCGCGTTAGTGCCTGAGCAATTACCTCCTTCTCTGTCTCTTGTAGGGAGGCCCTTATCTGCGTGGAGAGGAGATTTAATAGTGCCACCCGTGTTACTGGGTTCCAGTGGTGGCAACTACCGTGCCAATATTGACCTAACGTGTGCGCATTCTCGTTTGTGAGCATCCCGCCCCGGTAATTAGATCAGGGTTGCACAAAGACAAGAATTGGGGCCTTAACGCCCGCGCTATCCCGATGCAGAGGCCGCGTACCACGCCCTTCACAGTATAAGAGCCGATCGCGCCAGAGCGTCCCCACTCGCCCGTCGGGATGTCTCAAGAAGCAGGGGGCACACTGGTGGCCCGTAGATATGCCATATGCGAGGTGCAGGTGCAGTTGGTCGCCCATTTGAGAAGCCCTGACTGAAACCACCCGCGCTCAACTTCTAGAAGAATTCCGCAAGATGCGATGGTGAATCGGATTTATTTTTATTCTTTTCTTTGTTATCCTCATTTCTTCTCCTGCATTATTGTCTTATTTTCCTACCCCCTTATACTCCCTATCCCCTTCTCCTTCGACCTCTCGTTCCCACTCCTTCTTATGCTACTTTATACTTACTTCTCCTTGTCCTCGTTCATCGCCTTTTTATCTTCCTGTTATACTTCTCATTCATCTTTGTCAACGTTTTACTTCCTTCCCACCCAGTATTTGGCAGACAGTCACGTCACACCCGGGATATCACGCCACAGACCTTTCTATGACAGTCACCGCGTCTTCTATCAATACAGAAACTCGCTGAAAGGCAAACAAAGGAGGAAACCGTCTACTGCGCTTGCAGCGTAGAACATTCGCGCACAGCAATTCATTTACCTCCCCCTCATTCTCTCGATCCCTCCCCTCCCTCCCGCTCCTTAACCGCCCCACTCGCTCGCCCCCTCCCTCTCTCCCCCTACCTCGCCCCGTACCTCGCCCCTACCTCGCCCCCTACCTCCGCCCTAACTCGCTTGCTCCTCTCGCTCCTCCCTCACAACCACTTCTCCTCTTCCGTACGGAGAAGCCAGGCTCATTCCTGAGCGATTGCATCCGCTCGGCGAGCGGCTGCGCGCGTACAATGGGATGCGGCGTTTGTGAACTCGAGGGCAGGTCGTGTGTTCCCGGTTCGTTCGGCCCGGCCGGCGCCGGCGCGATTTGCGACGCGATAAGCAGTTCGCCGCGTGCCGGCAGCGAGGGCGCCGAGCGAGGCGGGTAAGGAGAAGGGAGAAATGTCCCGCTTCCGATGCAGCTGCACTTCCAATCGAGCACTTGGCAGGAAACTCGAAGCTTGGTCTAGCTCAGGACCGACCGGTCATAATTGTGAGAGTTTAGTCTCTTCATTTTGGGAGCTGAAGGAAGGAAATGATTCGAAGCATACTCAGATTTATTATTATTATTATTATTATTATTATTATTATTATTATTATTATTATTATTATTATAGTTTTATTTTTTATTTTTTCTCAGCGAGCATTACGAACCATTCACCCAGTCATATCACTTGTGACCAGCTGTATTTGCCCAAACCTGACAGATCTATGATACGACGGAAAATAAATTGATTTTTGTCCGTCGTTCAATTTAAGAATGTTTGCACACAATGGCAAGTTTATAGGATTAAAGCTTTCTGGATGGTTACACTATTTCTTTTTTATAATTTTATTTTTGTAAGACTAGTAGTAAATAAGTCACAACTTACGTGGCTAGCGCAAATTGCCATTGTAAACCTAGTCCAGTTGACAGTCCGTTATGTCCCGTCAATTTAAATCCTATGTAGATTTTAGAAAATTCGGTAAAGAAGCTTGTCTCCAGTCCGGTAAGGAATCGCCCATATATTCATTTATGAGCAGGTACGTGCGAGTATACTTTTATTCGTGTCTATGCTCTATTTACTTCTGGTAGTTGTTTCATTTCGTCTGGAGGCATTCCTTTTGGTACACTTCCAGATTCGGTCCAAGCATTCTCCTCACTGGCGTTGAGGTGAGTATTGCCATTTTGATCACTTGGGTTATCATCATCGGGCTTAAGTCAAGCGCGAGCCAGATGATACCTGCTGTCATTTATGTGGGCTAAGGAAACGCTAAACAGCTGAGGTTATTGAGGTCAATAAAAAAATTGGCGGAATAATTGAGAAAAGTCGAGGAAATATGCACAAATTCCAGAAGGATTTCCTAGGAATTGAACCCGGACCTCAGAGGTAGGAGCATACTCTAACTACTACGCCACGTTTTCTATTTGTAGCATCAAGCTTACGCCCTCTGAAAGTGTGTATCGACATGTTGTTAGAATGAGGCACGTCATTTATCTTCTGTGTCTGATGATGGTGACGTGTGGTCATAGTGACGAAACCTTCTATACACGCTGCCAGACATCAACTAGGCGCTATGAATAGGCCGTACCAAAGCGCTAAACTCTAGTAAACGACGAAAGTGATACGATTAGCTTTGAAGGATAGCCACATACACTATTTCGTATTCGGTTGGCTATTTTTAAAACTATTTATAGAATGAATTATTTTTTCTAATAGATGATTCAGATAAGTAAATACCTGGCATCGAGCAGGTACGTCACCAGTAATTGTGGGCACGGCAGCAATATGACTGCGAACACATCAACTAATTGGGTCACCTGATCCATTAGTGTAGTGCATGTTTTATCACGGAACCTGCGATGTTCTGGTACAGCCTGAATGTGAGATCTGATCCTGACCTACACGTTAGCTTGTTTCATCCTACAGGTATCTCACCCAGCCAAGTAGAAGCTCTAAACCGTGATAATATCAAAGCTCCCGACGGATCTGACGTCATGTGTGGCAGTGTAGTGCATGTCATTATAAGTAAGGGATGGTGATAGCATAGAACATGGAAAGGGAAAAAAGGCCGCGTGCAGTCCGTGGCAATTTTTTAGGATATTGCTCCAGCATACGTCTGATCGAAATCGATTATTGATCAAAAAAACACACAAAACTACGTACCAGAGCAGTCGGCTGCTGAAATTATCCTCTAGAGAGTGGTTGAATTCGAGTTTGTAGCTAATAGCGAAAATTCACCACCGTCCGGACTCGTACCGTCGAATGATGCTGCAGAGGCAACTGTGTTGTCGCAGAGCTATCGTAGGAAGCTCCAGGTAGAAAAGATCATCTCATATATAAAAATAGCGTTTGTTTGTTTGTTGGTTGGTTGGCTCATACTTAATGGGCTGCCGTACCGTTCATCCGATTGAGATTAAAGTTTGTCAACATATTGCTTGTACTTGTGGGAAGAAAATAAGCATAGTACATGGGAATGTGCTTATACCTACACACACACACACACACACACACACACACACACACACACACACACACACAGACGCGCGTTGATGATGATGATATGGAGACTTCAGGGCCCTGAGCAGGGCACTCTACGCAACGGCGCTTCATGCAACCCTCCGCACTTTGAAGATGTCTTCCTTGTGTATTCGGCCTCTGCGAGTGTGAGATTTCTACCGAGAAACACAGATACAGAAATAGACAGAGGAAGGCAGAGACGCAGAGAGAGAGAGAGAGAGAGAGAGAGAGATAGTGAGAGAGAGAAACAGAAACAGAAACAGAGAGTGAGAGAGAGACAGAGAGAGTGACGGAGAGACGGAAACAGAGAGGGAGAGGGGCGGTGAAAGAGGCGGAGAAAGGGAGAAGGTAGAAGAAACAGAGAGATGGTGGATAGGAAAATGTCTGCGGAGTTCTGCTAGTAAAGAGTATAATAGACAAGTTAGCATGTAGGGCTCATTTGCTCCCGCAGCGATGCCCAGCCGCGCCTCCCGCGCGCTCTTAGCCTTTCGCCAAGACCGCCGCCACCGCCGCCGCCGCCGCCGCCGAGGCGTCACCTCCAAAATTTAAGCGGCTAAGCCGAAGGGAATTACGAATAATGTAATGCCGTCGCCATGAAACATCCAGGCGGCGCCCGCCCACTGGGCGGCCCGCCCACGCCGCGCCCGCTGCGCTCTCGGCCGTCGCACATCGCCGCGCCGCGCGCTGGCTGAGCGCGAGACCGGTTTACCCAAGCGGGTGCATGGCGTACACGGGAAGTAGAGTAGTTCGGAGGTTTTCGAAATGAGAGACGGCTCAGGTCATCCACTGATGTCACTGCAGTCTCCTCTGACCGGGTGGTCCTAGGTTCGAGTCCCCACGGTGGCAGGATTGTCGACGCTAGCTTGTTAGCTAGGTCAAATTCATCTGGTCTGAGCAGAGAGTTCTAGCTGCTGGCTGCCGGAGCAGTACCCTAAGAAACGGGTTACGGGCCGCGCGCGATCTTTCCTACCTCTTCCTTGCCCTATCTTCAGACCTTATACACATTTACGCTAACATGCACTACACTACTACACATGCCGGTATACCGATCGGGAGCTTAGAGCTTGTCCTGGCTTGGCGGTGCCCCGCTGGTGTGCGATACCTGGTTGGGGCAATTTCGCTAGCAGATGGTAGGTCGGCGCCGGATCTCGCCATTTAGCGGGGGAAGACCACCGCCACCTTCCGCGCAAACCAAGCATGCACTGCACTTTCGGAACTAATGACCATAGTATTTGACGCGCCCGGAAACACTAACAATCAACCAATGGGAGGGTTTCTAAGTACGAATGGTTCCGGGTGGTTGGCTAATAGCAGTGGTATTATTGTCGGAACGTGCATCTTCCACTACTGGAACTGGGGTGGATTCCCTGTAGATTGTTTGATTGATTGAATTTGTCATGGGACGTCAACTGCATTAGTACCATACGTTTGGTGAAGTTGTTTTGTGGCTGGCGGTAGAGGTATCACGCGATCGTCAGGCATAAAAAAAATCATTCCTCGCTGGATGATGAGATCCCGCACCGGCCGACATGTCTTGGGAGGATTTCTCCTTCTCAGCAAGTACAAGCTCTACGCTTCCAACTGGTATCCCGAGATGTTTGGTAATGCAATGTTTTGTACGTGTGTGTGAGTATAAGGGGAGACGAAGAAGGAAGGAACGATCGCACGCGATCCGTGGCCAGTTTCTTAGTGTACTGCTCTGTCTTTCGCCAGGTATTGATTGGAGAAACCAGATAAATTTCCTTGTCAGAGAAGCTGGTCGATTGACGGACAGTGGCTGAATTTGTTCTTCCTATGTAGACGGTGTCGAAAATCTATCACCGTGTCGTGCCTGTACAGGCACTAAGACAAATTCATCAGCTTCCCGGTCGATGCATGTGGATTTTGTTCTTTATGTTTTTATCGTCAAAAAAGTAAAATCGAAGTGATGAATCTGGGAAACGTATGGTGAACGATTCCTTCAGCTCCAGATTCTCCATCCTACCCATTACCCTAAATAGCTAAATGATGAATAAAATTACCAAGAAAGCATTTTTAACAAATGGAAATGATTGATAGAAATAATTGTGATGGACAAAGCGCGTTTTTGCAGGCTTGTGGAAAAACATGCAAATGCTCGCAGGTCCAAGCGATGCTTAGGCTAGTAATGAATTTCACTTCTTCTCGCTCTAGAACTAGTTAATTTCTCTACCGCGTACGTTTCTAGTCTGTTATATTGAGGTTTTGCACTGTGTTTTGTTAGTTATTTCACCATATATTTCTAATAACACAGAAATATTCGTTTTATCTCGATTTATGTACACAGATAGGAACTTTATCCGATCACAGTTATCACTCCTTTGGTTTTTTTATTAAGTATCATGAAAAGAAATTGATTAACCAGGAGGATAGGGAATACGATAGAAGGAAAATGAAGAATTACAAGAGTCGTAGTGATAGAGAAATGAGAATAAAAAAGGGGCAGAGACAGCATTTAGTTGTGGGCGTGTGGCGGGGAGGTGTGCGGGCGCGACTATGCCGGAGGTTCAGGCTGATGCGCGGAGGCAGCGAACGCCGGCGCTGATGCTTGTCCAGTCCCTGGCGGCCAGACCGGGCAGTCCGCCGTCATCTCCGCCGCAATGTTTCTGGTGCCGTTACCTAGGCAATCACCCACATCATCGCCCCTGGTACCGTTGTCCCCCACACCATCTTCCACACCGTCTCCCACACCCTCGTGTGGACACCGTCGTCTCGTACACAGTGGTCGTCGAGCAAACGTATTTGATATGATTATGCTTTTATTTTATTTTATAGAATGTGTTACAAATTCCATATTTTCGCGGGTGAGTGCAATGACGACTCACTTCAGCTACATTAATCCCGGAACTTCGAAATGTCTCTTGGATACTGTAACCACAGATGTAAGATGGACAAACAATCCGTATATGCTTTCGTGAATGATGAACGTTGAATCGCTTTTTAAATGCTTTCCAAGAAAAACGAGGTTTCCTTTCTAGTTGATGGAAATATCTGGCAAACAGTGAATGACATCACTTTTAAACTTCTTTGTTTCATAGTTGTGCAAGGAAACCACAATTCCTGGCTTATAAGTCTTTTGGAAGAACAATGCTTGTGTGTTTGTTACATGTGAAAAACTAAAGGACTGTGTCCCCATTCAATCAGGTTCCCGATTATGAAAAGAAGATTCGTATGGACAAAAAAGGAGTGTGTTATATACGACCTTACCTCTCGGTGGAACAAGACCTTCAGAATAAACAATTAATGTTTGCGGTTGAAATAAATAAGTTCTTTCGTTAATATACCCTTCATGCAATCGGCATTTTAAATTCTTGGTTTTGTATTACGATGTAATATTCAAAGTCTGTGCATTCCTCTATATGCACGTTGTAAGGAACTTTGTTATGTTCTGAGTGATAGATGGTCTTTTAGTAATCAAAAAACGAGGAACGGGAGAAAAAAGTGTGAATATTAGGTATCCGAGCCTACGATAGCATTAACAGAACACCGTATCTGAGGACGTAAGTATTTAGCAGTAGAGTAATTAATTTAATACCTTTAGTTCTCTTTTCCTTTGTGAGACGAGTTTGATAAAAATAAATTTATTATCACTGATAACAAAATTTTGAAAGGGAAATTTTGCAAATAATGTTTAGTCGTACATGGCGAAGGTTAAAAACTCCAGAAGAAAAGAAGTGTTTTCCTCGTCTGACTTATCTTAAATCCCTTCCGTATTGTTTTCTTCATGCTTATTTAATTATTTCTTTATTTACGTCAAAAACACTTAAAAACTGTGTGTGGCATGCTATGGGGAGAAGTTAATTTGAAGTTAAATGCTCCTTCACAATAACACTATTTATCAAATGAAGGGGGCGAAAATAGCTAAGAATAGTCTCGAGTTGTTGAGGTGAAAAAATCCCTCTGAATTCAAAATGTTTTCAAATATCCATCGTGTACGTAAAGAGCACCTTCTGTTCTCAACCTAACTGGGAGGTGCATAGAAATTCGACGTTGACAGACCCTTGAGGTATGACATCACTTCACATAATGTAATACAGTCAGTGCTTGGATGCGCACAGAGAAGCCATACTGGCCACTTACATCAGAAAAGACTCCGGTGTTCAAACACTTGAAATGCAAAACAACAGAGAGAGTATTCGGGACGGGTATTGAAAACGTCTCGGAGACGGAACTTGCTGCCTCCTCATGTTTGTTTGAGGTTCAAGGCAAATCGTTGTACCTTCCTGCTTTGGAAACGTTAATCTGTAAATAACGAAATTACGAGAATTCAGACAACGGAATTCGGATTTATATAATTGAATGATTCGTGTTTCGGGGCACGGCAACTATGTCCATTAATCCCCTAGTCTAGAGCATGTTATATCCAAGCCGGGACATGCTCTTAGCGCCTCACTGGCCTCCCGTCATATATAGTAGTGTAGTGCATATAATTGTGTGTATGTATGTGTGTGTAGGGGTGTAAGGAGAGAGGAATAGACAATGACTTCGGTAAGCTTGGTAAATTTATTCCTCGAAAGTCCTCTGCTGCGGGTAGTAGACACTTTCAGGGTTCGAATTCATTTTCTCCATAGCGTTAGTCCCAAGTGGCTGCAGGGACTACCCGCCGGCGGATGCCAGTTATCGGTTGAGATGGTGGAGCGGGCGGAAGGTTTAGGACGGGGCGTTCTCTCCAGGCGCTCTCTCAATTGAAGGAAATTATGAGATGTTTGTAATGATGATGACTATAATGATGATGATGATGATGATGTGAATGTGAAGGAAGGCACTCACGTCGTACGGAGTCTCAAATCTCAAAGCGCTTCTTCTGTATTCGATTGAAAGTGATCAAGGAAGCAGCTGATAGGAGGAGTCGACTTACAAATTCAGATCCAGTAGGCTCTACGATTTGATCTATGTTAAAAACATGAAGTGTCTGTCACTCTGTCAAATATCTGTCAGTTCGTCGAGGTCATTCCGCAGCCTACCAATCACTGTTCGTGTATGCTCGAGACGTGAGGAGTACAGACTCATGCCGTTACGCTCGCCGCTACCACTGGTGAACACCAAGGTGCAAATTGACGTAGAAAGCAATGTCGTAGAAGGCATAATTATGTTTACGTTGGTCCCCATTTATTATTTCCGTTTTGAAAACTTGAAATGATAGAATCTAAATCACGGAAATCGGAAAAGCAAACATTCCCAAGAATGTTCTTGGGATTATTCATACTGTTCTGCATCTTGGAAATTTGAACTTCCATCAGGCTGCGGTGTAAATACTATGATTTACAGCAGGTTAATCTTCATATTAGGGTTGATTGGTTTCCCCATGGTTTCCTCGATCAATACCAGGCGAATGCCGCAGAAAAACCTTGACAGACCCTTTACGGAACCCTCTAGATCTTTCATTCCCTACCCTTCACCTCTTCGCTCCTCTTACACGCGTTCACACACACACACACACATGCACACACACATACACAGTCTCTTTTTCTCTCCTTCTTTCTCTTTTTTCTCTCTCTTTATCTTTCTCTCTCTTTATCTTTCTCTCTCTTTCTATTTCTTTTTCCTTCTCTTTTTTCTTATTCTTTCTTGCTCTTTTTCTGTTCTCTCACTTTCTCTCTCATTCTCCTTTTCTCTCTTTCTTTCTTTTTCTTTCTCTCTTTTTCTGGCTTTCAATTTACTTCCTTTCTCTTTCTCTCCTTTTTCTTTCTTTATCTCTCTCTTTCCTCTTTGCAATCTCCCTCTCTTAAATTTACTGAATTACACTACCCCATATGTCAGGAGCATAGAGCTCGTCCGGACTAGCACAGTGGCCCGCTGCCAGAGATACCTGGAAGGTGAAACCGCCGCATACGACGCGTAGGTCGACGCAGGAACTAACGTGTTAACGGGCTAGGCATACCTCCCAGGATATTGTATATCTTGCCCTAAAGCAACTAATAACCATAACATTTGACGCGCTTTCAAACAAAATAATAAACAGTGAATCATAATAGGGGGGTTAATGCATTGCTGCCGGACTGCGTTATTGTGACGAACGTTTTCAAAGGGGATGAGCATCGGGAAAGTTTATTTTTTATATTTTCTAAATTATCTTCTTCGCTTTAATAGATAAGAATGATAAATTATATGTCGCAAACTATCAATAACAACAACAAAATTGCACCAAAGGGGCGTTGGGAAGTCGAGAATTTTTGCTTGTAAGCGGCAGCGCCCTCATCGGCGCACGGAGGAGAGGCTGCAACTCCATCACGCCGCACCTGCCTCCCACGCGGGGCGGGAACAATAGTTAATGTTCAATAGTTAATCTTCATTAGGGCGGCGCTCCGCCCGCAAAGGCAGCCGCGCGGGCCGTTCGCACGGGCGGGCGGCGAGGCAGGCGGGGCGGGCGGGCGGCGCGGGCGGGGCGGTGCGGGGCGGCTTCTCGCCTTGGCCACGGTTTTGCAAGACTCCCTCGCACTTTACGGTACAAGGGTTAGGAAATTTAGGCGCCTCAAGTTCAGTTTCGAGCCCCCCCCCGCTCCTTACACTCGAGTCATCCGTTCTCTCCGTTTACCTACACAATAGAAGCTTGCGCCCATCAGGCATGTATGCGTATTGGGAAGATCACATGCTCCCTTGGCCGCCTGGTTTTGTATAGAGCGGATTGACTTGAAGGGATTCAATCGTTTATTTCAGAAACTTATCGGGTCAAAACTGCAAATTTGGGTACAAAACAGTGTAGAATCATACTAAATTTTTGTACGGTTTTTTTGTTGAAGTTATTATATATTTCAATAATTTATATTGAAGAAACAAATACGTTTACACTTATAAAAAAATATTCAAATATTTCATCATATATTAATTATTTGGCGACTCCTAAAGATTGAAATAAACAATTCAATTGTCTGTCTGATGTTAATAGTGTTGTGAAAGATTAGCTCATCAGATTTCGAAGGTCATATAAGGAATAGTCTGCCATGTATCGGAACACATCTTGATTTTTGCGGTGATGGTTGGGGTCACATATGGCACAAATGCAATTTTTTTTAGCTACTTAAACAAAGAGGGTGCTAAAAAAGAAATGAATAATTCTTCCATATAGTTTTGCTTGCCCAGCCCTGCTCTACTGTCAGATAATGAGCTACGTTCAATCGAATAGACGACCGATGATTGTGGGTTTGCCATTTGACAACTACTCAATCTCCTACCATTCAGTTACCTTGAAATATTTCTGAGAGTATTGATTGTTTAAAACAGTTTCTAGTTTGTTTCTGCATTTAATAGTTTACATATCAACTGCCTGTGACTAACTATCACTGAAATATCGAGGTAGTTTCTTCACACAACATACCATTTTCACGTGTTAATATAGTGCAGAGCAAGTGTAAAGCGACGAGATGTTTTATCACTGTTAATGATCAACATTAGTACATTGATTACCACAAACATGTTTTTTGAAGTATTTTTTGAAACTTCCTTTCAATTGAGTTAGATAAGATAGGCAATAAACGTGGAAGCGTTCAGGATGTTTCTTGCGGTGATTTCCCTGTTTTCAAAATTATAATTTGAGCTTATTTGTAAAAATCTCATAATAGCTCATGATTGCTTTGTGGATGTAGAGTGAATAAATAAATCTGTCTACCAAGTGGCGTGCTAAGAATGTTTAGAGTACCTGTGATATACTAGTGTCGATTTTCCAGAACAGGAAAGAGGAATTTTCATCTAAAATCAGTCTTATTTGAACACTTTGAAGAAATAGATCAAATAAAACACTTGTATTTCCATATTTTGGTTGTAATATCTAATTTCTGCACTATTATCTTTTGTTTCATTGAAATCGTGAACGTGACAATCATTTAAAACCTTTACCTTCTGAATGAAAACTGAATTTCTTAGCTCGTTCTTCGTTGAAATGCCCCGCACACCAGATGTCTCTTACTTTTTTTGCCGTTCTACTACCTGTCTTCGTTTTATTCTCTGTTGAAAGTGAAATTACCTCCTACGTCTCGCACCTCAAGCCTGGAACCTCGTGCATATTCCTTTTGAGTGCGATGAAATTGTCTGGTTTCATTACGTCTGCTCACCTCAACGGATTTAGAACTTTGATTTGCTCGAAAAATGTTACTGTATTGTACGTCTGGAATATAATGAAGTGCTGATCAATTTCGAGGTATATAAAGTATAAATAGTTACCTTTTATTTTGCAAGTAGGAAAGGTTGCGGCACGAGTTCGATAGGACGAGTGAAAACCTTCCTGACTTTTTGTCCTTTTTTTCATTTTGTCCTCTTCGCCTTTGGTCGTTTGGGTTATTTTGGTCCTTCCGATCATACGAAAGTATTTTGTTTTCTTTTTCGCATTCACAGATTTATCAAAACGCCTGAGCATTGTCTCAGGTTTAGAACTAGTGCTAAAATTTCAACATTTTGTACGCTAACATGCCCTGAAAGAGACACTTTTAGTAGAGACTGTCTATGACTGTAATTTTATAGGTGTAGAAACATATGCTCCAAACACCCTAGTCAGGAGCACTTCATGGCCTAAGTTTGAATTCGGCGGGCGGCGGCTCCCTGAAGCCGCAGAAATCGTTCCTGGAAGCGATCTCCTTAAGCCACGGTTGCCTGCTACCCCCTCCATGACGTAAACATGATGTCCAGGAGAAGAGACGACAGGAACGGTTACAATAAGAGAGTAGTGAGAAAATAAAAGTCTGATAACTGAAGTCCGAGGCCGGTGGAATTGCGGTAAGCGAGTTAGTTTAGTAAATCTACACTGCCTCTTTGACCCGCGTGCGTTCCTGTGCATTGCTGTTCAAGTGAGAAGAGGGGAACTACATCATAGAACTCCGAATTACGAGGATAGATGGTTTTCATGCAGATTAGGACAGTAAGAACCAGTTTTTCGTATCTAGAGATTTACAAATTGCCAAAGAATAAAAATACTGCTCATATTTGTACGCTAATTGCAAGTTACTAAATTTTCGAGCAGCATGCATATTCAGCTTCGGAAAATGGTTTTTGTGGGAAGTACTTATACAATTCTAAAAAAGTTAAAAACTTCGACTTTAATTCACAGTTGCACTGCAAATTATTACTTTTTAATTAAAAATCTTAAGAGACAGAATCCATCTCTTTGTGACTGGAGTTATCGGAGCACTGTGACTCGCTGTGACTGAGGTTAATGCAATACAACACTCAGGCTTTGCTGTCTCGTTCTTATAAGATAAGGCAGTTCCGCGTTTTCACTTCGTCCGTTTCAGTAGCTCGTGTGTAGTGAATGTATACCGAGCAGTGGCATTATTTCTTTCCCGCTAGAATTTGAGATTCGGCGCCGACCTTCAAGTTGCCTTGGAGAGGTTTCTCATTTACAGGTATCTCCGCCAGTGGGACACCACTTCATCCGGGAGAAGCTCTAATTCTAAGCTCTAAATTGGTCTCCCCTGCCATGTGTGACAGTGTAGTGCATGTAAGTGTGCGTGTAAGTAAGAGGTGAGGATAGGACAAGGAAGAAGAAGGCTTCATCAGGCGCTGTCCTTGACCCGTTTGGTAGGGTGCTCTGGCATTCGCCTGGTACTGATATGAGACGCCAGGGCAGCCGGCCCCTAGAATTCCCCAGCCAGCGATTGAATTCGACATAACTCTCTTGCGCCGCAAAAACGTCTCGTCGCAGCTCCAAACCTAGCACCTCCCGGTTAGAGACATTGCAGTAGCAGCACTTGTGATATAGAGCCATCGCAGTCGTGCGAAAATCCAAAGATAAATTCTCTTACATGAAGCCCATTCATAAATTAGATTTTAGACATTAATTATAACCAGGTAGCGGATTTTGATGATCTAAAACATCGTCAAAAATGATATAGCATAGAATAGTATAGTATATAATAGTAATAGATATAGAAAAATAGAATGCTTTTAAAATGTTTTTAAAATGACCTAAAAGCAAAGAAAAATGGCGTACAAAATCTGATGAAAACCAATGCAGATGTACAACTCAAGCTGTTCGATATGTTACTGAAGTATGTGAGGTTCCTTCCTTTCGTTCAAGTGAATTCATCTTGCAATCTTTTGGTTTGGACCGTTCTTTTACCAGGAAATCTCTGTCTTCAGTTATCTCGAAATCAGCCGAACCGACGCTGATATGTGTGACACGAACTATAGTTTTACATACTCACGATGGCTGACATTACAGTTACTGAGAGAAGAAATCGAAGAGGGCTAGTCAGGAATTCTAGCATCTTGTAAATAGTATCTGAAGCGCACCATTAAATGATATTAAAATGCTTTAAAAATGGCGACAAAAGGTAAATTACATATAAATCGAAATCGACAAAAATTCAAAAGAATTGCATATTAACATGGGTTCTTTCCTTTGTCGATAACAATAATTTATTGTAAATACTAAAGGATATTGTTCTAAAGTGTAAATAAAAAATGATATTTTATTAAAATCCGTTTCTAATCATGACATAAAATTCCGTAAAACGTGTCAGAATCTCAAAACTGAGAACACAAGTTGAAATTATACTCCCCCCCCCCCACGGTCAGAAACGCCGCAGGGACCACAGTACAACATACCCCTGCACGTGCAGCCATTTCCGCCGGTCTGCAACGAAGCGCTTCTAAACCACGCGTGAGACAGTAACGGCCCGCCCCAGCCGCCCGGCGCGCGCCCTCCGTCCCGCACGCGTCGCGCACGACCGCCTTGCAGATGGGGCCGTGCGTCGCGCGCGAAGGCCGGCGCCGGCGCCGTCGCGCGCACTCCAAGAGCTCGTTTGGCGCCCTGGCGGCCCGGGGGGGCGGGGCACGGAAGAGGACCCCGCCCCGCCCGCGAGCCCGGCCCGCATCCCGCCTTCCGCCTCCGCCCGGCGGATTAAGAGAAATCGGCTGACCGCGGCGGCCCCGATCCCTTTTCCACCTTCTACCCCCCTCACTGTCTGCGCGACCCTCGCTACCCGCCCGTGCACTCCGGGTCGGCTCCTTCCTGATGTATACTCTGTGTTGCTCCGCTCTTTTCTTGGTCGCTTCCTTCCTTCCTGGTCACTTCTTGCCTGCCCTTTCTTTCACCACTAGTTCTTTCCTGTCCTAATCCTCGCGGCACTGCTCTTCCACCTGTTCCTAGCCTCACCTGTTTCCCGCCCTGATCTCCCCAACCCTGGTCTCTGGCTTCATCTCCCCAGCCCTGATCACCCCCGCCTTGACCTTTCTTGCACTGCTCTTCCCCGCCCTCATTTTGCCTGCCTTGATCATACCCCCTCGCTCTTGCCCCGATCTTGCTCGCCGCGATCTTGCTCGCCCCGAACGTGCTCGCCCCGATCTTTCTCGTCCCGAACTTGTTCGCCTCGAACTTTTTCACCTCGAACTTGCTCACCTCGAACTTGCTCACCTCGAACTTGCTCACCTCGAACTTGTTCGCCTCGAACTTGCTCACCTCGAACTTGCTCGCCTCGAACTTGCTCGCCTCGAACTTGCTCGCCTCGAACTTGCTCGCCTCGAACTTGCGCGTTCGAACTTGCACGCTGCAACTTGCTTACTTTGTTACTCGCCCCTAATTGTACTGCACTGTATTGAATTGAATTGTAGTGTACTCTACTGTACTATACTGCCGTGTCCTGTCCTGTCCTGCCTCCTGCCCTGCCCTACCCGACTCTTTCCTGACCTCTCCCTCACAGGGCTGCTCATTCTCGCGCGATTCTTCCACATTCTGTTCATGCTAGATCTTCTCCACCCGATCGCTAAACTAAGTCCTCTCTTGCTTTGCACTCTATTTTCCCCACCCCATTTTCCCCCATCGTTTTCTGGACCCTTATCTACCCATCCTCCCCCACTCTTGCCGCCACGTCCCATTGCGCCCTGTCCTTCCTGTTTCTCTACTGAGACCTCCCCGTCCCTCCACGACCCGGCCCTTAAATTACAATTTGTGCAAGATTGGTTGGGAGAGCCCGACCCCGCCTTTCTCCTCCCTCCCCGCCCCGCATGCGGTGATCCTCTCTCTTCTCCGTCCTACCCCGCAGTCGGCCCGCGGGGACCCCTAGTTGTGGACCGAGTCTCCGCGCCGGGAGGCCGGGATGGCTGTGCAGATTTCGCCCCATTGTGCCTTGCGCTGTCCGGGATTCCGCGTGTGCTTAAAAGGCGCCTGAATGGGAGCGCGAGGGTGCAAATTTCGTTCGCCCTGCGAGGGGCCTCTTGTGTACTGGACGGGATCGTTTTTGCGTGTGGGATTACCTCTGGTGTATTCGTTGGGAATTGAAGAGTGCGTTGCAAAAACAAGTCGTGTCGGAAGCGCGCTCGCTTGCTCGAAGCTCGCTTGAAGAGCTCCGCCAAGTTTATGACCCTATTGTTCCGCGCGTTATTGTAACAACTCAATCAAAATTTTGATGGCGACTGTTCTGGACGTGGAGGTTCTTGTATATTTTCTTTATTTGGGAGTGCCTCATATTTTATCTCGGGCACCTTTTCATTTCCCTCTTTACGTTAATTGCGTTTTCGGTTTATTGAAGAGAAGACTAATAGTCTCATTAGCCCTAAAGGAAATTTTTTTATGCTTATGTAATTTGCAAGGAGTTTTGTGTTTAAACCGCCCACAGCGTCCAGTAGTTACTCAAATACTGTAATTGAATATCATTACAACTACTGGTGCATGGTAAATGGAGTTTCCTAAAAATATATATGCCCATAATGACCAATAATATCATATGAAATGAATATAGTGTGTTTTTTATTCTGTGTTGTTTTTAACTTGTGTCATCGACATTAAATGTAAACAATGAACAAATTTACGCAACTGGCTGAGTTTAGTTGCGAGCCAATGTTGCCGCTGTATCTGCTGTGACTGCTAGTCCCGACAGTGAAAGTGCTTTGACACTTGCTTTATCGATGATCTGATGACAATCTGCGACATTCATTTATTTTAAATCGAAATTATATGTATGTTATTTTAATCAGGTTGCCTTTCGTACTCTTTAATTCATTATTTTTCCGGCTTCTCCAAAACACAATGTAAATACTAGGTATTTTGTAACCAGAAATCACTTACGTTACAAACGTCTGAATTAATTTTCAAATAATGCAATACCAACTGTACTATGGAGGATTTTTTCAACTTCATTTTCTCTGGAAAAAGATTTACAAAAATTCTGTCAGGATTTGTTTGACAGACAATGTTTCATAGCAGTATCCTATAATCTTCACTAAATTGATTTGACTTCATTTTTTATTTACACGGTCGTAAAAGCTTCTTCCTTGTAATTAGTTATCGGAAAAATGGATAACACATGACGTGTGACAGGGATTTCATTAGGGTATAAAAGACGACACGGCAGCTTCTGACTTCTTACTTGCTCTGCAATGTTTAAGTCCTACGCACGACAAGAAAAACTTCACTCACAGTTAATGGACGATTTTGTCAGATGCAAACACCACAAGAGAGAGTTCTAATTCAAAAGGTGAATGGGGAAGTTCATTAAACTTGAAATTCTCGTTTCTTTACTCTAGACGCAAAACATTGGATTATTGTAGAACGATTAATTATATTAGACATGTCTACAAGTCCAATGGCCACATTTTCACACTTTATTTGTGATGACAGTAGCGGTCGGGCAGATCATATTTAAACATGAGATGATTTTCGGAAATACCTCATCAGAGTCTTGGTTGAAAATCATAATATTTCAGAATGAAAATATGTCGTTTCTTTTTTACTTTATTTGTATTTATTATTTATTTACATTTTGAAACTGTATGAGACGAAAATGGACAGCAAGGGATAATCTCAATATGATATCTATGAATTGAAGTTAAGAAAGGAAAACGTTTATTAAGAACAAAAAGGAACCAAAATCGGGGTGGCGGCCAGAAATATAATAATACTAACCATAATAATAATAATATGATTACAGATTAATCTGATAACTAATTGTTGCACTCAGACTCGCCGTTACCAATTATTCAACAAATTGTAACTATATATAATTTGTTTCTTTGTTCTACATCTTCAAATTATTTACGTGAATATTCCAATTCTACAAATATTATATTTGAATAATTGTACAATAAAGTTTATAATTGGGCGGGTGATTATAATAATGATTTGCGTACACAATGATAGGTTGTAGAGTAATCATGGAGTGTGTGTTCTGGCAATTGGGGATTGGATACTTCCTCTCGTGGTTTTCGACTCGTGACATCCCCATATCATCCGGGGTGAATGAGGAATGTAGGTGAATGTTATACCGTTGGGATGATGTTTAGATTGAGTACGTGGGAGATATGAAAAGGTAACCGCATTAAAAACACACAACGCCTCATGTGGTTCGCGAACCGATGTGGAACCGTGGGCTTTGCGTACTTGCACCTCGCCCCACGCCTGTGGGTCACCTCGACCGCCCATATTAGCATAATGATACACAGTACCTGTGCTCTGGCCTGCGACCTTGGACGCCACGTTGACCCGTGGCTTCCGACCACGGATAAAGCGCCTTCCGTTGTCCTGACCTAACCGGCTCGCGTCACCCGCCCCGCCCAGCCCCATCCCACGCCGCGTTCGCCCGGGACAGCTTCTTCGCGCTGTTATACTGAGATTGTCGGAATCTGACGCCCAGTCTGCTTGGGCTTATCTGAGATGCCATGGGCGAACACTGACGCAGCCGCTGGGGCCACTTAGTGCTGACGGCCCGCTGGTGCAGCAGCTTCCGTTCCTCGCACCTCCGAATTCGCCCACCGCACCGTCGCCGCCCACCTCCGCCGCCACCGGTCGCCGCCACGTCGCCCGCCACCGTCAAAACCGTCACCGCGCACCTCACCGCCACCGCCACCGCCACCCTGCCCACCCGCACCTGTCACGTCACCGTCACCGTCACCGTAGCACCGCCACCGCCACCGCCACCGCCACCGTCACCGCCACCCGTCAACCGCACCGTCACCGCCACCCGGTCACTCCGCCACCTCACGCCACCGTCACGCGCCACCGCCACCGTCACCGCCACCGTCACCGCCGCGCCAACCGCCACCGTGCACCGTCACCGTCACGCCAACGTCACCGCCACCGTCACCGCCAACCGTCACCGCCACCGTCACCGCCACCGTCACCGCCACCGCACCGCCACTCATGCCACCGCCACCTGCCGCCACGTCACCCGCCACCGTCACCCGCCACCTCACCGCCACCGTCAGGCCGCCACCGTCCCGCACCGTCACCGCCACCGTCACCGCACCGTCAACCCGCCCACCGTCACCGCGCACCGTCACGGCCACCGCCACCGCCACCGTCACCGCCCACCGTCACCCACCAGCCACCGCCACCGCCACCGCGCACCGGCCACGCCACCCACCGCGCACCGTCACGCACCGTACCCACCCGTCACCGCACCGCCACCGTCACCGCCACCCGCCTACGTCAACCGCCACCGCCACCGCACCGCACCGGGCCACCGTCACCCCACCGTCAACGCCCACCGCGCACCGGCCACGTCACGCCACGTCACCTTCACTCACCGTCACCGTCACCGTCACCGTCACCGTCACCGTGTCTCGCTGACGACCGAGCAATCTTCCCACAAGTCCGCTCTCCACTAAATCTTTATTATGATCCGCACGACCTAAGCCCTTTGGGCTGTTCCGGAGATGACTGATCTAATTGATGAGTGAAGATAGCATGGTTTGAATAACGATGGACAAATTGGAGAATGAGAGGCAAGGGTAGTGTGAGGACTCCGAGAAAACCTGTCGCGAACCACACTTTATCGATCACAAATTTCTCAAGGATTGGGATTTGAACTCCGAAACCCAGATGTGAAAGTTGAGCCATGGGACCTCCATGTACATCGCCCCCGATTTTCACCCTATTGCTGCTAGTTGCCTAGCGGCTGCATAGTTTTGGGAACGAAGAACGCGCCGCTAATTCGACGAATGTAGTAGTATTAACAGACTGTAAGTGGGAACACGTTTGATTTTACTATCTGATGCTTGGGACGAGAGTCGATCACGTGATCGACTAGTTCGATGGTTTCCGGGTCCGCCAGCTGCCATTGCTATTACGCCCATTGGTGTAGTAAATGTGTTCGTGGGATGTGGAAGTGTTGCTCCCACGCTGGATGGGGAGATTCGGCGCCGAAATACATGTCCACCTGTGAGTATTTTCCCCCCGAGTATCTCTAGCAGCTGGGCATCACCGTAGTCGGGTCAAGCTCTAAGCTCCTGGCATGTACGAGTACGGTAGTGAAGTCCATATAAGTGTATGTGTGTGTGCAACTAAGAGGAGAGGATATAACAAGGAAGAGGAAGGAAAGATTGTCCGTGACCCTTCTGCTAATGTATTAGCACACTAGTGTCTGTGTCAACTTTTAATCATTGTGGCTATCTAAGCAGTTTTACTGCTTAATTCATACTATGTACGCGCGTAGTAAACTAGCATACTTTGCAGACCTAAGTGCTATTAGAATCCAAATGCCTAATCACTTCTCCACCATATGAAACAAGAGATGCGGAGCGGTGCGAAATGCATCTCCGTCTAAGTCTTCTGGAAGGCTTCAAGATATCTTCAACATTATTTCGTAAAACATGGTTTTGAAAAATCCTTCTTTATGTACTGCTCTTCTGTGACTTATAATTTAATTTTTAACTTTAAATGCTCACTCCTCGAACATCACATACAATTTTTAAGTGTTTGTGACACTGTAGAATGTTTTGCTTTAAGAATGTAGAATGTAGAATGTTTTGCATTTTTCCCGGCTCTCTATTAAACAAAACTCTCATAAACATCACTAAAATGTTGTTGCACATAATATTTACGAAAGTATTTGCTCCATCGTGATAGTTTGGTTTTCTGTCATGAAATATTTGTTGTAAATGTAGTGTTATATGAAAACCATGTACATTTTTCACATTTTTTATCGACAAAACGTAGGTTTATTTTCGGTTTCCTGGTGGTTTGATTGAATACGGTTCTCAGAAGATCATAGAAATGCAATATTATTTTCTTGTGAAAACTGTAGGAATAAATTTGAGACGATTTTGTGAAAATTTTGTTTGTTTCTAATAATGCACAACTGGGGCTAGTTTGCACTAGCAAACCTTTCAGATTTCTAAAAACTTCATAAAAGATAATTTGAAGCATTTTTGTCCGTAAATGAATTTAAGTATAAATACACCTGCTGAGCGACAAAGAAGATGAAGCGACATTGAAGATGTTACATAAATTAATAGTAATTTTGAAAAATGATATATAAGTAATTATTGAAAAAGCCAGTTTAATAAAAATGTCACTGCTTGTAATCCAATTAATTTTGTGAAAAACGCTTATGATTCAATCCAACGCGGACAAAACTAATGTTTTTGTAAAAAAATAAATGTTAATTTAAAGATATAAGTTTGAGGAATGAATATCATTAAGACGAAAATCCTTCTAGTGTAATGGAGAGGGTCGACGAAATTTGCATATACGGAATTTTTGAAAATTCAAGAGGTTTTCAGAGGATATTTGGCTTTCAAATAAGTGCCTTTCAAAATTTTTGAAAATAACGTACGGGCTAATTCACTCGATTTATGCGTTACACAACACATCCAACCACACAGATACCATGGTGGAAACCACTTTGCTGGTCTCAGACACTTTCCCTTTATTTACTGTCAGCCTGTTTCTTTACTTACACTTTCTTTAAACAACTTGCTCCTGGTTTTCAAAGAGATATATTTAATCCAAATACCACGATTGGTTGTTTGGTTTATGCTTAAAAGATTTTCACTCATGTCAGCGTGTCGGCATCGATTCCAAATCCATTTATAGTTGCTAACATTCTCGGTTAATAAATCTACTAGTTGCTCAAAATTAACAATCCAGTTGAATAAAGACTACAAAATTTCAGGATTAATCCAAATGAATATGTGATGTGACAAGGACTTTTCTTCTTGTTCTTTTCACTGAAACTGATTTGTTCACCCTATCCTCTCGTATCCTCTTTATACAAAAACTGATTGAATTTACAAACCGTAACTACTTTCGTAATTAGAAGCAGAGGTCTAAAATGTATAAATTTAATAAGGTTTTAGTAATTTTTCATACACAAAATCCCAATATCAGCATAAATATAAATCCTTCTGATCGATTGCGTAAACCTATCTCATTTTTCTTTGAAATTCATTCGAATACTAAAAATATAAGCTTACGTTGTCTTTTACATCATATCTGAATTTTCACATGCGGATGTTTCATTATGGACCGGTATTCACAGATAGCTGAATTCAAATCAAAGAAGTAACGAAACTCACAATCTCTTGAGATCCGCCTATTGTGATCACCCGTTTTGTTCCACGTACAGGAAAACAATTCTGTCCCAATGGACGTCATTCTTAATAACAAAACTCGTGGCTATTCCGCAATACACTATTCACGTACATACGAAGTTTCCGGCATCAGTAGAGATGAAGCTTCAGTGACACAAACGCCCACTGACGCTTGAGGCTTACCTTTTTGTGTATTTTAATTACCACGCTTGCGCCAAGGGAACTTCCAGGGGACCCATTCCGCGTTCGGCTTGCATATCCCGCCAAGTTCATGAGAGTACGTGTGTGATACATTCGTCGCTCTCTGTCTCTCTTCTCGTCTCTCACTCTCCTCGTCTCCCAGTCTCCTCCTCTCCCACTCTCCTCCTCTCCCACTCTCCTCGTCTCCCATTCTCCTCCTCTCCCACTCTCCTCCTCTCCCACACTCCTCGTCTCCCACACTCCTCGTCTCCCACACTCCTCGTCTCCCTCTACCTTCGTCTCCCTCTACCTTCGTCTCCCTCTACCTTCGTCTCCCTCTACCTTCGTCTCCCTCTACCCCTTCGTCTCCCTCTACCCCTTCGTCTCCCTCTCTCCTCGTCTCTCTCTCATCTTTTCTTCGTTAGGTTTGGAAAGGAAGGATCGCGGAAATGTCCGCGACCTGTTGTTGAAGGTACTGCCCAGGCATCCGCCTGTAATTGACCAGAAATATTCACGGAAACGATCGATCAGAGAAGGCAGCCTCTTGAAATCTTAATAAGACAGTGACGGTTCCCAATCAAGCTGCTCAACGGGTGTGAACGTCCTGTCTCCGTCAGCTCTCAAATCAAGGACCTCCCGGTGCGCGAAACTTTATTTATGTGTTTCGTACAACAACCGCTGAGAGCTCGTTGCAGAAAACGTACTTTGTGCGTACTTCGTGTACAATTACAATGTCAGCATCACATCGCATCACATCAGTTCTTCATTCGAAAGGTTGCGTCGTTACTAACAATGAGCCGGTGATATTTACATCATTGCTCTCGCATTTTTTTTAAATTTTACTCTCACAAGCTGTCACTTTCTTGTCATCCCTGATGTATGTTTATGAGAGTTAGGGAGTAGGTAGCATACATACTTTTGCCCATCTTTCAATTAACATTACCTGTTTGTACTGAACATACAACAATTATGGATGCGTGTACTGAAATGGGATGTGGTAGGTGTAGGTGTCGAGATGTTTTGGGACGGGATACTTAAACATTTCTTTCCCTGGTCGTACCAAATACTTCAACCCCAACTCCATTTTCTTCCAGAATATTTTTTTTTCATCTTGAAATTTATAGTTGTGCTGGTACTAATGGTTGGTTGGTACTTGGTACTAAAGCTGAATCACTCGGCACATCAACACCAACTGGAACAAGGTCTATTAGCCGGGAAACCGTTATTGATAATGAAGTTGAAGTGCGCACATTCGGGGGTGTGAGTTCTTGAGAGGTTGGTCATGCGATTAGATGTTTGGAAAAAAATTGATAGTCACAAATTATCCTGTCCAATATTGCACGTTACTTTGTGTTTGCAGTGTTCGGTTACAGGCTTTGTGGCACACTACTTTTGCCGGTGAGGACACTACGATCAATATTTTTGATGCTTCATGCAGCAATACTTGAAATGAAGAATGAACACGTCCATTCCTCTACTCATTCATCATCATTATCACCATTCTGGAAGTTTTGTCATGCATTATGAGTTTGTTGGATGTATCTCTTACTCCAGTCTAGGTGCTTAACTGTAATTTTGTCCCAACGACAAAGAGCAGTCGTAGTCCAAATTGCACACATTATACTGGGATTGGTACGTATCCATGAAAAACTACAGTTTCGAGTTGGAGTTATCGACGTAGACCTTCGCAAGCAACAGCAGCGCTTTCCCTGTCCTGACGGAAAACGGAGGCGACCATCAATCACGCTTAATTGCACCTCATCAATTTTCCCTGCATGCAACTTAAGCATTGGCCTGCAGTTTTTCTTCTTTCGCTCTTGTGGCCGGAAGAACATTCTAGTTTCTGTTCCAAATACAGCTAACTAGCGAGTCCTGAGAAAAGCAATGTCAGGATTTGTTTCGTTTCTGTGCATTTCTACAACGAAGCAATGAGAGGAGCTGTGGAAGAATTTAATTCTATGCAGAAAATTACTAAAAAATCTGCCTGCAAACATAACTGTCCCCATTTCATTCGGTTAATGTTATTGTGAATGTGGTATGTGTGGGTCAAACATACGTACCACGCTCAGGTGGTTTATTACTATATTATATGAGACGGTAGTCCGGAAACGTATCTTAAGACTGCCAATCAAGGATGCTAGTATCCTTATTCTTTACAATAGGTGTCTGTATTCTCGGTAAATCTATGGCCATGACAATAGGAAATGTATTTGGCATGACAGTGGCAGGTAGGGTCTGAACTTGTCCGTTAAGGAAATACAATGCTGGACTTGCATGGGCTGGCCATATATCGGATTGCAGAAAACATATTGTAAAATTACTCAGCGCTCCAACTTATATTCGTCTTCCTCCTCGTTTAACAATTATTTTGCGCAATTAAACGTTCACGTTACACGAAGTAGTTACGATAGTTGCACTAAAAATACAAATGATATTAATTAAAATAATATAAAATAAAAACAATATAAATATATAATAAAAATGTAATTAATTACAATATACGTTTAATAGTTGAACTACGAGTATTTGGAGTTTAACAGTTATTTATAACTTAGCATTTATAAAATATATAATTAATCATTTTTATTGCATTATGATATTTTTTCAACTTATAATTTTCGGTGTTATCGCGTGGTGGAATGGAATCATTCTGGTGGAAGAGAGCTGTCTGTAAAAACCTGTGTCTGTGAAAGTGATAAGGTTGAAACCAGATAGCAGCATTACTTAAGACCGAAACAACTACTACACTTATCTGTGTGTAGCGTCAAAACAGTGAAGTTAAAGAGACCCGGTATGAAGTTCGAGAAACCTATTGCCTCATGATTTTGTCCGCTTTCCACCTGATTTGACTGCGTGCCTCCTCGGCTGACGGTATCTTCTTTAACTCGCCCCCCAACAGAGCGGCCTAGAGCTCGCCCGCCGACACCATTGTCCCAGCGACATTTGTTCCAGGGCGCCTGTTATCTCCGCCGATGCGGCCGGGCCACGTCAGAAAATTGAAAACCAACACGCGTTGCGGCCGGCGCAGCGCGCGGCGTGCGTGGCGCCGGGCGGGGACGAGGGGACGAGGACAGAGCAGGGCGGGGAAGAGCGGGGCAGCACGAGGAGGAGGAGGAGGAGGAGGAGGAGAAATAGGAGGACGGGGAGGTTGGAATGGCGAGCACCTCGCCACACTCACCGTCCATGTCATCCTCGTTTTCCGCGGGAACGAATATCGATACTGCGACTCTGCGGTCGAGAGACACGTACATGTGCGCTGGGAGTGGATGGGGAGGGGTAGGGGTAAGGGAAGAGGGATGGGGGGGGGAGATGATGCTCAGGCATGGTAATTGAGGAGCAGCCCAGAGGGGCGACTCGATTTTGGGTTATTGTCTTCATCAAGTCGCTGATAGTGATGGGTGTGGGTGAAGTATTGCGGGCGGAGCATTGCAATTGGTCCATGCCGAATCCAATAGCGAGAGGATCTGAGATGAAGTATTCGCTCTATTAAAACCAAACGAAATTTTTACATCAATTAGAATTTTTCTGGTTTGGTAGTGAATAATGATCTCTTACGACATTCTAAGCTGCCTGTTATCATGATATCAATCAAAAAAATTGTACTATACAAGTGCTTCGTGTTTCTCTTAAGTTCCCGTGAAGTAAGTTTTTTATCCTATTTTTTAAGTCATTTATCCTCATTAGTTTTGCCCATGGTGATCTAATCTCCCTAAAGGAATACGTGTTCACAACTTGTGATTTTAAGATGAGAAGCAAAATAAAATCATAATAAATTCCACAATAACAAATCAAATCACCAATTATTATTCATTTTACAATTCCTAGGTTCACTAGAATACACAGCTATGTGTTCATGTTTTATTTTTTTCTTGTATGTGGAACGCAAATAATGATATATTTGCTAATTTTGCTTTCAGCCATTTTATTTGTTTACAAACATACTTAACAATTTACCATACCTTTCTGAAATCAACACTAAGCTTCATTAGAATGGATATTTTACGATACTGACATCTCAAATGCGCACTCTTAAGCAAAAATGTTGTAGTTGTTAAAAACTAAAATAATTGGGACGGATTAATTAAGGGGCATTTTGAAAGGAACAAGAGTACCAGGTATTACTTTTCACAACAAATTCTGTGTGTAAATAACTTATAAACACCTCAAATCTCCGCTCCTTTGGATGAGAAAATAACTCCTAATAATTATTATATCAATTGAGATTAGAAAACTCGTTATTTCATTTAGCTGGTTTTACCACTATTTTATTACGTTATTTTATTTCAATCATTCTTTACTTATTTTCTTCGTATTTATTTCTAAAAAGAAAAGTTTATAATTTCAAACAGATTACTTTGTTTTATCTGCGTATATTTCTTATTTTGAAACTCTTCATTAATATGATTTGTAAATATTCGTTGAGTGAACATTATGAGAGGAAATTTCAGAAGACGCCAAAAAGGTCATAAATAGAGTAGGTTCATATGCACCATGAATGAGTCTTCGGAAGAAATGATTTACGGGTCCATATTAAACTGACACGAATGTGATCATGCGGGTAAAGTTCCATTAAGACTTGGCTTCAGGTCAATTCAAGAGTCTTTTGTATTGTCAGTCGTTTTTGCATGAATTTTTATTCTTGTAACGATTAAATTAATATTGAACCCAGTTACAAGGCGTGGATGGAAGTCATAAGTTGGCTAAGACTTCCATTATTTGACCCTTGAATAATCTACGTCTCATTAGCATTCCCACAAATCACATAGAGCACATTGTTTACTTGCCAAATCATTAGTTCTTTTCTATTATTCTCTTATTGTTCTCCCATTAATGTAATACGCAGTTGAAGTAATTAAAAACCATGTAATTATTAAAGTGTAGTATGTAATAAATATCATTATGGTACTAATTTCTACTTTTAAGTAGATATCATAAAACCTGCTTTTGTAAAGCGCATGTAACTGTTAATGAGGATAATGAAATTAATTTTAATATCGTATTATTTTTACTTTTCGTTCCTTCACTTAAATTTTATGTACATTTTTGGCATAAATTGAGTAATAAAGGAACGCCACATATGAATTTTAGTACCTAAGGCACATGTTACTTTAGTTACAAAAGAAATGTACAGGATATCTTATCATACGCCAATGTACGGGCGAAATTTGTTGAAAATGTCTGTTCGATCAATGGTTCCTATTATCCAATTTTTTGTTAATGTGTCATAAATATGCCTTAATAAGTCGCGTAGTGCATCTTGTGCAACTGAAACTGCTCGAACACGTAAGTTTCATAATTTTTTGAAACTGTAATTTTTTAAAATTGTTTTAATTTTTTTCACTTTAACATAATCAAAAACCAGCATTAAATTCTTGTCTCCTATGTGAGAGAGCTGACGGTGCGTCTCACAAACGAAAATTATCGAAACTGGCAGCAAACTGTGGGTAAATAGCAATAATCCTATTTTTCTCATTCGTTGTATATTTGTGTTAGAGAATTGCTTACTCTGGTCAGAATATTTTGCTGATACGAATTCTTTTCCATTCTGTTGAATTTTAACAAGAATGGCATCTCAACGATAATCGAGTGATTATGCAATATAAGCGCAGTGACCGCAATGATTGTGCTGTGGAATTTAAAATTTGCAGAGAAAATGAATATTATAAAATTCCATACTATCGTAGGCATCTATTAATGCACAACATCCTAATATCACAACATAATGCATCTAATATCACAACAACCTAAGAAATAGTCGCTTTGTTGAATTGTATTGTGATTCACTACAGACCGGATGTAAATTCTCAGAAATATTGCCCTCGGGTTTTAACTAACAGCGTCGTTGACTACTCATCTGTCGCCAACACCTATGTGAGCCTACTTGGATTATAAAAAATGAGAGGCCGGCCAAATAAACACAACTGAAATTTAATGTTCCATCTGAGGCGATATTACTTCTAATTCCATTGAGAGTAGCTTGTATATATTTTCTGCCCTTTATACGAGTAACATATTTAGTCGTTCATTATTGAGGACTACTTATAACAAAACTTTTTTTCTGGGGAACAATCCACCAGTTCCAAGGGTTCGGTTTCTATCGATTGCTATCCCTACACGTTCCGCGTACTGTCAGAATCCCGGAAGGGATAGGGAGAGCTTCCCACCTCGAAGTTGTTAGCGCATCCCTCTGTATTTTCTCCCCTCAGCCGAACTTCATCTTCCTGTCGACCTCGCGGCGGACTCTATCTTTCGCTCGTCAGACGTAAATCCCCAGTTGCACCATTACCTCGCGACGCCCTCTCCGGCGCCAGTCGCCTCCGCCGTCCCGCCCAGCGACCACGCCCCCCCTTCGCTCCA
>BOPP01000337.1:137764-159569 GCA_017312745.1 Gryllus bimaculatus | reverse complement strand
CCTTATGTCGCCGTCGCTCTCGCCCTCGTCCTCACCCTCACACTGCTCTGATCCTCAGTCTCGTTCGCAACGTTCTCGTCCCCGCTCTTGCCTTTGCCCTTACGCTCTCCCACGCCCTAACTATCGCTATCACTCTGCCCTTGCCCTCGTCATTGCCTTGACCTTCCCGTTCGCTCTCGCTCTCGTCGACTCCCTCGTTCTCGCCGTCACTCTCACAATTACGCTCACCCTCGCTCTCGTCCTCGCCCTCGCCCTCGCCCTCGCCCTCGCCCTCGCCCTCGCTCTCGCTCTCGCTCTTTCCCTCGCCCTTGCCCTTGTTCTCACCCTCGCCCTCGCTCTCGCTCTCACTCTTGCCCTCGCCGTCGCCCTTGTGCTCGTGCTCGTCATCGCCGTCGCCCTTGCTCACACTGTCGCCTTCACCATTCCGCTCGCTCTCACCCTCGGTCTAGTCCACGCCTTCGGTTTTTCCATCGCTCTCGCCTTCACCCTTACGCTCGCTCTCGCCTTCGTTCACGCGCTCGCCCTGGCGCTCACCTTCGTTACCGCCTTCGCCTTCATTCATGGCCTCGGTTTTATTTATTGATTATTTCGTGTTTCTAGGCGCGTCAACTACTATTATCATTATCCTTCAACTGTAATACATGTTATTTCTGGAGGTGGCAGTGTTCCTCTATCGTGGGTTCCGATGGGGCGGACACAATCAACGCTTACCGAAAGTTAGCGGCTCTCGGTACGGTCAACAACGCCTGCCATCTGCTGGAACTCTCGAGAGTATGGTTGCACACGCTAATTCGCAATCGAGTCGTCGCTTGAGAAAGTGTGTTCTCAAGATTCAAAATGATTATCGAACTTTTTTCATATCAAAGATTTGAGATTGTAAGTCCCACTGTGTGGGATGCTAGTGCTGAAAAGAAATTTCTGCGTAAATGAATAAGTAAATATCTACGTAATCACATTTTACTAACGTAAAATGCTACATTGAGTGAAACGTTAAAGAATCAAATAACTAGACACTAAACTACCATACGTTTTTAAAAACACTTTCTAATATATGTGAGTGTACAAAATTCTATAAATACTCACGAATTTAAGAAAAATATTTCCCGGTGTAGTGGACGGTCGTTCTGTACATTGCCTTAGCGTTATGTGAATCCAATTGAATTGCGTTATTGAGAGGGCTCGAAATCCTTATTTATCAATAATAGCGCATTACAAAACGCATACACTTTATACATCTTTCTCGTAAATGAATATCAGTTGGTATTCTTTTTGTTAATATTCTCTACCGCCATTCCATTTGTCTCCACCGTCATCCATTAGTTATTTAGCCTGCCGATCATTTTACCTGTCGTTCTGTTAATTTTTTAAAATATTTTTAAATTATAATAATGTTTCTATTTGAATTTTCTCCTGTATTATTTTATCCGTTATTTCCATTTTCATCCGCTGATTTGTTAATACAAATGTTTCATTTGTAAGTCATATGTGTTATTTTTATTTATTACTCCTTTCTGCATAGTTGGGGCGCTTCTAATTTTTTTCTTTTACATCTCTTTCTTTCCTTTCTTCTAATCGCATCCTCCTCTTCGCCCTTTCTTCTATTTTCTTTCTTGTTTTTCTTCTTTCTCCCTTCTTTTTCAAGCTTCTTCCATCCCCCCCCCCCCTCTCTCTCTCTCTCTCTCTCTGACTTCCTTAACTTCCCTCTGCTCTGTCTCTCACGATCCCATCCTTGATATCTGCGTCCCGTTTCTTCGTTGTCTCATTCACCCCTCTTTACTCTCATTGCCTCACCGTTTCTTTGTTTCTCGCTCCCCACCCGCAAGTCTTGTGCACCGCCTGTTTCCCTTGCGTTCCGTGCCGCGGGCTTGGACGCCGCTGAGCCTGCAGAAGCGGCGCGTGTTTGGGCCATTTCCGCCGCACAAAAGAATAATTTGGTCGGGGCAGGGTCGTAGAAGGGTCGGGGAAGCGGCGAGAAGGGTGGCTGCCGCAAACCGACTTCGCCCCCCCTCCCAGAGAGCGCACGCGCTTGTTTTGACTGAGCCACCAGCCGACAGATTTACCTTTCCCGGATGAAATAACGCTGTTCCCGCATTTCTAAATTCCCACTCTCATACATATGGATGGCGTTTCGATTATGCATTCCACCTATTATTTGCCACGCTGCATTCCCGGCGATCGTCACCTAACGCATTACTACTGTGCGAGTTCGAATGGGGATTGATAGGCCGGTCGTACACTCATGTGGGAAGGGAGCTGGCAGAGATGACGATGCCGGATTCACCTCTTTGCTGGTGCTTTCTTGTGGGTTCACCAGATGAATTACACAGGCACACAAAATAAAACGTTGTCAGACCGAAAGACTTGACACGTGTTTCTCTATCTCTGTGACACGTGTCAAGTCTTGGGATTTGACAACAACCTCCGAAAACAAAACAAAAAAATCAATTTTACGGTGGATGTTCGAGATTTAAAAAATGGAGGGTGGTGGCGCAATTCTGGCTTCAGATCCAGAGTCAGCGCGTCGAAATACATAGAGAAACATGTGTCACGTCTTTGGGGCTGACAACGTGTGTGTGTGTGTTCCGCGTGAGCCTGTGTTATTAATCTTCATGCGCCTTGGAATATAGTCATAAAACTCTTTTCAACAGCTGTGTCTTGCGGGAGTTCCTGTCTGGGTAAGGGGAAAATTTGTTAATAATGTTTCATTGGAGCGATGGTTTTTGATATTTTTCTTGATGGAGAATTAAGTGAGAAAACAATTGAGTCACTGTCTGGTGTAGGCGTCTCTTCTAAATATTACTGTAATTTGCGCAAATGTTACATGTCATTTTATTAGATATTACTGTTTTGTGTAATTGTATTGGCATAAATTATCTGAAATTTCCATTACAATCGCTCGGATACGCTCTGTATTTACTTACCATTGATACCAAAATGTCAGATACTACCCCATACGAATCCCTCTTCAAATAGTTCCGGAACATATTCCGAATTTATGTTAAACCGAAAACCTTGAAGAGATAAATGTATAATTTACACTTATTTATTCTTCATACAAAGGTTTTGGTAGGAATTATAATCTTTTACGATCAACATGTGTCAGAATCTTAACAAGATCCATGTTTCATGAGTCCCTGATAATGAAAAATCGATTCATGGCAAAACATCTGCTTGTGGCTGCCTGTATGTGAGCAACGATAGATCCTAAACCGAGTATCCTATTTTATCCAAAATTGATGTCCCCGAAATTATTTCAACGAACTCGAGATCCCGTGAGTTTAAAACCAATAGTTTGGTATTGGAGGTTCTTTGCATGAAGCCTCGAAAGCGTTTTCAAAATATTCCCAAAAATAACCCCAATTATGTTTTATTAAAGTGTGTCCTCGGATAGTGTAAAAGACGTTGAAACGAATGGGACAGGCAACATTTTCGGTAAAATTCCTACTTTTTCGAAAATTCGAAAAGATAATTTTTTGCCCTTTTCCTACAACTGCAATACAGAGGAAAGAGATTTTTCCTTTAATGAAATGTATTCCTTAAAGACTTTTCGCGTAATTTTACGTGACATTTAGGGAATTTCTAAGCAATTATTTTCTCAAAAAGCGCTGTAATGTTTCCATCTAATTTTCACCTCATATATACCTCAAGGCGTTAAAAAATAGTGATTGTCCAATTTCCGGCGAACTCTTTGAACTCTTGAAAATTGACGAAATTTAACATTGAAAAAATAAAATTTGAAGGTGCAAATTTTTTTAATGAAAATCTGCTCTAAAAATCTTTAAAAACGCCATACACAATATTTTTGAAAAAAAAATAAATTTCGCCAGATTTTTGTTTGAAATTAATGCAAATTGTAAAAAAAATCACAAAACCGCACTAGATTTTCGCTTTCAATTTTTCCCACGAACGTATTCCATAAACAAAGGATGCTTAAAAGAATGTCGAAGGTCTGATTTTCGTTGCACTCTCTCTTTTGTTGCACTCGTAATTTTTGTGAAACTGCTCTTTTAGCACCTCCAATTTTATATTAATTTCACGTTCTCTGACGTCAATTGCTTTGATACCAATCTGTGATGTTTTGATATTATTCTTCATTGAATATTCCCCACCAGAATGGTTTGCAAGATATTTTCTGCAGTAATAATACTTAAATCAATCAGAAGAGTTGTTTGATTTCCAATTAATAAAAAACACAATTTTTACACTTATGAATATTAATGTTTCTGGCTGTAAAACATTTATTCATGAAAGCATTAGTTAAAAGTAATCAAACTTTGATTGAAAATGATTCTATTCTGTCATCTTTTACTAAGAATTGCAAGAAAAACAATGTGGAAAAATTTTAAAAATTGTGCAATACTCCCATACCGTTTCTATTTCACAGAAAATACAGAGATAGAATATGTTTTCTCGTTTGTGTCTCTCCGTTTATAACGATACTGTGAGGTTGGTACGATAATAAAGAATTACGTTATGAATTGACGAGTCAGAGAAAGTGAATTTAGGGACATAATATATAATTTAAGAAAACGTAGAGAATGATGCTTCAAAACAAGTAACCGGTTCTTAAAACTTATTAAAATTGTGACATCTGGAAATTCATTCCATATATCTTTGCTATTAATTGACTATCCTTCAGTATGAATACATTTTGTTTCCATTAGTTATGAATTAGCACAAATGCAACTTGAATGAATAATATAAACAAATTCATTTCATTAATTCAGTTGGTGAGATGACATTGCGAACTGCTGTGAGTGAAACTAGTATTTATTTACTGCCTCAATTAGGTAAGAGGTCCCGTTGAACCCTGATTTCCCCAATGAATCACGATTTAAATATTATTCATAGTATTCAAGAATTATTTGTTTGTTTTAATTTCACCACGAAACCTGTAGAGGAAGATTTGCAGCTGCCGGTACAGAACGTGAAGTCAAAAATGACTCGGCTTTCCTGAACTTTTCATGAATGTAATAATAAATTAATGAAGAAATAATTTTCAAAATCGCAAGTTGAGAGGGCATTCTACTGATCATGGTAAAATACAATATCATTAAACTAGATATCATAATATCCCATACATGGGAGTTTATTTTGAGATTTTATCAACCGTTCATATTTACACTACTGAATATATTAACAGAAGCGATCACTACTAAGTCCTGTTATCTATCTTGTGCGTATACTGAGAGTCATTTCTTAACGAAATTAATTCTTAATTAAATCCTTCAACAATAAATACTAAAGCTCGTATTAACTAATAAACTTGATTTTATTCTTTACGCTACCGTATTGTGAAAATATTTCCCGAGATATTATTTAATGCAACATGAAATTTATATTGTGCTATCGTGTTTCTTGTCTACGACGTTGATAGTGGCACAAGAGCTCTTCCTTGTTCCCTAAAGCTTCCACAATGCTGAGAGTAATGTTCAGTCTAGCCCAATGTTGCCGCATCTATACATGCACCACTATCCATTCAGGAGGATACATGATCATGTATCCTTCGACAGTTCAAGCAGTACCAGGTTATTCGGAAGAGCAAGGAGGGAAACTTAAGGGAGATATTCCTTACATTAAATGTTATATCTCTTCTTGCACGTGCCATTAAAATGTCTTCTGCGGGACGTTTGGTGCGTTTCGTAACTTTTTAGGGGTTTCTTCCTTCTATTTGAGTTAATGCGGACGTATGCAAAAAGTTAAATTCTGGTAAGGGATTAAAAAAAATATGTTTATGAACAGAAACAAAGTGACAGAAATGGAAATTGTGAGGAACACTGAAACAGAAAGTAAATATAGAGCAAATTAAAAAGAAGATAGATAGGTAAGCAAAGAAAACAGAGTAAAGGATAGAAGGATATTGAAAGTAAAATATAACGTGAACAAAAGTGAGGAGAGATAGATAGATAGAGATAGAGATAGAGATAGATAGAGAGAGAGAGAGAGAGAGAGAGAGAAAAAGAGAAAGAGAGAAAGAAGGCGGACAATGAGAAAGAGGATAAAAACAGGAGAGAATGAGGCTGGGAAGCACTCGTTTGATCGCCGTTTGGGAGTAGAAGTTGGCCCTGAAAGTGTGTTCGAGAGAATGAGGGTAAGGGAAGGGGAAAAGAGAGAGAGAGAGAGAGAGAGAGAGAGAGAGAGAGAAAGGATGAAAGGAGAAGGAAAAGAAGGAAAAAGAGAGGGGAGAAAGAGGATGACCAAAGGGAGAAAGTGGATGCGAGAAAGGAAGAAAGTGGATGACCAAATGGAGAAAGAGGGTAACAAAAGGATGCCAGAATCGAGAAACGGAGGGCAAAAGTGAAGGGTCTGGTGTGCGGGGGAGCTATATGCCGCCTATGGCGACACCCACCGCAAGGCAGCGTGCACAATGCCCAGCGAAGGGGCTGCGATCGGCGGCAGGGAGGGTGAGGGCGGTGCCTCCCGGCCCTCGCGTGTGCCGAGACGCCTTGCCCTCCCCGTGGCGCCGGCGCCCGCCCATCGATCTCTGTTGACGCGCCGCCGGCAGCGGCGTTGAGGACGTGACGGAGGATAGGGAGAACCGCCGGCGCGAGCCGCCGCGCCCGCCCCCGCCCCCGCGCCCCCGCCGCCACCACCCGGCCACTCGCCCCACCGCGCCGCCGCCGTCGTGCCCGCATCGCCCGCCCAGCCCGCCCCAGCTCTTCCGTCCCCGCCCCGTCCGCCCGCCGCCCCAGCACCCCGCTCTAACCGCCCCGCCCACCCACCCCAGCCCTCTCGCCCCCCCCTCCTCGCCCACCCTCACCGGTCCCGCCCGCCTCGCCTCGCCGCGCTCGCCCGGCCTCGCCGCCGGCCCTTCGTCCTCGCCTCGCCCGCTCGCCCGCCGCCTCGCCCCGCTCGCCGCCCCGCCTCGCCCGCCTCGCCCCGCTCGTTTCCGCCTCGCCCGCCTCGCCCAGCTCGCCCGCTCGCCGCCTTCGCCCGCCGCCCCCCTTCGCCCCGCTCGGCCCCGCCCTCGCCCGCCTCGCCCCGCCTCGCCCCGCTCGGCCGCCTGCGCCCGCCTCGCACCGCTCGCCCGCTCGCCGCCTCGCCCCGTCGCCCGCTCGCTCCGCCTCGTCCCCGCTCGCCCCGCTCGCCCCGCCTTCGCCGTCGCCCGCTCGCCCGCGCTCGCCGCGCCTCGCGCCTCGCTCGCCCTGCAGGACTCGCAGCTCGCAACTAGTCCAGTGGCCAGGTCGTCGCTCGATGCGCCGGGAGGGGAAAATATAATTTCCGGGCCGGCGTCCGGGTTAAACCTGAACGTCACTTCAGGCGGGCGGCGCCGTCTTAATCTAAGCGCCTGGGACGCGCAACCGGCGAGGGCGGGGCGGAGGGAGGCGAGGGGAGAAAAAATGAACGGGCGGGGGGGACGGGGGAGCGGGGGCGGAGCGGGGCGAGCGGAGGCGGCGGGCGGAGCGGGGGCGGAGCGGGGCGGAGCGGGGGCGGAGCGGGGCGGCGGGAGCAGCGGGGGCGAGCGGGGGCGGAGCGGGGGCGGAGGGGGGCGGAGCGGGGGCGAGCGGGGGCGAGCGGGGGGAGCGGGGCGGAGCGGGGGCGGGAGGGGGGCGGGAGCGGGGGCGGGAGCGGGGCGGAGCGGGGGCGGGAGCGGGGGCGGGAGCGGGGGGAGCGTGGGGCGGGAGCGGGGCGGGGGCGGGCGGGCGGAGCGGGGTGTGGGAGCGGGAGCGAGAAGCGTGGTCGGCGGTTGGAGTTGAAGTGCGGTGGCGCAGGATGGGAATGTAGTGCGAGGGCGATGTCCGGGGATGGAAGGGGATGGAAGGGGTGAGGAGGAATGGGAAGGGCAGTGGGCGGGGTTGGCGGCGGACTCGAGGGCCGTAGTCGAGAGACGTGTTGACTCACCGCGGGAAAGGGGGCGTTCGCGAAGTGGACAGTGAATCCTCGAAAGGTCCTCGGGCGTCGTGTCTTGAGAAAAGCCAGTGTGCGCACTTCATGTCCGATTTCATTCTTTCAAGAGAAACAATTTACGTGTGACGCAAAATGCCTCGCGTTGACTAGGAAAGGAAAACCAACTACAGTGAAACGTGATCAAAAAGACACCTGAATCAAGCGGACATCGCAGATATATCCATTTTTCGTAGAACGGATCGATTTTTCCATAAGACGTATACTAATACTCCCTCTTTTCAGCAGTCACATTGCCTAGGGTCTATAATAAATTTTCTTGTTTGTTACGAATAACTGGAAATTTTGTTCATTATAATAACATTCGAATATAGTTATGTAATTTATAACAAGTGGCTAAGTAGAGGGTTCCCGCATAATTCAGGGAACAGATATATTACTCAGTATATCGAATATTAAAATAACCAGTTGAAATAAAAGTTATAAGAAAATGCAATTTGTTTTCATCGCAGAAGTGGTTTTGATGTCAAATATGAATTTTTATGTGCGTTTAAACGTTATTAAACAACCAGTACCGTGTAAGTGTAAAAAGAGATTTTGCACTACGTTTCATTCTAAATGGAAGTAGTTTTAATACATTTTCTGAGAGTCATATTTAATTACAATTATTGCTCATGATACCATTCATATACCGACAGTCATGGTATTAACACGAGTCTTATTGCGGTGAAAACATCAGCCTTAGAGTTGTAATATCGGTAAAATTAAAACTTGAATGAATTTCTTTATATAACGTTTCTATGGAATATCAGTTTAAAAGAGATTTACAAAACCGATATAATTTGAAGAGTAATATTCACAAGTAATGCCGGAAATGTTTCGTGATCCCTAGTTGTTTTAAATTTGACAGCTTGCAGAATTATTTGAACCGTAAAGAAAGAGCGGGTTGTTTAGATGTTGAAGTGAAATCGGACAACTGCATCACTGTGCCATTTGTGCGTGGCTCCAAGAACTAATTTTGAAAAATACGAATTGGTGGCTTCGTACTTGTTTCGAATTTGCGGAACGTGTAGCTAATGCCTTTGAGTAGTGAAAATTAAGATATGTTATTTATTTTGCTTTATATTTAAAAAGTAAGCAGTAAATATATTTGTAGCATTGCAATTTTGTAACTTGAAACATTTTGTAACCTATTTTGGTCTCAAACACTTTCAGGAGATTAGAATATCGACTGGCTATTATTGAGTCAGCTATTAAGTCAGGGATATAATGAGTTACTATTTATATTTTGAGACTTTTTGCTTAGGACTAACCACCGTACCCATATAGGTATGAAAATTAATGTAGTTACATAATTCAGCGTCTAATAACTGCATATCTACATATATTGTACTTAGTCGGTTGAAATATCACACATCAGAATTTGACAGTTATTTTAAAAATTAAGATTAACGACTGGGTTATTTGAGATCTATAGGTCAGTGTCACGTTTAATTACGCTATGTATTACTATTGAATTTCCCTTTCTGGTCTTCTTCATACTCGTTTGAGGTTTGAATGCGATTCCTATTACCGGGGGTTTGATTTTCTGCAAATGGAGACAATTGAGTGAAACGCAGCTCATATGTTTGAAAATGAACCTGCGACTGTAATTGATTACCAGTTTCGTAGCTAATTAGTCAGGATTTTCACTTTGTAAATGTTTGAAAGGCATAAATGATGACAAAACTTTAAGGTAAGCTGTTTTTTTCTAAAAACAGAATCCCACTATGTTTAAGAAATTTATTAATATTTTATGGGTATTCACTTTTAAATAAAATACTAAATCAACATGTAAGCAATTCTATATACTCTTCAATTTTTGCAATAAAGTTTACCATAATTCGTTATTATTCCTTTATTAGATTTACTGTTGTTATTTAATAAAACATCATACACAATTGAAGACTTTACACTAGAAAGGTGGTAAGTGTCAATATTAGATTTTTCAGGATGTGAGAAACACTCGTTTGAGTTCAGAAAAAGGCTTTATTTACAAATATCATTTACTTTCCTGTGAGATGATGTGAGACAATGTTAGAATCACCGTAAAGAAGTAACAATTTGGTATGTTAATCAATAGTTATGGGATTTCAAGTGATACGTTTCTACAGTAAACACGTTTCTATAAAAAAACGAAAAATACTTAGAATTCATAAAGAAGAGTATGTTCATTAGATCCTTTTTGCGTCAGGAATGGACATTGTTCTTTTGTCGTTGCCAATGTTCAGTTGTTTTTTTAACGCAAATATCGTCCATTCGTATGGTTCTTCTGTTCTTCAATATCGCTGAAAGTCTATATTTTGAAGTTAAACCATAAGCGGTATTCTGATACAAGAGTTTTGCTGACTTGTATTGATGTGGTTAACTACACATCTCACGTTTCTTTTAATGTTCACCAAACGAATACGCCTCGTCGCGTATGTGCCATGCGCTTCAGTAGAGGCAAAGTAGTCAAGTTCGTGAATGTTCCCTTTGGAGAAAGAATTGCATTGGATAAAGCTTTTACAATGTGTCTGTAAAATCAACATAACTTTAGACGAAGTTACATTAAAACAAAACTTATATTCGTGTATTATGGTAAATGATATCCAGGTTTATTTGCTTTTAGCTTAAGACAAAAAAAATATTGCAAATACATATCTTCTCTTGAAGAGAATATTTTGAACTAAATTAGGCGCAAATTTCTCACATTTTCAAAAACTTGCATCTGAGCTTATTTCAAGATCTGTATTTGAAAAACAAATTTTATGAGGCAAAAAAATTCTATTTTCATTATTGTAGTAGCAGGATGCCGACGAAAAAAATTGAACTTATGTAATTTTCGGAAAATACAGGATTTCAACTAAAGGAGATCTGTTTTTTCGAAAGTTCCTTTTGCAGATTTATATTTTTAAATACTGTTTAATATTAAATAAAATCAATTATTCCATTCCATTCAATTATTCCCTTTGAAAAACGGAATTATTAGTTCTTGATTGAATTTAAACTGAAGTTCTCAAATAATATATCATTGAATATTCTCTAAAATTATAATCCTTTCTACAAATCTAATTTTTCTCATTATTTTATTTTTAAAATCTGAATTCTCGTGCGAGTATCGCTCTTTATATGCTAGCAAAGCTTTAAGCCGCTACGAAAAATGGAACACGAAGAATTGCATTTTCAATAAAAATACGCAATCCCAAAACTATTTTAATCGCTTTATTCCTTTGTAATCTATGGAGCTCGTTTTACGTTTCAATTTTATATTAAAGTTCAACCAATAATTGACGAGGTCGAAAATTCACAGGCAAATATGCAGAGCAGTACGACACCAAATGAAATATAGAATGCGCACATGATATTTATATGAACGTTCGGACAAATAATGTATTCGGGGGCGATGTGATGAAATCCCGGTCCCTCGCGAATTGGCGTGGGTGGCGGTGCAGGGGGGGGCGCAGCGGTCATCTCGGCGTGGGAATGAGCAGCCGCCGTACATTTTGATGCGGAACTAATTACGAATTTAATGCGACCCGAGTATCATTATTACCTGACGGGTAACACTCGATATGAGATAAAAACGCTTACTGTTTAAATATGCAATCGTGGATTGTTTGGTCTCCTTTATATGACAGTTATTGTTGTTGTAAAGGACAATCTTGTGACAACTTTGTACATCCATGCTTCTGTACATCGATGTTTATGGCGTCATTTTAACTTTTTGCTAAAAGACTGCAGAGTAAGAGAACGTTGTGTAATGGAGAAGGAAAAAGTGATGATTTTACCACGAAAAGACACGTTTTGTGTGTCTTTGACAGCCAAAAAGTGTGTTATTCTTCATCATATAGACAATGAATTACTGTATCGTGTACGTAGTTCTGTCATATTCCAAGTTTTGACACAAAAAAACGTTTTATAAATTTGTGTAGTGTTAACTAAGTAATGAATCAATTTATTCTATGAAATCCACCATCTCTCCCATGTAATGTGCAATTTTTTGAAATATCGGTGAAAACCGTAACAACCGATTCCTCAGAAACGGAGTAAGTCTTTTTTTACAATAGAAATCTGGGGCGAAAATTACCCTTTTTAATTTTTTGTATTATACTGCTTTATTCTTGGTCACGTAAAATGCTAATAAAAGAGAAATGTATAATTTTTGAATCTAGGTTGTGCAAATGTTGTTGCTCATATGTGTTGCGTTCAATGTTGTTGTATGTTGCTCATTCGTGAAAGCAAGTAAAATGTTATTACAGAGAGTTGAATTGCAGTTAAGTAAATGTGATAGAAGATTAGATTTTTCATTTGTGATATATTTTTAAGCTTGTCATGTTATCATGGAATCTCTCTTCATACATTTATTTCGTAAATATTGCCGGCACAAGGAATCATAAGTCTGTCCGGGAGGCCGTGATCGTTAAGGCAGTAATGCCGTAGCGATCGCGGACCGAAGGAACGTGGGTTCGAGTGCTGCCTCGGGGATGGTTGTTTTTGTGTTCTTCCTTTCACCTCTATCATCACCATGTCATGTAATCTTCACAGTTACCATACCATTAAATGAAATAGTGGCCTCTAATGACCTAGAAGTTGATGCGAGCTTAAATAACAAAAAAAAAAACCTAATTTTTACTAAGAGATTAGGTGAGTGTGGTGTCGCCGACGTTGTATACCGTTTCAAAAGCAATTTCGTGTATTGAAAATGTCTTGAATACTTAAATTCTTTCATGTCTGGCTTTGTTCAGATATGTTCCTACAGTATCTAGCATTGGACTTACCAATGAATCGTAGTAGCTATTAATGTTACACTCCCGTTCAAAAATTGCCAACACATAATGGCTTTGTATGTTATCTCTATCGAGTTATCAACTGGTATAATGCAATTTCAGAATTATTACTACCTAAAAATCTTGGAGGTATGAATAATGCAAATAGAATTTAATACAGCTATTTTATTTACGAGGCTTCGCGGTTTATATCATTAGTCAGCGTGCTCGCTTTCCATTACGTGACCCCGGGTTCGATTTCCGTTTCAGTGTGCGTTTTCCTTGCAATGCCCCAGTATATGTTGCTGTGCGACGTTGAGAAAACTCACTTCTCAGGTTGAGAAGACCAGAATACGGCGTAGGGATATGTTCGTGCTAACTACACGTACCCTTTAATCCCTGGCCGCGAGGCCTGGACGCTGCTGGTAGGCTATGGCCCGTATACGGGCTGTCACACCAAGTACAGAGAGACAAATATTTTTTACGTTTTGTGTTGTAATATGAGTGTAAATGATCACCTGCAAACAGCTCTATTGCGCTATTCTCTAATGCGAATATAACATTGTAAGACTCAGTTCGGAAAATTCTGTCGCAAAATCTTCTACATTGATTCCCCTGAATTGCAGCACTACCATATTTATGTCTAGTAATTCTTTATAATTTTAAAACACTACAAACGTAATCTAATACATGTTCTGAATGCAAAAATGTGTAATCATTAAAACGTTACTATTTTGTATGTTAACGTGAAAAGGTGAATGAGTTGTAAGTCGATTTAAATTGAAAATCGACCTCCACACGCTTGAGAAATATATTCTCTAGTATTGCTTATAGTTCTTGTTTTCTTCGTATTTACTTGATGTGTTCTTCAAATTTAATATTCCAAGGTAATTTTCAAATTTATTATAAAAAATACGCACAAACTATTAATCTTACGAATTCACAACAAATTCTGCGACAAAATTTTCATTTGAAATTGCTCATTTTCCAACGATTAGTGTCCCCATTCTCATGGAAGAAAATTATGATGTCTTTCACTGAAAATAACTACAAACTACTGGGGTTTAATCATAGCCACTTACATATATCTATTTAATTGGTATTGGTTTAATTCCCCGTCCACCCACTAAGATCGGAGCTCTAAAACACGCAAAATCACGATTTTTGAGAATTCCTTAGGATTTTCTGTCCGGTTTCGAAAACAAATATCAGTTACCCAGCAAGGGACTGAATTACGTCGAATACGCATCATACGTCACGATTGGTGGATGGTAAGTGGTCTAACCGTGACGGAACTGCACATTCATACGCTTGGGAGTTTCTCGAATACTGAATAAGGATATATATATGTGTTTGATATAAGTGAGATTCTTTTGCATTTTTTTTTCGTTCTTTGAAAACAGATTTTCAAAGCTATAGTTTATTGCATTCTCATTAATTGTCGAATAAAATTGAGATGAAAGAAGACTGTCAGGCTTCTTGAGATAAGTAATAAGAAAATCAGATTGAATGTGTGATTAATATTCGTTTGCACTGATTTTGTGTTAAATTAACTTTTTCTATAGTTATTCAGTCTGCTTCACCTACAGTGAGAAACTCGTAATAACCACTTTCCCAGCAACTACAATACACAGACCCAAATATGATCAACGAAAAATTAAACGCAGAGTTCCGTTGGCTGAACACAGCGTAGCTTACTTTGAAGTCCCTATAACACCCAAGGTAGATGATGATTTCTTTTCAACGAAGACTTTCCTCTTGATCGTTATGTTCGGTGATTGATATGGCAAATATTTCATTCCTTCGATGGAACACGGTTATTTCCAATAACCGAGAAAACAGATTCCATTCACAAATATGCTCCCTCGGAATTTCACCAAAAAAGTAAGGAGATAAACGACTTGGCAAGCTCCATTCTGTTACGAGCTTAATGCAAGAGCAAACATACATTTGTTAAAGTTGAATGGCTACGGACTGGGAATGTTTTATATTACTGCGGAACGAAAATGCTGCCAACTTCTGCGCCGATATTGGCAAAAGAAACCAACATATTTTTCGTAAATCAATATACATGTTAAATGTGATTTAAATCAATTCATAAATTACGTTCAAAGTTTTACCAAGTTATGCGGCTGGGCGGTAGAGTAAATCATCACACTTCTTCAGGTACATCGTGAGTTATCACTACTTTGTAGAGCATAAGCTAACGGAAAAATTCGTCATTTCTGATTATAATTAGTATAAATAAATTTATTAGTATCATAATTTTGTAGATGTGTATAATCTCTTCTTTTTTAATATCTTGAATAATACACGACGAGAAATTATTTCCGCATATTCATGTTAATTCCTTGTACTTTATTTTAAGGCCACTAACCCGAATTCAAAATGAATCCTGCATGTTTTCGTCCTTGGTATGCGTATTTACGGTGTATTACATCTCTTTTGAAACCACGTACAATCACTTTATCTCTGCCGGAGAGCGCAAACAAGCCAACATCTATTGTTGGTGATGGCACTTACAGATGAATGATGATAAAATTATAGTTTTACTGTATGCAATTTTATGATCTTCTTTCCATTTAGCATTCTTTAAAGTTTTTTGAAACAAATGTTTCTCTAGACAGCGATAGCGCTGCGAGAACTGTCCGAAACGACAAGTGGGGGGTATGCAACTATGCTACTCCGTAACTGCACGTGCTCGATATAAAAACATAACTTACTGAGAATTACCTTGTTTACTTCGGCATCAGGTGTGAGATGTTCCGAAAACAGTTCCGGAAAATAATTCACCGAACTGTGTAAAAATTAACTAAAAGAAGGTACAATAGACGCGCGGGTATTCGCAACAATTTCTATCAAGACTACCTCTGATACGAAAAACCTCTTACAATATGGAGGTTATTTGTTCAGGAATAAAAATAATTAATAAATTATTATACAAATTACAAAATAGTAGTTTATACAAGTAGATTATAGAGCAACATTACAAACAAGTTGCATACAGTATTTTTTGAATAACAGCATTATAAATGTGTACAGAAATCAAACTTAATTTTGAGAGAAAACTTTAAGTCATCTATGTAATTTGACTTCTGTGCGAGAAAACTGTTCTCTTTAAAGCCACCACCCGCAATTCTCTCGCTGAGATTGGCTGAATGTGTGATGACGCAATCATTCGTGCCGTAAAATCTAATACGTCATTATTTGTGCCGTAAAATGCCCTTTTACGAACGATATTTTGCAAAAGAAAAGGTAGTTTATAATGCTGGTATACAAAAAAGCAAACTTGATTCATGAATGACAAAGCTTACCCGACTCATCAACATAAGATTGGTACTGAGAATGACAATGGCTTCCTACAAACAAACTGACGATTTTCGTTTGTGACAACTCGGTGATTTCTGAGTTCCAAGAAGACCCAATAATATTCGAAGAAACGATGACTACATCGACCAGTGCTCACAATGGCTTGTTAGGATTACAGCAGTTAATTGGTTTGGTTAAATGGTTTTCGTTTTTCTTTTAACTACTTAGCTTAACTCGAAGCTCAGGGACTCGAATAATTGTCAGTTTATTGTACAATAAATCGACTCACGTGAGTAGAGGTATTTCGATATGCTACTAATTCCAAGTAGTGGGTTGAAACTTTTCCAGTGTCGAAGGATTTTGTCTCTCCGAAAAATCTGTTACATGCTGGTGATTATACGGTATGAGAAGATATCCCTAGGACACGATTTGAAAATCTCGCGCATTAATTATACCATCCCTGTTGGTAAAAACACCAACACCAGCTTCGATTTGGCTAGCAATATTACCGAGGATACAGAAATAAGCGTCTGCTTCTGTATGTAACGGTCAAATCGATTCCGTAAGTTGGCGCGCACAGCTTTAAAGAAAGCATCTGAAAACTAGTTCAGAAGCAACTTGTTCAGGAATACACCATAGAAGAAAATGGATTATTTTCTGAAATGGAAACCTGCCTTTCAGATAACCCATCTCCTGACCACAAGCACTCACAAATGAGAACATAAATTGTTGTTTGTTTTGTTCGGGGGCTTTTGCCAGCTTTAGGGGATCCCGATTTTCAACTACCTGCGCCGGGTATACACAATGTCCCTCATGGGGCCTCATATTAACTTTTACACCAGGCACTGACACACTTGCGTACTTCTCGGTCTGTGGTCCGCAGACTCACAAAGCCTTCCACACATCTATGAAAGACAATGGACAAACAACCACGCCCACGGCGGGATTCGAAACCGCGACCCTTCCGAACGAGGATCTGAGGCGGCACATGCTCTAGCCAATTGAACTATCTAGGTCGGCAAATGTGAACTTAAGTTAATGTGTGTAAATAAAAGAGAGCGCAATCCGTGTCAAGAAACATTAATACTGTCTAGCGTTCTGTAGGTAAATTTACATTTTTTTTTGTTTTAGAAATATATCTTTTTAAAAAGCGTTAATGTAAGAATGTGAGTGTAAATACGCCCACCGTTATGAACAATGTGTTTCTCATTTTTTCATTCCACAAGTGTACATACTCATGTTTAGGAGTTTTTGTATTTACTTATACACTGACCGATGAAATACGTACAACACATTAATCAAATATTTTCATAATTACACGTCCATTTTTTTTCGTGTGTGTGAATGATTTTTTTTCCTTTCTTCGTCCCAACAAACTTCGAGGTATACACTCGAAAGAAATTTTCAGAAGCGTTCAATATAAACTGTCGGCCAGAAGAATCTTCTACTTCTCATCCCAGGTCCATATCCAATGAGGAGGATCAGTATATTTTATAACTCTCAACACTGCCATATTTCTTCCTCGCGCCGCTTGCTCGACAGGAGTTTGCCGTTACAGAAGTTTCGACGCCCTCCCTCGGGAGCCCCGTGGCGCGGGAGGGGGGGAGGTAGGTAGCGGAGGGGTGCAAGGCGGAGGGAGGGGAAGTCAGACGGAGGAGGGGAAGCCTGTGGTGGGTGAGGCTTTGTGCAAAGGACGACTGCGCCTGCAGCTTGGCTTATTTCGCCTCGTAGCACCTCGAGGGGGAAGCATCTTCCCGTTTCTGCGTCTACTGTGGCGTGAGTCGGTACGGTTGTGTTTTTTTTTCTCCGTTTTCCCGATTGCATGGCGTTCTTCATTTTCTTGGTTTTCAAATTTCTTTTGCACTTCGGTATCATTCTTCTATTTGCCTCGCTTTTACTCCCGCTTGCGTTTTGACTTTTTCGTCCTGTTTATTTTCCTTCTCTAACACCTGCTTATCTAGACTTTATTTATATTCATGTCTACACTTTTTAGTTTCATGTTTCTCAAATTTTTTTGCCTATTCTTCGTCTTCATGTTCACTGATGTATTTTCATTTTTTCTACTTCAGTTAATCCCAGAGACAAATGGGTGATTGGGGTCAGCCCCTTCTCCAAAATGTGTCATAAACATTATTTAAAGGCACAATCAATTTGAGTCTGCGTTCGTCATCCGTCGGATGAATTAAAGGCGCAGTGGTTTGTGTCCGCTTATATCCGCCAGCGCCTGAGCCTGGACGAGGCTAGTTCCGACTACTGGCTTCGACAGCCGTGTTCGTCTGTGATTGTTGTCACAATCGGCTGAGCATTGTGTTTCCTCCACTTCAGCAAAACAACTTCCTCCGGGCAGACCTAACTCCCGGTTCGTCGCAACCACCCGTCTGCAGTAAACCCACTACACATTTGAATTCATTAGTGAAGGGTGTCTGAAAGCGTCAGAGAATTTTGTTCGCAAAATGGATCTGGATCAGGATCCGTAAGAGTTTAATGAAATAAGAGTTTAGAGTGAAAATCAAGGCCAATGTAAGAATTTAAAACTTTTTTAAGGATTTCATGTCGATTTCTCTATATTATTATAGGTTTCTGTTTGGATAATAAATCTGTGCAAACCGAGATGTCCGGTAATATGTGGGATAGAAACGACATAGCGGATTTTATGAATGAGGTTTTAATAACAACCAGAAAAGGATATCTTGCTGAAAAAAATGGCGCAATGAAGCTTGCAATTTTTTCACCTTTAGGTAAAATAAATTTCAAATTTCAGTTCAAATAATCGCTCAGGTGGAAGTGATTAAGCTGGAAGTTAACCGAATATTTTCAAATTTTGTATGTTGTGCGTGTACTTACAGGACAAGGAAAGTGTAAAATGGGATGGCTGCGTAGTGAAAATCGAAAGACGGGCGGGCCAAACTGCGCTCACACAAGATGCATGCCCTCCTGGGAAGTCCTGTGCTCCTGCGACCTCACTAAACGTCCCCTCACTCCGCTTAAATTTCCCTTTCAAATCGAGAGAAGGATGTACACGCTGACGTATGGAATGCTGGCGTATGAGGTCCTACTAGAAATATAAGGACGAATGATGGTTTTATAAGAAAGTCTGTTCGCCTTATGTTTTCTGTCAGACAACCGAGATGTGAATTTTATCCCAGAAAAATTACGGTTGGAGAAAGCCAACCGCCAACAAATGCATTAAGTGCCTTACAAACGTGTCGTTACTTGTTCACAGGCATAAATATGATGTTGCAAATATTAGCAATAATATGTGTCTGCGTCATTTTCTGTATTGTCTCTCACATTAACCTAATTCCTCAATTTGTCGTATTGGACTTGGTAAAGGTCAGGCTTCTCAAAGGCTCATACTAGAGCTGACGGTACCAGCATGCTTTCGAGTAATAACTGCGAATCTAGTTCTCGTAAATTCCAACGTAATAGAGATGTGCTACCTGATTTTCCTCAATTCCTATTGTATGCAGATTGTTTTAATTAAACACTTACATGATTTCAAGAGCATATTTTTTATAATCTTTGTAGTTTTCACGTAATTTTCAAGGGTGTAAATTTTTCAAAAACCGGTAAACAAGATTTTGAACAAAGCATGAAATATTCGTAAATCTCTTGAAAACTTCATGACATTGCTAACCCTTAAAAACTTATCCAAAGGGAACAAGTGGTTTTAACAAAAAATCGGTCGGGACATTCAAAAATAAGTCATCTTTACCTACTACAAAAGGATCCTCCCCGAACTTGTGATGTAGGTAGTTGTAACTCTTACTTTGGACCACATTATTGAATCGTTTCTCAAGTTTTCCTTAGATCGGAATAAACCTCTTACGGGGACTGGACGTTGGTTCGCTGTTGTGTTCCCCCGTCCATCAAAATCAAGTGGTCAATTTTTTAAAAACTTTTGGTATTATGTCGGAATTTTGAGCTCAAGCTATCGTGTTAATTATTGTGAAAAGTGTTGTATTATAATATTTAAGAATTGTGGTATTGTAACAATATAGTGTTGTATTGGGATCGAAATTTATTCTTGTGTATTGGGTATTGCAATTGATGTGATTGCTAATGACTTTGCAGTTCATGCGACATAAAATTAATAAAAATTTTTTTTGAAACAAAATATCACAGAAACGATTCCACGCATTAAAAACATTTTTGTTCTTCTAGAAAACAATACACTAAATAATATGTCAAAAGTGCTAGATTCATAAAAATTTTCAATTTCATGACAGAATTTTCAAAAAGAACCTTCTCTAAAAGAAATGTGGCACGACAGAAGGGAACAATTGTATTTCTTTTTTCATCAATACTTAGTTTACCAAAAAAATCATGTAACGTCCTTGCCGGAGTCAATATCGAAAAGCTAATTGCATGCACGATAGAAATTAATAGTGAGTATAGAGTGTGAATATAGACACTGGGAGAAAAGAAAAGAACGTTCGGTGACGCAATAAGGTGTGCACGAGGTACGTTTCGTGGCACAAAAAGTTGTGGACAAAATAAACCAACAATAACAGTTCTAGATACACGGTACCAGCATGCGCAGGGATGTTATATAACGTAAATAAGGCTGTCACAAGAGTAAATATTCGCTAAACTAATAAAAACATTTCAGTGAATGCCGTATGAAATATGCAATTTTGTGGTGAATTTTCTATTGATAAGAAAAATAAATTCCTACGCTGCATTAAGAATTAAATATAGTTTAAATACATCTGGTCTTGCTCTCATTAATCTTTACTGAATATTCCAAGAATCATCAAAAATTTTATTATATTTTTTTTCAATAAAGTATATTATCCTATGGGTTCTAGTTTCGTGAACGCTATTGTTATTTACTTCCTATCGAATCTAATTTTCCTCATTGTTAATGATTGTACCTGTGATTCCTGGTATTTGGTTACGGAATGTAATTTAGAAAGAAAATGTATTGAAGTATGTTTCTCACATTTAATCAGAATAATTTAATTCCTTAACTAGCTCGTGCTCCTAAGACGATTATTGTACTATTGGATGATTTAAATACGTTTTATGGCAGCAAAAAACCCTCAGCCCACAAATTCATTTGTACAAAATGTGGTGAATTAATTATCAAGCCTGTGGAATATCTTGATTACAAGAGATACTTGTTTCTCTCATGCAAACAAGATCAAGTTCTCAATAATTTGATAAAAGCATACTTCATGATATACACTGTGACAAAGTACTCACAAATTATCGTCAGAAAGATTACTTGAAAGGTAGAAATTTGGCGTAGCTTATACTGTCAACAACGGCAAAAGCATCTCATACTAAAGAAATCTCCAAAATCACAATCTGCGAATAACAACCGAGTTCACCAATAGTGATTTCTTTGGTATTTTGGTTTTCAGGACATTCATTGCAGGAATATCGAGGCATGTACTATTACAAAACAAAGATAATATAAACTCTTAGGTTATGGCTCAAGTTTCTCAAATTAAAATTCTTCCTTTTCCTTGGGCTTTAATATTAGGCAGATCGCACGACTCCTAATCCGACAATCTGAAATATCTTTAAAAGAACAATGTTGAGGGCGAGTCCTCTTCGTGCGGCTTGCGAATCGTCATTCCAGATAAAAAGCAAAACAGATGGAATACCAGAATAAGGCAACGAAGCCTCCCTGGATGTTCAGTCGAAGAAGGCGAGCTTCAGAGGAGAGCAAGCGCGCCAGATCCTGCGTCGCCGCCGCCACCATCACCACTACTACCACCAACGTCTCCACCGTCCCTGCGGTCTCCCACGCCCCTACCCCGTCACTGCCACTAATACCACCAGCACCACCATCACCAACGCCACCACCACTACAAACGCCACTGTCGCCATCGCCTCTGCCGTTGCCTCCGCCA
>BOPP01000337.1:99620-131305 GCA_017312745.1 Gryllus bimaculatus | reverse complement strand
GCCGCCGCCGCCTCCGCCGGAGCGGGAGCGAGAACAATGAAACCGCGCATTTGCTTTCCGGCGCGCCCGTCAACAAACAAGCCAAGCAAGCAAACAAACAATGCTGCTCGGGGAACGCCGCCGTCCGCCACCGACGCTGCCGCTACCCCCCGACGCCCCCACCGTCATCGTAATCGTCACCGTCACCGTCACCGTCACCGTCACCGTCGGCGCTGTGCCCCTCTCACCGCCGCTGTCGGGAGAGTCGCCCTCCTTTCCCCTCTCCCGCGTATCTTCCGTCACAGGAACCGTGTCATTATTGCGATCAAGTTTCGCTGTAGTCTTCCTCACTTTTTGTTTAAGTTGCCCTAATGTTGCAATCTCTTGCTCTTATCGTTATCTTTACCATTCCTCTTTTAACAGTTACCGTTACTGATGCTGTTGTCGACTCCCTTATCGTTACAGTATTTACCTAGCTCGTTGTTACAGTCGTTACACTTACCGTTGTTCTATTTGTCACTTTCACCGACGGTGCTATCGTCTCTTACCGTTATTGTTATCCGTCATCACCATTCCCATCATTTTGATTCCGTCATTTTCTTGAGGCAGCATTTCTTCTTCCTGTGTCACACCACCAACGCTGCTTCGTTTCAAACGCCCTCATGTCATGATTGAGCTCTCAGTGAGGAGAGGGCGTAAGCGGGTGGATAGATCGGGCTCGGCCCTGGAGAAACGGCGGAGGTCCTCTCGGGCTGTGGCTGCGTCCTGTCGCTACGCCTGTCGCTGCTTGCTTCCGGAGCGCCAGGATTCGGTGCATCGTGGGAGACGGGGCCACCGTTCGTGAGCCTCTGGGGGGGGGGGGGCGAATTGCGGCGTCTGTGAATAGAAGTGCACGTTCGTTCCCAGAGTACGTCGCAGACGTTACCGCGAGGTTAGTAGGTGGTGTTTGTAAAACTGAAGCGGTGTGGAAGAAGGAGAAACCGCGACGAAGAAGAGGGGAAAAGTTCGATTTACAACACGCCTTACATCTTCCTACTCCTAGTTCGATTAATGGACGATTCATGTAGAATTTCTCGCCTTGTCTCGCGACACATAAAATAATACTCGTATATATTTTACGAGTGTAGAACTTTTTGTATTCCGTTAATCAGAATACGCCAGTCCGGTTAGCCGAGATCGCTAAGACAGTAGCGTCGGGGTGATCTCGAATCGCGGTTTCGAATCCTGCCATGGATCTATTTGTGATCATTCTATCACCCATCATCCTATAACTTCATTAAAAAAGTATTAGTAATTCCTTGATCAAGCAGGAGACCCTTGCCCAGAATGGGATGTGCAGTTGGCTAATAAAAACAAACAAACAAACAAACCAAAAACTCGTATTTGAAGCGAGGGTCATTCAAAAATCTCTCAGAAGGTTTGTCTCTCTCTGTGCGAACTTGTATCCAGTACGTGCTGCAGTTTCTTTATTCGTATGTTAGAAATATATAATATATAATATAAATAATATATAATTGATCCTTTTGGTAATAGCACAAAAGAACCAAAGTAATTTCTGGAACAGGGTCGCTAACTTCCTGATGAAATGAAAACATGACCTTCCAATATCTACTAGTATCTCTCATTGCGTACTCACGCCACGTGCCCTTGTGGTTGGACAACAACACCTGAGCCATGTCTTGTGGGTAATGATCACCGATAAGGTGTGTAGTGTTGTAATACGGTGTAAAATAAGAGCCTTCTATCACGTCTATGAATCGGGCTCGTTATTAAGTCAGAAACGATATGTCTGATATCCAAACTATTCGTGTATTAGAATCGTGTACTTTCTGCTGAATCTCTTCCCAATACTGAACATTTCACACACTTGATATGTCGGGTATAAAGCCAGTTTTTGGAAATCAGTACCATAATAATCCACAATAATTTTTAATACTAAAGTAGAAACATGTAAACTACAAATATTCTTCTGCTAATTAAATGCCGAGCTTCCATTTTTCGGGTTGTTTCCTGATGATTGAAACAAAACCATTCTTCTGGAGTAGTGCGGCATCCGTGATGGCCAGTGTCTTTAATTTCTTCGGTTTATGAAAAACGCAGGAATTGCTACCGAATTGGGACAGTTGGGATGCTTTGTAAACCCCTTTGTTGCCAATTCGCTTGTCTTGCGACAAGTATGTAGTTTCTCAATGTGTTGAAGAAGCACATCACGAACCGATTTTCCTGAACGCCACAGCTGAATCCTGCGACTAAGTTTTCTTAGTGTTTTGCACGAAATATACACGTTTACAATGTGATTAGTAAAACGCCAATCCGGCACCAAAATGACACTTTGATCCAGAAAATTGTAATCATTTGGTTTGGGGTTGGAAGACTCGGACGAGAGTCCTTGTTGTATGGCCTAGCAGTGTACGTCCTCTTCATTTCACCTTCTCTTTCTCCAGTCCCAAACAGGAATAAACATTCGTCGCCTGTCATCAGTCTTCTAAAGAAAGTTCCTCTATTATGGTTGTAAACACGCGGGAATTCGCAGTGCAAGACCAGTAGTTTGTTTTTGTTTTTGCAGTAAGATCGTGAGTCACCCCACGGGCACAAATGACTCCACGCTTTCAATCACATCAATTTAAATTGTTTCTCAACACTTCTTTTTCTGTAACATCGACAAAGTGGACTATTAAAGGTTTCTGTCTTCTTTCGTTAGTGCAGTTGTCATTATAATGAATTCATTGCTTATTTTTACTTTAAGTATCTGTTCGAATGTAATTATTTTAGTACAGTAACTAAATAGTTAATTCGATTAATTTATTCCAACGTTAAACATAATTGAATTTAAATATTCAATTATACCTGGATTGATGAATTGAGAATTATGTAATTTAAAACAAGCAGCAAACGTAAGAGTTTGAAAAAATTGTTTGCTTTGTTGTAACAAATTGCCTTGTAACTTTATTAGTACGCTTGTAATCTCTCTAATATTAATCAATTATTATCCGAAAATGATATTCAAGTTCATTATAATGCAGCATGAAAATATTTCGAACGTATTTCTTCGAGATGTCACAACTGCTATTTTACGAATGTGGAATGCTTGGTAACTTTGCTCTCTTCTCATCCCGTGAAGAATGTTTCTTAGAAACCGAGGCAATGGCTTCTATTAATCTCAGTGCACCGAAAAAATACTTATTTATAGATTTTTCCTAGTCCACTCACACGTCTCGATTGACCATTGAACTCGTGAATAGGTACGACATTGCTAATCATTCTTATTTCTCATGAAATCTTTCATATGGTGGCAGAACTCAATTCAACGCGTGTGAGATAGCGCAGATCATATTTCCGACACGCGACGAAATCATTACATTGACATACGCCAAAAAGAAGATCAATATAACAATATTAATTGATGGCGACGCAGGGCGACATTGCTGCAATATATACCACAACGTACTCCGGAAGTTATTTGTGAGCACTACCTTGAACAAGCATTTTGTGAAGTTCTCCTTCGACTGGTCATTCTGCTGCGTTGTGTTACGATAAGTTGAAAGAACCGTAAAGGATGTACATACCAATACGGTGACTGAAAATTACTACACATTTTTCAAGGTGCGATTGCTTGGTCACTATGGTACAAATATTGGTACTAATGTTATCGAGTATATTTGTTTTTTTTTCGTTTATTATACTCGTATGTACGTATAATGCAAATGAAATAACTTACGCCGACTAGAAAGAGAAATATCGCTCGAAAAAAGACTCGCATGTCGTTTATATTTAATCAATATATATAAATCAAACATCATTGATGCGGAAAGACCCTTGGTCCTCAGCTACATTATTTGCATTTTTAACATGTGTATTATAAGTTTTAAAGAAACATGTATGATATTTTGATATGTGTATGACTGCTATTGATCATTTTCTATTTTCAATTAACCAATTTAAAAGATCATGTAAATTTTTTTCCGTAGCGTCACTGAACCTTTCTCGCAAACTGCGGTGGTTGCTCTGAGCCAATGGAATATTGAATGGAATGTGTGGAGGAAAGTGAACCGGAATTTCTGATATTTCGCTTGTGGTGCTTGACCCGGTAGCAGTTGATAATTTAACTCGGAAGTGCTTCAATTAGTCGACATTGCATATACGTTTTGTTTGCTTTTAATTTTATGTCACGCTTCTGGTGATTCATCGAGCATATTGCACGATATTCTAATTACAAACGATTGATACAGAGTTAATGGAGTTGGGTGGACGAGGGATTTCGTTGATGAAATTTTAGAAAGGTAAAAATTGGCAGACATGATATTACAAAATACAGATGTTCAGGGAAAAAAATATACGCAAAAAATATTGCATTTTCTGTTGTCACTAGTACTGATGGTAGAGAAATACATTATTTTCTAATTCAAATCCCCGCAAAAAATCACATTTCTATTTTTTATTTATAACCCATCTATATATTAATTTCAAAATAACAAATCTTACTTGCAGTATTATATATCTGAGTACAACTTTAATGTGACACATTTCAGTGTTTTAAAAATGTGTTGTTCAGTTTCTGAAAGCAATTCTCCCAGCCGTTTGTCCATAAATAAATATAAAGAGAATATGCATATTATTTTTAGCGCAGGTGTAAAAATTAATTGTTATGCGTAGTTAAAGGAAACGACTTTGAAATGTGCATTAAAAAAACACAATTAAAACTTTCTACAAAGAATTTGGCGGCAAAATGGAGAAGGCTTCGTGAACAGCAACGTCTTTCAGCTTCTTTGTTCTTCTGATGAACGTACAATTTTTGTATGTATGTACTTCTTTAATATAAAAAACTGAATATGTTATTAGGTATAAAAAGAATGTATATACGTTTTCATGAGACGGAATCTCGACTCCCGCTATTTTATTTTTACTTAGTTGAATTACGAATAATTCGTGCGTTTTTAACACAATTTGATTTTTAAAAAATGCACTCCCGTAAAATAGAAACTGTTTGCATCTGCAAATGAGTTACTGAGTTGCAGATATTGGCTCTTGCATCTTGCCTCGCGTGAAGCAATCGACTCATTACCTCGCGAACACAGAGAACGATTATTGAATATTACTGCTGACGAATCTGAATTCACGCGTACAGCTTATGCAGTCTAAAATCACTTGTAGGGATAGTGCAGTTGCGTTTATATACAGAAGCAAAGCAAGGGCCTCTCATAGGGTTCGCTTAATGCATTATAGGAAACTAGATGAAAAATCTGATAGAAAATAATGAAAAACGATGGAAAAACCCAATCAAAACACTTTTCCCCCATTATTCGACACACAGTTTTCAACAGTTTTGACACTATATAAATGAATAAATAAATAAGTAAAAAAGAAACAAAACGTAAATAAGTAAAAAATTAATAAGGAAATAAATAAATAAATACGTGAATAAATAATTGGGATGGATGTTTTTTCTGGAGGCCGTTATGGAAACTTTTTGCCGGGGTGAAAATATTTTGTGTCCTGTCTCGTGCGGGGATTGCTGCATGGACCGTGACCATGGCCGCCCCGTGGGCGTGGCTGCAAACGTGATTTTACTTGGCAGTGGCCGCGCGACTCCATGATGTGAGGGCAATGTCCCAGCTAATGATGCCAGGTTTGAAGTTTTACTCCTTTGGTTTTTTCAACTTAAATGGTAAGTTGGAGAAGATTGGCTTGTTATTTCTGTTTGCTTTGGAATGTGACATATCAATGTATTCTTTACATATTTGGCTCCATGTTGCTGTCAAGTGTTGTATTCAGAAGTTGCGATTCTTTTAGACAAAACTGTATCCAAAAACCTTTCAACCCATCTTCAACTAGAATCCTGAGTATAAATACTTTCCCTTCCTATAAAAATTGTATTTCATGGAGGTATGCTACATTGGAAATAAGCTCTTCAGTTATTAAGAAAAATAAAACCTTTTTTTTCTAATCGGAATAATTCTTTATTATAATATACAAAAATAACAGACTATGCCGAAAACAGTGTCTTACAAAAATATTTTTGAAAACTGTCTACGTATTTTTAATATGGATATACGCATTCTTTATATTTATTAAATGTTAAGAGGATATTATTTCAATGAGCTGTTTTTTCGTCGTTTTAGTTTTGTTGTAGCGCTGGTGGAAATGTTGAGTGCACTTAGCAACAGTGATTCCACCGTACAGGCACTTTCCTAGAGGTGGCGTGTGGAGACATAATTGCGTGCTTTTTCTCTCAATATTTATTCAAATAAATCACAACATACTGGCCGCATCACATCAAACCCTGTACTCTCATGTGGACAATTTTGTAGATCCTCTCAGAGCGAGTAATCTGCGGAAGGGGTTCGTTTCCATTTTTTTTAAAATTCATTTCATTTATCATTAAACATACTGTGTAAAAGTGTCAGCCTACACACATTTTCTTGGGCTCCGCAATACGAACACTTTAACAAAACGTAGTTGAATTATGAATAAAAGTAGCAACGATCGTTTTTTGGCAATGAAGCGTCAATGTGGCTTCCCTCCGAGTGGTGCGCATCGGACTAAAGGCAAAACCCATCGGACTAAACCCAAGCTCCGAGTGGTGTGCATCGGACTAAACCCAAGCTGGTGCGTATCGTGCTTGCACGGCTTGTCAGGTTACTGTCATGGGGTGTCGCGTTAGTGTCGTGCAAATGAGGCGCGGCCTTATTTGTTGCACGTAGTTGTTCGAGGAGTTCTTACAAGAGATGATAGCGGTAGCCTGTCGGTAGGTGCTACAACTGGTACACAGTTGCTGTAAATACTGTGTAACTAAACTCGGTTTAGATTTCATGTCTATGTCCCTTTCAACCACGTTGTCACACATTTGAAAATGTAAATACTGCCTTTAACATCCTTAGTAACCTAAATAAACAACCACCCATTCATCGCAAGTCAACATTTTTACGAAAAAGCACACGGTAATTTACAAGACAAATAGTAATCAAAGAAACGCATTATTATTCTTATTCAGGGATTTAATCTAGCGTGGCTTCCGCAGCTGCATCCAAAATTTCTTGAGGTACAGAAGAATTTTCAGTATCCATCTTCCTCGTTTCACTATATACAAGTGTAGTGTTGAAATAGATAAATCGCTAACGATGCTCAACAATATCGATTATCGTACCGCAACAACAGAATGCATGTCTTTCATATCGCAGTAATTTCATAAATGTTCTCAAAAAATGAGATTTTTAAGGTGACCGATAAAACGCTGAACATTCCACGAAATGTTTCAGTGATATTAGTGCATCGTCTAAATTAAAACTCTCAGCTCTATTTTTAACTTTTGGCATTCGCTGTAATAACACTCACAACATTTCTAGGTATGTTAATAGCTATTACAGCCGCAGGGATGGCATGTTTCAAGCAGTAAGTCGTTGTGTGGTTCTTCCATTGCTGGTAGTCCATAGAAGAGACGCGTTTCATGGACAAAATTTATTTTGTTGTTTCTTTGAGAACGGGTTGTTTAGATGGGACGGTACTTTGATTTTGCTGACACTCTCTTGTTACGATCAGGGTTACACTGTGTGCATCGTTAAAAAATAATTATTGATTGACTTTCAACCTGCGCGATCCAAATGCAATTTTGCGTTTCCAAAACACCGGTAAATTTATACGATTGGTTGTGGCTGCAGTACGCAACCTATCAGATTGTTCCGAATGTTCACCGTCATTTCTTAACTCTAGATTCATTTCTCAATCCACTTCTTAATGCGTCGCAATAGTGACATTGTTGGCATCCATGATGTAGACATTTCAGTATATGGCGCATGGTCTGTGGCTGAAAACGTTTCCGTTTGGTGTTCAAAGCACATTGGATTCCCAACTGTGTGGGTGCAAGATTCATAGTAAATTATACATCCACAATACATTTGATAACGTAAAAATTGTAGTGCTTGTATACACATAATTATAATACGGGCGTCTAAGTGAATGACTTTTTCATGCGTCTTATTGGTTCTCAACCAATAATTACTCCTTGTTGTTACACGCAGTTAAAAACTTTGTGCTTTGAATTGTTGTGGGCTTTATTGCCTCGAGTTGTCAGCGTAGTCGTTACGCAAGTCTTTAATTCATTTTGTTTCTACCGTACTATCTATTGCACATTCTTGATGACAGATAAGCTCTTTTTCTTCTGTTCTCTTCTAACTTTGAGTAACTTCACAAAGAATTCGTCTAAAAACGCTTTGGTATCTTTTATTTTTTTACAAAGTACTTATTTTTTGCCCGGAACGTCCAATTTGAATATCGTGATGAATAAAATTAAATTCAACTGTTAAAAATTCCGATCATGTGATAGCGTGTAAAATTCCAATTTGTACAAAATAATCTTGACTTCCGCTGGGACACGGGTATAATGTGGTCCCGATAAAGTTACGGTTCACACTTCGGGGACGTATATCTCGTTTTACGGGCAGTGATTCAGGTCGATGTGATTTCAAAATCAGTTGAAAAGGGTTTTTTTTAGCTTGACGTATCGTTCCGTAAAGCTTCAGATAAAAGGATCGGCTCCCGGGGATAACAAACCCCTTTCAGTTCCATGAACAATATTGGAAACCTTCAAAATAGAATACTGTAGGTCTATTTGAATCAGATGTGTTGATGATAATCAAATCAACGTCATCACATAGTATGTTTACCTAGTATGTTCAATTATATTTCCTAATTCATGTTTATTTTATCCGGGTGTTTTTCTATCTCCATTATGCATTACGGTTTAGATTTATGACTTATTAAATATGTGAATAATGTTCGAATTAAGAATTTCGCTTTATAAGCTTAATAATCTACGATATATAGCAGTTTTTATCTCTACTTGGAAATACCCCTCGTACTTTATTAATACATTTTCCAACCTCCCTATCTACTCTATCTCATTCTCTCAGAAAGTATCTAGTGCTATTATTTTTTGTTTTTCTTTCCGCCTTCTAACCCTTTCTTTTTGTTTCCAGCATATTCCTCCACAAGTTCCATTTTCTCAATTTTTACGAAATTTCATCGTCCCTTATTACGCTTATTTCCTTGCATTTCTTAAAATTCGTTTTAATTTTTTCTTGCTACACTTTTGACCTAATGCCTCTTCTTATGATTTGAAAAATCATAGTCCCAGAACGACCCCAAATACGGGTTCAACTGTTCCTTGAAAGCTCACGATCTCACTACCAGGCTGAGCACAATGTCTATTCGATGCTCCATTACTGTGTGTAACCTGTTGACTGTAGTTAAGACAAAGTACGTGGCTTAAGATAATTTTCGAACTCTCTCCATTACCCTTGCTTTCCTCTCTTGTCTGTTTTTTCTGCACACCGGTAGCAATCGTCCAACTCTCACTTCTGCCAGACAGACGTGTGAGAGGATAGCAATAGGTGCACGAAAGAAATAATAATTGTTTTAATGAAGAGAAGAAATGCATTACTAAACCTTACGCGCTAATTCTTCATGATTTTCAAAATTTACTTCCGTTCTCTACAACTTCAGTTATCTCCTTCCTTCGTATCTCTCTCTCTCTCTCTCTCTCTCCCTCCCTCTCTCTCTCTCCTCTCCTCTCTCCTCTCCTCCCTCCCTCCCTCTCTCTCCCTCTCCCCCCTCTCTCCCCCTATCTCCCCCTCCCTTTATCCCCCTCTCTCCCCCTTTCCCCCTTTCTCTCCCCCTCTCTCTCTCTCTCTCTCTCGGGTTGCTCTGTGTGTTTCTACCCTCTTCCTCTCCCGCGCTTTCGCATGTCTCGCTTCTTCTTTCCCATTCCATCCCACTTCGTCTCGTGGAGCGGATCGCCTGACGTCGATGCCGCATTGGGCCGGCATGAGCGATTATTGTGTTTCGTCGGGTGTTTGCAGGGTTAGACGCCCTTGTGCGAATGTTTGCGAAGCGCCGCCCGACCGAACGCACAGGTCGGCCGTGTGTACTTGCGGAAGGGCCCCCGCGGCGCCAGCGCGCATCGCAACGAAAGCAATTACTTTGACGTTTTAATCTGCCTCGGTCAAAAGTGGAACGTTTGTAACCGGAATCCCGGACGAGGCGATTTCGCTGGAGCGTCACGGCAGTTTACAAAAAATCCGCGGGCAGTGCCTCTGGCCGGAAGGCCCTAGGGTTCGCGTTCTGACGGTGGCAGGATTTTCAAAACCAGCTCTCCAGCCAGGTCGAATTCAACCGCTGTCTGGAGGAGAACTCTAGCGGCCGGCTGCGGTTATCGGCGGTGGGACCCATCCACACCAGGCGAACGCCGGAGTTGGGAGAGCCAGTAATGCACTGACCACGGACTGCGCGCGATCTTTCCTTCCTCTTGCTTGTCCTACCTCTTCTTAGACACACATAGACACACTTACATGCACTAAGCCATCACACATGCCGGCAGCTTACAGCTTGACCTGGCTGAGGCGGTGTACCACTGGTGGGAGACACCTGGTCGGGGAAAAGCCCGCAATCCGACGCGTAATTCGGCCGGATGTCTCCATCCAGCGGGGGAACATCACCACCACCCTTACCACCACCTTCCTTGTTTAAACATGCACCACACTAACGGTACTAATTATATTTGCCGCTGAAGCGCTCGGAAATATCAATCAATTAATCAATCAATCACAAAATCACCTTGGTGGCAACGCAAAACGACAGGCTTTCGGTCGCTCGCTTGAACGTCACGAGCTAAAAATGCGAGCGAAAAACGCTGAAAAAAGCCGAGCGTCTGACGATCAGTTCTTGTGACTGCATTTTTACAGTCGAGTCACGATGTCAAGTGCGACGCGTAAAATTAGCTAGTGGTGTTAAAACAGCACGTATTTTCACGCGAAATTAAGCAAAAAGTACTCCAGTTTTCGAAAAATTCATCTTTAAGGAATAGATTTCATTCAGGGAAGAAATCTTTATCTTTAATATTTTAGCTGTGGGACGACTCCGAACAAATTTTGAACTTTTGCAGTTTGTGAAAAATCAAAGTTCTCAACAAACATGAGACCTACACTTTTTCGTTACCACGGCCCAGTAATATGAGTTTTTCTGAAGAAAATTTGCCGTTTTCTCGCGCAGCGCATAACTTTCTCATTACTCCGTAGCGAGAAAGTAAAAATGCTCGAAAGTTAAAATGGTTAATAAAATACTACAAACACCATCCCAAACAGGAGAATCTCTAATCTCTTGACTACCTCACATATGTGTATGTTGCATTCTTTGCTATCCGGGATGAGCCGCGTCTCTGTCAATTGTACTGACGTTGCGGCCTACTTCAGAGCTATACTGCTGACTGGCAGTATATGCATAGACTCCGGCCGCGGAAGCCTACGAACCCATATTTGTATGTTGTGTATGCAAGAGAAGTGTGTGTAACTATGGCGTGAGGATATGACAAGGAAGAGGAAGGAAAGATCGCGCCCATGCGCCCATGTCCCGATTGTTAAATAACTGCTCCGTCACTCGCCACGGAAAACTACCGATCAGAGCAGCAGGCTGCTAAAATTCTTATCCAGTCAGCAGCTGAATTTTGATTCTTATTCATTACGTTAACCATTGAGCATCGAATTCTTCTTTTCAATAGCTATCTAAAGAAATACTGTAAATATTTTGTGTAAACTTGATTTATATCCCATTTACTTAATTTTTTTTCTGCATATAGCATGAAATTATTCGAAACAATTGTTTTTCGTTCAATGAAAAATTATATTCTATTTTCACTTGAATTAAAACGTCTACTCTAATTGTGTATTAAGTGCATTTGAAAATGCAGTATTTTTCGCTAGGCATTGCCCAATATTCGAAGGCGAAAATACGTACATGAAAGTACGCGCATGGAAAATAAAGCTGCGAAAACGAGTGTACATAGTTCTTCCAGGAGCTCATTTCCCGAGACCGTTCTGCGTCAAGACGCGCCGCAGGTATAAAAAGCGACACCAAACAACTTTCCTCCGGAAGGCCCTGAAGGACGAGGGAAAAAAATCTCGCCTTCGCATTACCGCACTTTGCCAGGGAGGATCTCGCTCTGAAGGGCCGCGTCTCCCCTGCGTTTCCCTTTCTGGACGGCCGCGCCGCTAGCGTCGCGTCTGACGTCAGCGTGAAGCTGCCCTTCATAACGCTCGTGCTGTTGCGCGCTTATTAGAGGGGTCGAGTCTTCTAGCCTTTGGCACTCGTCAGGAGGATTTATGAGGCTATAGAGGTACAAGCGACACCTTTCTAAATAGATAGTAAATGCTTTAAAAATGGTTACAAAAAATTAATGTTGTTTTAGGGCAACTGTCTTTGCAAGTATTAATGGATACTGTTATTCTTAAGTACCAAATTTTGAATAGTATCTCACTTGCATTCATAATAGTTTTTATTATTTCAAGTACCCTTCTTAAAGATATTAAACGAAATTTCTAAAGTGTTTTCATCGTATCATCATCACCACCACCACCACCACCGACACCATCATCATATTGCGCGTATTATAGTAATAATGGCTCAATGGAGTATGTAATATTTGTCTCCGATACGTAAATAATTCGTCAGCGTTCAATTTTTTTTCAATTTCAATTCAAAGTTTTCAGGGTTTGTTAAGGCAACCTTTTATTTCTTGTGTCAGCTCCAACGTACATTATCTCACAGCTCTCCTCCACGTCCCACATCCAACCTCAAAATAACCAGGCACACAAGTATCGTTTACAGTTCCCTATTAAAGAACAGATTTGATAACATAAGTCATAGACAAAATAGATCTCCTTGTTTCATTCCTTAGACAAATTTATAACCGCAAATATATTCTTTTAAAGGAAAAAATGCTATGTTAGGATTTTCATTTCTTTGAAGACAGTTGTTTAAAAATCTTATACGAATAGAAAATTTCTATTACCATCACCTTTTCACAATTATAATTTTCTCTCTCTCACTCCCTCCCTCTCTCTCTCTCGCTCTCTCTCATATTTTATTCCCTGCCTTATGACCCTTCTGTCCACGAACTGTATTTCTTCACGCGACCTCCAATACCACCACTAATCTGCCTCGTTTAATAATTAATTTTCTGTTTAATCATTGATGTGCTTGTAATTGATTTCCTTCATTTTCTCCACCACTCCCCCTTTATCTGATTCTTTCTCCTTCCATGATCCTCTCTCTCTCTTTCTCTCGTTATTCTTTGATTCTTCTATTCGTCTTTTTCCTCCATCTCCCTCTTCTTCGTCTTTCTCCGTCATCTATTCGTGACAACACCCTTCTGTTGAGGATTGCGAGTAACACGTGTCAAACAGTGTAATTGGCGAAACTTTGTCAAACGTCACCATCTTTGCAATTCTTTTTGTCTTGTCCCTTTCCAGCTACTATTCTTTCCTCATATTTCCTTTAAGGTTCTTACCCCTCAACCACGTCCATGTCCAGCTACCTTCGATTCTCGGTGTCCTTTTCCGTCTTCTCTGCCATTATCCTTGTGTGCCTTTTGGACTTCCTCTATCTCCTCATCTATTGCCTCCTTTTCCTTCCATTCATCTTCCATTTCGCCACTTCCACATTCTGCCTTATCCTCCTTTCGCCATTCTCATGTTCCTTGTCCTCGTCCCCACGTCTCATTCCACTTATCCTTTTCCTTTCTCATCCTCCACTGCTCCGTCTTCCTCATTCACCAACCTGCTGACATCGTTCTGTGGAGGATGGTGTTGCACACATGTAGTATGGGTCGCAATCATCTACGAGTCATTACACATGTCGATCTTAACAATTTTTTCAACTCTTCCTCCCTATGGAATTCTCTGCTTTATCGTACATCTTTGGATTGAACATACTCTCTTCTCGTCCACACCTGTTTCTTGTTCTCATTATCCTTCTCAGGTTCGTGATAACCTGTCTCCGCCCTCTCGATCTCTTTTTCAATCGTATATTTCCATTCACGTTTCACCGTACGATCTCATACCTTCCCCATTCCCATATCCACCATCCAGGCCCTTGGTTTCCTTTATCAATACCAGGTGAATGTTGGAGGAGTCCCTACTAAACGCGCCACGGACCGCGTGCTATCATTCCTTCTCATTCCTTGTCCTATCCTCACTCCTTACACACTTACTTACATGTACTACACTACCACACATGCCGGGAGACCGGTCAGAGGATTAGAGCCCGGTTTGGACGGTGCCCCGCTGTTAGGAGATACCTAGTTGTGAAAAAACTCGCTAGTCGATGGTAGGTCGGTGCCGGATCTCGCTATCCAGCTGGGCAAGATCACCGTCATATCCAGAACAAAAACATGCACTACACGTACGGGAATAAAGATCTTAGCCGTTGTCGCGCCCGGAAGCACGAGTAATTAATGAATGAATCCATCAACGGGCTCGCGACTGATTCTCCCCCTATTCCATCTGCGTCTCTCCTCCTCCACATATCCGTCTCGCGAGTCCACATTCCCCAACCTGCTGACGTCCTCCTGTGGAGGATTGTGGAGCAAACATGGGCGGAGACGGAGTGCGCGTCTACGCGACCGTGGACGGCGACGAGGACGGCGGTGGCGGCGGCCGCGGGACGTCAGGAGGTGTCGCACCCTAATGACAGCCGCCCACTTGCCATTGTTGTCGGCCTCTTGCCTCTCCGTAGCGCCAACTTGATCCACTGCGTAGTCCCCGCTCGTCGGCGCCTCGCGCCAGCAGTGCTACGCTTTCGACGCGTCTTGGCCAAAAATTGACAATCTCCTATGTGAAAATAATAATAATAATAATAATAATAATAATAATAATAATAATAATAATAATAATAATATGAAATGTATTCATCATGAGTGCCTTGCGGCCACTACTTGTCTTGGGCTTGCACCTCACTTTCGCTGCCGCCTTATTGTCCCGGGTCGGCCGGGGGTCTGCGGACTTCCCAAGCTGCGGAACAGGAGGAAGGAAAAACCTTTTGATGTTAATAATGTACAGTTAGCCAAGTTGGCATTTTGAGTTGGCTACAGTTGGAATTCTACACTTTCTATATAACACTATTAAATATTTATTTATTGTAATTTTTTTCTGAAAGCTCTTTACGAAAACCTACCATGTGTCTCTTTCCTCATACGATGGTATTCTGTCATCAATAACTTGTAAATGTTTTATTGAAGGTGTTTTATTTTCTATTTTAAGAAATTATTCTTAATTTCTAGTTTTCTTTAAAAACTTTCTTATCAAACAAAAGAACAATCAAATTTTGAATCATTGATTTCGAAGTGTAAAAATTGCTAATTCCGTCACAGAGAAGGTTATCTTGTCATCACCGACGATATGTTGAATTTATTGTGACTAGTAGTTCCGATGCGAAGAACTCAGAGTTCAATATATTTGTCATTTACTAAAACAATTAATCATTTATTTCCTTAATTCACCGTGGTATATTCATATCCATGAGGATTGATAATGGAATGGGAATATGGTTATTGGCGGAGTCAGTACAGTTTGCTAGCTGCGCATCTCTGTTTGTTCATAGTAGCTTGCTACACGTTTGTCAAATCATTTCTCGCGCAACACGTAATCTTGCTACTCTTCTCTTTATTTGTAAACACCTTTTTTTAATTATTATATACAAAAGCTCGGGAATATTGAATTTTGTGGTTTCAAATGACATTCCTTGATCATGCAGATCCATCAAGTGATTATTTAATTTTGAGATATGTATTTACCATAATTATAAGAGAGATACCGTTACAACCATAACTAGAACGAACCGTTTAAAGATTTTGATAGGTAGGCGATCCTAAAGGTATATGATGAAGGAGCAATGGAAGGATGATGCACTGAGGAAATAAGATATTCTTCTGGGGTTCTTCATACCCCAGATTCGAAAAGTCTGCATCTGCTTTTGTTTAACAGTTTGAGGTGACTCCTTTATGGAGTGTTTACACTGATTAGAATGAAGATATTTCCTCGCTTTTGGTTGAAACATGCTCTGATACAAAAGAGCACCGGTGTTAAAACATGCATTAGTCATTTGCAAGTCTATGATTGGATAACGGCCGTAGTATCCAGAGTGTTTCAAGAACCATTTTCCGAACTTACACTTTTTTCGTAACACATTGGGAAAACAAATAGTTTATCGGTTGTTTAACGTTTCCCCTCTCAGACTCCACCAAAGCCCGTGGAGTTTCAAAGGGATGATTCAATGTCTATGTTAAATACATAGCATTTAAAATACGATATTATGTGACAATAGTTAAAGGCTGGTCTAAATTTTCCCTTTACGGGCCTTTGAGCCATATTTGGGGTGCGTATTTAAACTTATATCTCAAGTTGCATTTTTTAGAATATGTTCGTTAGGACACGTATAATACTTGTATGTTTTATACGGCATATGGACTTTTAATTTACAAAGTTTGGTATGCGTTTACTAAGTGGAGAAAATTGGTAAAATTTCGTGTTTTGTTTGTACAATATTGACGTCCTCAATTTACGTCAGGGGAAGGGTTTAGTGTTTGGCGTGTTGTGATGTTTATATGAAGTTAAGCGGCAGGTTTCAAAAATATTTGGGAATTCAGGTAACCATAGGGCCGCAAAATAGCATGCTTCCCATTTTTGCGACAATGTCTAGATGCAGTTGCCAATCAACCTTCAACTCAACGTTTACATTAATTTCATACGTAATGATTTGTTGGTTTTGTAGCCTTTCACTTCTTGTATATGATTTTTAAGTGATAATAATGTAGATTTTGTGCGGTATTCACTCAACTGTGGCCACTCAATTAACGCGAAACTTTTTCTATTAAATGACAAAAGTCGAATTATTAAAGAAATTGTTTTGCCGAAAATAAGAAATAAGCTGAAATAGAAATACAAATAAGGAGGAACCAAAATACCCTTGTTCAACTGATACACAGTTTGGGTATTAATAGCTAAGGCTGGTATCTGTTGGAGCAAGGAGTTACATCCGGGCACTACAAGGAACGCCTTGAAAGATTCCGTAAGTGCCTTCTAGGCTGTCCGGGTTACTCTCCGCCAATCACGGCGCACCTGCGTTACCCGGGCACCTAGGCTGGAAAAGATGTAACACCGGAGGTGGAGCATTACTGTGTCACTACCCTGAAGAAGCCTGCGTAATGACAGGCGAAACGTTGGCCTCTCTACCAACGACGCGGCGTCACCCGAACAGTCTAGATGTCATGAACTCGAGCCGCGGAAGCTCACGTGGACATTCCGTAAGTGCGTCCCGAAATAGAGACAAGAATCAAGGAAAGCCTGGATGGGCAAGCCAAGCACCGTCTATCCGCAAAAAATCCGGAAATGAACGCATTTAATGAGCACATTTAATGCACGTGAGAGCGTAGGCTTCCCCGGCTGGAGTCAGTATTTACTTGGCTGTCCGGGTGACGCCACGTCCATGGCAAAGGTGCCAACGTTTCGGTCGTCATTCTGCGACCTTCCTCAGGCCCCAGCATTACGCCCTGAGGAAGGTCGCAGAATGGCGACCGAAACGTCGGCACCTTCGCCATGGACGCGGCGTCACCCGGACAGCCAAGTAAATACATTTAATGCAGTTTGCGTAGATAGTAATGGATTTGGCCCACTGCAGCCGGCGTCGTTCTTGGCAGGCGCGTGCCGCGGGCAGCGGCTTCAGTAGAGCAGGAGGCGGCGGCGGCGGCGGCTGCGCCCGGCATAACGAGCCCCTCCATTGTTTGTTGCTGGCTGCGCGCGCGAGATCGAGGGCGGCGAGGGTGGGGTGGCGAGGGCGAGGGCGTGGGCGTGGGCGGGGCGCGGGGGCGACGATGGCGCCCGGCACGCCGATGCGTCGGCACTGTTATTACTTTGCGAAGCCACCGCCCCTGCCGCCGGACGAAGCCGCTCCGAACCGGGCAAGCCACTGAGGAGGCTGCGGAGGCGGCAAGTTGGCCGCGCGCAGGGCGTCAGGCCGCCCTGACGAGCTTTGCGAAAGGGCGAGTGGAAGACGTTGGGTCTGGTAAAGGAAGCCGCCTCGAGATGAGGCGCGGATCCTGCTGATCATTTTGGAGGGGGCCATCATTCATTTTTGTTACATAATAAACGTTTTTTTTTGTATTCCAGCTTTATAAAAGAACCTTTTCTGTTGCAAGAAATCGTTCATGATCGGGCATTTTACGGCACAAATAATGACGTATTAGATTTTATGTCAAGAATGATTGCGTCATCACATATTCAGCCAATCGTAGCGAGAGAATCGACAGGAGGTACAGCTAAACGGAACAGCCGGCCACCGTTTACTCGCACGATGTCAAATACCCGAGTCGTCACAGGGATGTTGTTTCGCAAAATTAAGTTTGATTCTCTTATAAATGTATAATGCTGTTATACAAAAAAAAATATAGTCTCGTTTATAATGTTGCTTCATTACATTCGTAGAAATTTGAAAACTCGCTCCTAAAGTCGTTCGTTTTCAAAGCATGTACTCATGAAATAAAGCTTAACATTATAAACTAATTGCATAAACTACTATTACTATATTGTATATAACTTTTGTAGTGTATATATGATACTATATAATATTATTCTTTAAATAATTGCATAATTCTAATATAAATATTTAAATCAGTTTTGCCAAATAACGAAATGTAACGAAGGAAAACACGAGGTCTTTTGGGCCCCTGTACATGGCCCTCATGCTCCCACCCCCTGGATCCGCCCCTGCTCGAGATGTCGGTCTTTGTCATAGATACAAACTTTATTCTACCTTGTGGTTTGTGTTGCACGGAGGGAGAAAATGGAAATGTTAACTAGCGATAGTGAAGCTACATTTATATCCAGCAGTAAGCAAGGGCCACCATCTCAGCGTTTGATGAATCAAGTCAAGTTTGATGGGTCAAGTGAAACTGGACGGAAACCATATTGACATGGGGGTCTTTGGTCGAGAAGCTGAAGTAGTACAATTCTTGTTACTCGTTCCCTGTCATCATCGTAATCCTCAAGAGATTGCCTAGAAAATCGCATTCTAAAGAAATGTCCAATCTCGGTAGTGCTTCCCTCGATTCACAGATCATACGAACCTTTGTTTAGCTTCTGCGCACTGCATTTTCTTACCTACCAAACGTTTCTACTTTATAATGCGTATGACGCTTATAAATAAAAAAATTAAAATAAATTAAACGAATAAATGTTGATTACCAGTCTGGTCTTGCGGAAATCTACGTTCAGGGTGAGTACTGCGTCTTGGCGGAATCGCACGATTTCACAATCAGTCTCTGATGCAGTTTCTATTGCACATTGTACGATCCATCACACTTCTCCAAACTTCGCATTAAATACGCAGAAGCAACAACCAATCTTTAGTATCCTTTTTAAATGACAATAAACTGCGGTGAAATATACTTCGCCGATTTCTCGACTCCAAACATACCTCCATCACGTACATCCAAGAAACACATCTCGTTCATTTATATCATAGTCTATACTTCGAAGATAGACTCTGAAAAAGAGTCGTGGTGGTGTAACGGTATTCATGAAGCAATCTCTATCTCATCAAATCCACACTATCCCAAATTTTCCCTCCAAAAACGTTTGCATTATCGTTAAATTAACTTCCGGTGCTGCTTTTTGCATTGCTTGTGTTTATGAATCTCCTAACATTCTTACAAGTTAATATTAATAATTGAATTTTCTAGTAGGTCAACCCACTCCCTTGTTTTGAGACTGCAGTGCATGAACATTGCTTGAGTTAAGAATCTTTATCATCCTCCCGGTATTCTTTTGAAAGAAAATTTGAACAACTTCCTCACGCTCAAACTCGTTACCCTCCATCTCCAAATACCGGAGATCATTGATTTAGGAATCTCCTACCATTTCGATTGAATGTCGCATACCATTATCGTTTGAATATTGCCTAGTAATCTTCGTTCTGAGTACTACTCATTCAATTATTACTCTCTACCATCTCTTTAATCTAAACAAAATTCATTGTGTTTCCTTTAAAAATATGCCCTTCTAACTTCTTTCCTTCAAAGGAACTTTATTAGCTCTGGAAAAATTGATGAAGCCATTTATTTACAAAATTATATAATACTGGACTCACTAGACCTCATCTCGCCATCAATCAAAACGAATTCCCTCCCTTCAATTTCCAATACTTAACGTAAACTCATCAATCATAAAAGAACTGTCCGGAAGTACTACCAACGTCACCCGTCTCCTTTTCTCAAAGCCTTTTTACCAATGCAGTACGCACACTTCTTTCTTATGAACATTCTGTTCACAATGACATTCAAACAGCACATCTTCTGGAATTCTAATTTTGGAACCTCACACTTAGACTGTGAAGAGAAGGAGCTACCACATCCTCCCTCAAGCCTTCAATCATCATTGCCTTCTCTCAAAAATGCCGGAGCAGTAGCCAAACAAATGCGCCACAAACCGCGCGCACTACTCTATCAAACATGTTGGTAGCCCTGTTGGGAGCTTTGAGGTGGTTCCGGCGGAGGCGATGTCCCGCTGGTGGGGGATACGTGGTAGAGGAAAACTAGCAAGTCGACATGTAGGCCGGCGCCAGAACTCGCTATCCAGAGGGAGAGGATCACCGCCACCTCCTGCGGTAAACATGCACTACACTTATGGAACTATTGTCCCTAGCTGTTGACGTGCCCGGAAACAATAATTAATCAATCAAGGCTAAGGCTAGCAAATCAAATGTGCTAGCAGACAATATTGTGGCAGGTTTTACTCCTCTCACAGACAATGATCCAGCATAAAACCATTCTGTTGAAACCAAATGTACCAAACGCAGAAATCACATTACCGCTCATGAACCAATTTATCTCACAGCGAGAGGTAACCTTTATAAAAGTTGCCAAGATCATTGTTCCAGACAAAATCGACCCCTGTATTCGTTAACAATTTTCCTTCAAAACTGTTATTCATTTAATTCATATTTAAATCATCATTTATAATAACTTACTTTTCAAGAAAGTGCAAATTCGCCCACGTTATACCTTAGTCCTTAAACAAGGTAGGGATCCTGTCATGCTCAGTAGCTAAAGACCAATCAGCCCTTTTGGATCTACGAGTAAAGTAAAAAAATGCATATTATCACTTCTGGATACTCACCTGTCCATAACCAAAGCCATTTCGAATCATCAGTTTGGATTTATCTCTCTCCTCTCAACAAATCATCCAATGCTAAAGATAAGAGAAGACATCGATTACTTTCACCAATCGTCTCTCACTGTTTCAACATTTCCCGACAAACAAAAACAGTTTGACTCAGCTTTGCACTTCGGACTAATTGATGAATTGGTAGAAATGAGTACTTCGCATCATTAATTACGAGGTACCCATACAATAACCTTCTCCATACGGCTACCCGACGCACTTCCCTCACCCAAATCTATCACTGCTGGAGTTCAAGCTCAGTGCTGGCACGAACTCTATTCAACATATTTACTCATTATGTGCCCACCGCCTCCAATACCTCCTTCCTTATTTTGATAACAACAAAGTCATATACTCCACAAACCCAGTTCTAGAAACAACATGAAATGGACTAAACTATCTTAATCAAATATATGACTGGTCCAGGAAATGTCGAATCAAATTAAGCCCCACTAAAAGTCAAACCACGCTCTTCATTCTTCGCAGATCTCCTCTTGCACCAAGCTTCTTTTGGTTCCAGCCCTATAGCATGTTTACCGGACGGCACTTCATTAAATACCTACAAATAATCTTTGATCGTAGTCTATCATGGAAATCCCATATTGATCATATAATTGTCTGAGGTACAAGGTACAATCTATGTATCCAATACTCCGTCGATCTCCTCCCCTACAAATCTATACCGGGACGAACCTGTACAAAGCTATTGTCAGACTTTTGCTCCCTCACACCAGCCGAATATGTCAAATCTATTTTACAAACACTTTAGGCGTTTGCCAAATAGTTTTCTTAAAATCATCAGAACAGCACTGTGCTTTACACTAGCGACAAAGCTATTTCCAACATGGTAAACAATAGTCAAACGAAAGACGAATTGAAGGAACACACACAAATCTTCTTTCACCATCTATGAAGTATCCCTCGCTTTAAATGCTAAACACACCGATTAAGATATCAATCAAAATCCTGAAATCGCCTCTCCCAAATTCTGTAAATTGTACATAAAAATTAAGTCCCTTGCAAAAGGGTTCTTGTATACCGTAAACAAAAATAAATTTAAAAAATAAATATTTCCTCTCACCAAATGTCCTAGAGTTATTACTGCCTTGATGCAAATTAATATAATAAATACACATATTTATTACCATATTTGATTATTGGCTCATTTATTATAAACAATACATTATCTGATAATAAGTAATGATAAGTGTTTTCTCTCCATTGCCCTGTGAGGCCATATGCAATTTGTTTGAGGGTGTACAACGCGACTGTGTAACAGCTTCAGTAGCTAATAGAAGAGCGTTTAAAAAAATAAGTGGAACTAAAACTAATACGGCTACCTTAAATCTCGTTATGCAATATATTGAATGATCATGGAATATATAATTTTGTATAAATCTCTTTCTACGACTGGTTAATACTATGCCAAACGCATTGAAGTCTGTACAAAGCACAACTCTACGTTTCTAACCTACCCATGCGCTAGTATCCACCCCAAAGTTTTATATTGCCTTTGGTATGTAAGAATGTAATTTCGATGGCAGAGAAGATGAAGTGTACATAATTCCGTAATTCACAAACGGCTCGATACAATCTTCAAAATCCAATTTACGTGTATTTTTTTGCTTTTCTTCTTGGAAAATGATATCCCTTTTTTACTACAGAGTTTTGTAATGGAGGTCATTTCTTCCGTGACCCGACCATTATGTGTTCTACGCTCCTGACAGGCAACATCACAACCTTCCACCTCTGAATACAGGGGAGATTTTGGGGACAGGGCTGAAGGATGAGAGCAAAAACTTCAAGGGTGCCCAGCCGTGGGGAAATGGTGGAACTGGGCTCAAAGGTTCAGCCCTCACAAATGACTTATAAAATATAAACTGTGTCGTTTCATGCCCCCGTAATCGATTAGGAGTTAAAGCAATGGTCAGATCTGTTTCGACTCCCTCCGAAGGATATAGAGCAAGTTATGACTTACGGTAGAACTTCTTCACCGTACATCCGGTGATGTGTGAAGTTACCATAAAAGTCGGATAGAAGATTTGGCGCAAAATTACATTTCTTACCTCGTATTTTCTGAGCTCGTAAAAACAGTTTTCGATTTGTAGCTTAGGATAAAAGTAAAGATCTCTCTTTATACCTTATATACCTCGTATAAAATCGGATACGAAGGCGTTTTCAGTGTTACAGATTTCCGAGGTAATGTCTTTTTATCCTACTTAAGCGCATGATGGCTACTTACCTTGAAGGTCTGCTTATACGGCGACGGAAAAAAAACACTTAAAAATCCTGGTGACTGAATATTAAGGAGTACGACTTAACAAATTCGATAGAGTATAAAATTTTATTATTTAGTGTGTGATGTTATTTGCATAGTTTAAAACGGCTTCGGTGAAAAAAATGAATTAGTGTCCGTTTGGATGTAAGCGTCAGTTTGAAACAGCAAATCTCATGAATTTAATGAAGTTCCGAACTTTGCACAGATTGATTTGGTGTACCATGTACGAATAATCCTACATAATATTCTCAAAGAAAATGCACCCAAAATCCATGTGACATGATGATACGTATCCACCTACCTATCCGTGAGATTTTCACTGAAATAATTTGGGAAAAGAAAATCCTCAAAATTCTCGGAAAGAGGTTCATTATATATTTTCCTGTAAAGAATGCAATAACAGAATAAATGCATTTTTATGAACTGCAACATACCGGAGAAACGCAGATATCCATACATGTGTGCATGTATTCATACATGCGTACATACTATACACATACATTCGTATATACATACATTTATTCATACATATATACATATATACATATATACATATATACATATATACATATATACATATATACATATATACTAATACATATATACAATTACATATATACATATAATTACATATATAATCATAATATTATCTAATATAACATATATACATAATACATAATACATATAACTAAAACATAATATATCATATATACATATATACCATATATACATATACTATCATATATACATATATACATATATACATATATAACCATAATATTAACATAATATAACATAATATAACATACATAATAACACTATATAACATATACTGATATCATATACAAACCAATATATACAAATAATATAACATCATACATAACATTAATATAACATACTACATAACATTATAAACATCCATATACATATATATACATACAACACTACTACTAATACTTAATACATACATACACTACACATCATACTCATACAACTATCCTGATACTACCTGCAGTTCAGCGTTAATACGCACCAAGACGAAAGGAACATCCTTGTAATGATTTATGACGCCGAGTCTCACCGTTTCCCCTCCGTTAGTCCCCTTTCGAAAAATTGGTCCGAAATCGTGTAGAGAAGGAGAACTCGCGAGACGGAGGCAGTTCTCGCAGCGAGCGTTCGATCAGCGAGGAAACTTTCGAGAGCGCGCTCGTCGCCTGGTCGCTGGCCCTGAGAAGCACTGAAGCGGGGAAGCAAAGGGAGGAAGGCGAAGGCGGGTGGCGTGGCGCGGGCCGCGGCGCGAAGGCGGTGTGGAAGAGCGAATAAGAGCGGAGGTGTGGCCGGCAGCGGCGTGTGGCGCTGGGTGGGGTCGAGGTGAAGCTGGGTCCGGACGGAGTGGGAGCGGACGTGGGCGTATGGTCGTTAGCGAGAGGAGGTGAGGTGGGCGATATTGGGATCTTGTGGGAGAGGTACGGGGCGGGGAGGGGAACGCGGTGGGCGAAGCGGGAGCGGAAGAAGGGTCAGGCGGTGGGTAGAGGGAGTATTGGTGGAAAACAGGTGAGGTGGGTGTAGTGGCCAAAAACCGGAGCTGGGGGAAGCAAAGCAAGGTTGGAGGGTTGGGGGCGGGTGAGAAGCGAGAACAGGGAGGGCCAATGGAGGGGCTGTGGAAAGAAAGACAGGTGACGGGGCGACAAGAGGAGGAGAGCGCGGCGGTTTGGGGAGCGAGGCGGGGGCGGGGCGCTGACGCGGGGACGAAGGTGGGCGTGGGGGCGGAGGCGGTCCGCGGGGACGCAAGCGGAGCGAGGAGGGACTGGGGACCAAGCCGGGAAGCAGTGGCGAGCAGTGAGGTGGGAGAGTGGGGGTGGGTGTGGGGCCTTGGCGGTGGGAAGGGGAAGCGGCCGGGCCGGCGGCGGGAGCGGGAGCGGGAAGCGGGAGCGGCGCCGGGGGCTAGGGCACGCTCAAAAGCGCAGCATTCTTTCGGCCGCCGCCGCTTTATTGCTGTGTCCCTGCCCGTTTGTTTGCGCGCGGCGGGCGGCGCGGGGTCGCGGGCCCGCGGAGGGCGAGGCGAGGCGAGAGGCGCTCCGTGGCCGCGCAGTGGGCTCAATCGCGATCTCTGAGAGGTCAAAATAATACCGAAGCGGAAGTTTTATAAACAGCCTACAGATCGCGCGCGTCCCCTTACACATTTTCGAACACTGCACTATGTCTAATGCCGGGAGACCTGTGAGCTGGGAGCTTGAAACATGTCCCGGCTAGGACGATGGCACTGAAGGAGATACTTGGAGGATGAAACTAGGCGCTCCAAAGTAAAAGTAGTTTTATGGAAAAAATATACAGGACAGCAGCTGGTGTTCAATTCTTACAGTAAGTAATTGAGAAATACTCTCCCTACTTTTGATAGTGAATAAGGTTACATGTAGAAGTATTTGGTGGTCATTACTCGTTTTCTTTCGTCCCTGTAATCCTAAACAGGCGATGTTGCTGTTAGTTTCAGATTTTTTCGGGTGAAGATTGTATTTATATATTTAACGTCACAAAACAATTTTAATTGTTTAATGTCATCTTGCTAGGTGTGATAAAAGAAATACATGTATTATATGTGGATTTCTTGTAGTATGCTGTTATCACTGACAGCAGATGAATATGGTCACTAGTAGCATTGAAGCTTAATGAGGAAATGTTAACAGGAATCACGTGAATTTGTTTTGCTTATTATATATTTAATTTTTTATTCCTAACTAAAAGTCTTGGAGATGTATGATTTTAAATATATACCACCATAATTTTCATTTCCCAGAATATTATGTCATATTTCAGACGGGATTGTATATACGTAAAATATACCCAACGGGCTATATGGAAGCTATGGCGAAATTTGAATGAGTTCTGAATGCGTCGAAAACTGTTCAATTCATTTATAAAACAAGATGTTAAAACGTCGAGGATTTTAGTCCGTAGAAGTGTTACAGTGTCCTGTATAGCTGAACGGAAATTTTCATGTTATCTATTACAGCTGAACTTTAGATTTTAAAATCTGCTTGTAGTTTGTTTAAGATATAGTAATGGCCCATCTGTCGCCCTACTGAAGAGATGATCGTGTTCAAACAATTTACGGAACTTAAGTTGTACTTTCTCTAGTACAAGTCCGTAACAACGTAGCTTCTTGTAATTCCACTAAAGTAGACGGTATCAGCTCCCAGATGCTTGAAACCAAAAAAACGATACATGACGCCATTAAACAAATGGCCAAACCTGGCGTTTAAAGAGATAAGCGTGTGGCATCTCTAGCATTTGTTACAGACAGAGATGTTTTCAATCTACAGGGCTCGTTTGCAAAAATAGAAGAGGTTTCACTTTTTTCACAGAATGTTCGCCGTAATCCTTTTTAATTAACAAGTACGAGCATAATAATTAAGAAAATACCGTCTGAAATCATCTTATATCATGCATTACTGATTTCACTATCATCATCATACTGTTTCACAATCGTAGTGTATGTTAAACCTGAAAAGATTGCATATGCTCATCAAAAGAAAAGTCGTTTTTGCTGCCAAACTTTTCTTAACTTGGACATTATGCTGAACGATAAAAATCCTTAATAGCAACATACGTGGAATGATCAGAATGTTTGCAGCAGCCGTCACTGATTTCTTTCTTACCATGAAAATGAGCAAATTTACCATTTGGTTACTTTTTGTTCAACTGAAATGATAAGAAAATGGTTGTGGCCTCTTTTGGTGCGTTTTGGTCCACTGTGGGGCGCGGCGCGGGAGGTGAGAGAGGCGGTGGGTGCTGTTGGCCGCAAAAGTGCGCACGTGACGGTGATGATGATGGCGTTTTTTGTGACGGTGGAACGGCCATGAAATCCATGCTGATGATGGCTTTTGAAAAGGCAGTACGAGCAAGCGAATTGTGTCCTTAGAAACGCATGACATACGTTTGTGCGTGTGGAATTCGGTTATGTTCGGTTAAATTCGACGGAACCTTGGGTCGGCACATACCCTGCATGTAAAATTCAACTGTCATATTCATGCAAGGCCAAAACGTTACAATTTAGGTGATTGTTGTCCATGAATATTCATTTCCTCTAATACATTATTTTTGATTTGTATTTATTTTATTTCCTCCGTCCTTTCAGTCTCTACTATCTCTACACACAATCTCCACTTGAGAAAGGTTATTTAGAAATCACTACAATAAAATAACCAGGACCACGAAAATGCGAAATAGTAAATGTTTTCTTATCAGCATTTAATACATAGGCTACAAGAAGAAGAATATTGATATTGTCATGGCGCCCACAACGAAGAAAGTTCTCAGCGTCTTCAGGCTATGTGAAGCAGAAAAGGGGGTTATCATTTACGTAAATAAAGTTTTGGAGGGAATAAATAAGTTAAATTTAATACAGAGCTAAAAGAGACTAGGGTTTGGTGGCCACTGTACCATTGTCCCATCATCCTCTAGAATATGCATCATGTTCAGAGATGATAATAAGAAGAGCAAAAGATCAAAATATAAGAGACAAATTAGTTCTGACAAAGTATCCGGGGAACATACATTATAATGTACTGAAATAAAATAGGTTCAGTCAGCAAAGATGATCTAGTTGTGGGCAGATGCATTGCTCTATTTACGAGAGTACGATGGCAAGTATGAACCTAATAGGCACAGAAGAAAATAATAATTTGAATTTGGAGGTGTGTGTTGATGGAGATAATCAGAACAAAAGAGTGGTGGGGAATCATCAGTGGCCATCGTAGTAACCGAGTTCCCGTGATACACATGTGAGGGTCTTATCTATAAGCGTCTACAGTATTTTTAAGACTTGAATCAAATGCCCACACACTCAATCAAATGCTTGAAACAGGTGCAGAAAATCAGTAAAGTGATTGTAGAGACTACTCGATTAAACTTTGCATTAATTATTCATATCACTTCCACCCACATAGTCTAAAACCATCCAAAAGACCGGTTTTACTCCCATGTCAGATGGTAATTCAAGGATTTGCCTCGCCCGGCGAACTGCATGACGTCGAAACATGTCCGGTCTGCGATGCTACGAAGCTCATGGAGGAGGAGGATGTGTAGAGTGATAGGTGGGGAGGCGTGGGCGGGGGGGACGGGGGGCTGGCAACGCAGCGGCGCGTATTCGGCGGTTTACAGGCGCGTGGCGCGTAGAGATGTATCGCCTCCCGCCCGCCCTCTGCCGCCGCCGCAAGCCGGCCCCCGCCGGCGTGGTGTGCCGGTTGTTTTGTGGGCTTGGGGTAAGTTAAAACGGCCGCGGCGCGCCGACCAAGGAATACTCGGGGTGTATCTCGGAGCTGCGGCTGGGTGCGCGGGGCGCTGTTATGATCCGTGCTGGCGGCCCGGCTCCGCCCCGCGGTTCGCCGCCTTCGCTCGCCTCCGCCGCGCCCGCCGCCCTGCGCGCACACGCATCACCCCTCCCCGCGTCGCGCGCCCCCTCTTCGGGCTGGGCCCCCCCGCCCCCCGCCCCCCGCCCGCGCCTGGTCGCCCCTCTCTCGCCCTCTTCTCCCTCCTCCTGGTGTTTCCGTCTCCCGCTGTCTCATACCGCTCTCTCCTCTCGCTCCTTGTCTCTCCGTCGCCGCGCGTCGTTGTCGCCGTCCATCTTATTCGCTTGTGCCGCCGTCGCTCGCGCGCGAAGCTTCTGCTCTTGTCGCTGAAAGCTTGCGCCTGCTCGTCATACTACACTCTACTCGTTTATTGCGCTCTTCCGGCGTTTAGTAGGTTACATTTCTTGTATTTTAAACAAAATATGTTTTTCTTCGTTGGAGCTGCTGCTGTTTAAACAGGTCTGTTGGGTCATGTTGAAATTTTAATTCTAAATATTTTATGGTTTGCTTGTTTATTACTGTTTATTGATCGAAAACGAAAATCCATTATTGTGTAAATATTTCATATTGCACCAAACGCTCAGACATAATCTACAATGGTAAAGCAACAATTTTTATTTAAATTTATTTCACGTTTCGTTTCCCAAATTTTGGAATCCTCTTCAGATTAGTGCCTAATGTTTGTATTTGTGAGGTGGCGAGAACTTATTTGTTTTCAAAAGTAGGCAAGGCAAAAATGCTTATAGCATCTTTGTTCATAATTCAACTACGTATGGTAATAAAAACAGGCAGTGATTCCAGATCTCAAGGAAACTTGCGAAGATTGTACTTTCCCCGTTGCGCGCGGCGATGGTGTAACGGTTAGTGTACCGAACTGTTGTACCCAAATCGGGTTCAAACCCGATTGAAGCCGTGGATTTTAAAGGGTGAAAAAATCCTTCGGAGGGGAAGTAAAGCTGGCAGTCCCATGTTAGTAGATTTACTTGCATGTAAAAGATCCTCAAGCCTAAATGACGCCTCTGAGCTAAATTAAAATCGCCTGCTTCTCGCCCACCAATACCTCCTTTCTCTGCTAGTTGGTGAAAGGAGCGTAGCGAAATTTGCGTGGTCAGACGGAAGAGCAGGCCTAATGGTCTGAGTCTCGCCACGTAAAATAAGGCTTCAATTCAATTCAATATGTGTCACATTTAGTTTTTATTATATTTTGACAGTAAATATATAACTATAATTCAGAAGTATTCTTTCAGTGAATATAATTGTTCCGTAGTTCAAATGCCCGGAACTAGTGACCTTCTTGCCAGTGTGTAAACACATGCTTTACAGTTGTTGTCAAGGTTACTGTCAAGGTAACTAGGTTCCAGAATCGGCGGGCACCGGGTCCGGAGCTACTGGCTCGTGATTTAAAAGTATGCGTTGTACAAATTGCTTCGCAGTGGCCTTACTGAACCTGGCACCAAACTTTTGATAGTCTTTGGGAGGAGCTAGTTAAAAGTTTGGCCCAAATTTAGCGATATTAATCCCAATTTCTTTCAGTAAAGCGTAGAAATCATTCATTAAAATGAAATATATCAGGCATATTTCAATTAATCAATTGATATTATAAGTAAACATTTTTGATTACTTCAGAGTGCAATAGTTATATTAACTTCCTACGTTTAGGTTACAGTGTTTAACTTTTGTCCGTCCGTTTTCGTGGTTTGATAATTTACTAACTTGTAATTTACTTTACGCTATTGACATATAAAACAAATTACAATATTATTTAATGAACCTAACGAAAAACCATAACAAGCTAGGAATTCGCCATTCGTTTGAATATGAAGGGGTAAGATGCACACGTGAGCTTCCGCGGCTCGATTTCATAAATTCTTGGCTATCCGGAGACGCCGCGTCGTAGGCTGCAAGGCCGACGTTTCACCTTACATGCCGCAGGCTTCCTCTGTCACTGCCCTGAGGAAGTCTGCGACATGTCATGTGAAACGTCGGCCTCTCAGCCAACGACGCGCCGTCTCCCGGATAACCAAGAACTTATGAAGGGGTAAGTATATATGTTTATATACTTTTCCCCTTGGCAAAATTTATGTTGCGGAACAAAATTCGAATATAAAATAGAAAATGAATGTAATTCAAATCTCGTTTAATTCTATTTAAATATTACGTTCTTGGGAGTTGTGAAAGAGAGTCTATAGTTTTTTTGTTTGTTAAATGTCAAAGTTTCACCGTGTTATTCTGCCAATATCAGGGCTTATAAGTCAATTTCTATTTTCTTCCAATACACGTTATATATTTATAATAATATATTATATTAAATAATAATAATAATAATAATAATAATAATAATAATAATAATAATAAATTAAAAAAATTTATTTGAGCATGATATGTGTTTCACGAGATTTAAATTACAGTTACTTACAATTTTTACTGTTTTATTTTCAAATCTTTTACTATTTTCCACCAAATTTGACAGAAAACATTCAGGAAGTAGACAATGTTTACGTATGGAGCTACCATTCGTTGTGACATTTCGAGACGAGCGTTTTGAGTTTACCTTCCTCACTAAACTAGGAATTATTTAACGGTGCATTTAAATTAAAACAGTTGTTCACGGTTTCATCCAATCGGGAGCTTAAACGACCCGATAGTGACACCACTGTAGCAACTTTTAAGCTTCCGATTGTATGAAACCGCAACTGCTGATATGTGTGATGGGCCCGATTAAACAAATCGTACTATATAGTCTGCACGTATACACCCGCTTCGGATTTGGAGGGGGAAAGGAGAGCGAAGTTGGGGGAACTTGTCTGGAAGTAATAACATGTTTCATTGGTTGTCTCAGTTTTTCTAAACAGGGCTCCTCTCTGTTTATTTCTTAATCCAGTTTTCCAAACATTTTAACCACTTGCATAGAATAGTACAAACAGCATTCGTTTGATCCGAACACATAAATTGCTAGTGGTGTCGTTATATAGTATATATTGAAACGAAGAACGTTTCTGTAATTAGAACAATTACAATGATCACCAATTATAAATTAAA
>BOPP01000337.1:78124-99595 GCA_017312745.1 Gryllus bimaculatus | reverse complement strand
TGTGAGCGCACGAGCTGGAAGCGGTACTTTCACGACAAATAAATTATGCAAGGGACAGGTAGCAGCTTCGTGAATGGGTCTCCAGGAATTTGGCGCAGCTAGGAAAGATAATCGTTATAAATTCTTTTGCACATATAATGTTTTAATAATCAGAGACACACTTTAGCAAATAGTGTTACAAATCGCAATGCGGCAGCCTTGGAAACAAGGCGGCACGGTCAACACTACCTTGATGTTTTAAAAACCACCTGCTCCTTGGAGGCGACACGGGGCGCGTCGTGCAACGGTGGGCGTGTCTTCGGCAATCTTCGGTTCGCCGAAGTCCGCCGGGAATTCGCCCTCGCCTTGTTGCGTGTGACGTGGTCCGCAAGACTTGCGTGACCATCCTCTGGCCCAAACGGTTAAGCTTGACACAGTTTATAGAACAATGAATGTTCGCCGGGTCAAATGGCATCCGCAGCCGGTTGTGAAGCAATGTCTCACGGGTATTGGAAAGCAGCATGCGGACCGGGGTGATTGATGTTCGTTCGGCTGTTGCTATTTGTCTTTGAGCGGCCTTTCTCAAACCATTCGCGCAGGATGTGCCGATACCCAGTACCTGCCCCCACTGTTGATAGTTATAGCCAGGGCGGCGATTATGATCACAGGTACACGGGCCACACCTATGGCTCCATCGATTTCCTGTCTTAGTTGGTTTTTTATTCAGTTCTGGTGGCGCAATTCCATTTGCACTAATTTCATCTGATTTGCTCTATCTTATGGCACTGGATATCCACGCTTAGCGGCCACACTCCAGTCGCGAACTAGCACTTAAACAACGACAATGTAAATTCTTCTTGGGACGCAGCAGTGCCAGTGGCCCCGTGCGTTGCTTCAGCTTTCGAGGGGCGTCTCGCGCACCTTACTGGAACTGTCGCATGTCCGCACTCGCGTCGGCCCCCCCGCGGCCCCCTACCGATGTTGGGACCGTTGTTGGCGGCGCGGGCATTATCTGCGCACTGATGCCACGTCGCAGTATTTCTTATTTAATTTATATATTGGTGATCTTTTGTAAGTATGTTCTAATTACAGGAATGTTCTCGTTCAATATATACTATATAACGACACACTAGCTAATTTATGTGGTTCGGTATCAAACTGATATGGCTGTTGTACTATTGCTATGGCAAGTGTTAAGATGTATTGGAAAACGATTAAGAAATAAACAGAGAGGAGCCCTGTTTAGAAAACTGAGACAACAATGAAACATGTATTGAGCTCTTCTCTCAGACAAGTTCGCGCACTTCGCCTCCTTTCCCCGCTTCGAAATGCGCGAAGAGGGTGTATACGTGCAGTACTAATACTAGTTACGATTTGTTTAATGGGCCATCAGCAGCATATCAGACAGTTGTGTCGGTTTCATACAATTCGAAGGTCTTAAACAGTTGGCTACTAGTGGTTCACTATGGGTCGTTTATAGCTCGCCGATTGGATGAAACGCGTGAACAGACGTGTTTTAGATTTAAATGCAGCCGTTAAATAATTGCGCTTAGTTTTAGTGAAGGCAGGTAAAACTGCAAAGCGCTGCGGCTCGAAATGTCCTATACGGAATGGTAGCTGCCATACGTAAACATTGGTCTACTTCCAGGGGGCTGAATGTTTTTTCTGTGGCAAATTTGTGGGAAAGTAGTAGAATAGATTGTGAAATAGAAAGCTTAGTAATCGGAGTGTAAGTAACTGTTAGATTTAACGTATCTCGGTCGTGAAACACATATGCAGATGGCTCATAAATTTTTGTTTAATTTATTATTAATCTATTATTATTATTATTATTGATTATTATGATTATTTGAATTTATGGTATATATATAGTTATTATAGGTAATATAATATGATAGGAGCGTGTATTGGAAGGAGAGAATAGAAATGTGACTTATAAGGTCGCCTGAATCCTTGAGTAAGTAACACGGGTGAACATTGACATTTAACAAACTCAAAAAAGCTATAGACTCTCTGTCGGCGTTACTCCAAGAAGCGTAATATTTAAATAGAATTAAACGCGATTTTGAAATTACATTCATTTTCTATTTTATATTCGAATTTTGTCGGCGCACATAAATTTTGCAAGTGGGGCAAGTATGATTTAACTATATTATCTACCGGTTGCATAAGTTGCTTGGTTATTCGGAGAACGACGCGTCGTTGGGCTGAGAGGCGCGAACGGGTTTCGCATGGACATGTCGCAGTACTCGCTCAGGAGGGCAGTGGAGAGGTAAGGCTGGCGGCATGTAATATAAGGTGAAACGTCGCCTCGGGGCTAGCTACGACGTCGGCGTCGTCGGATATTGAAATATTTTAGTGAAATCGAGCGCCGGAAGGCTGGCACAGTGTGCATCCTTACGCCTTCTGATTTTCAATACGAATGGCGAGATTCTAGCTTGTTATGGTTTTTCGTTAGGTTCATTAATAATTATTGTAATTTGTTTTATATGTAATGCGTAATAAGTAAGATTACAAGTTTAGTAATTTATGCAGAATCACGAAACGGGTACGTGTACAATAAGTTAAGCCTGTATTACTCTATAACGTGATGGGAAGTTAGATTTATAGCTTGATTGCACTCTGAAGTAATCGGTGCAAAAAATGTTTAGCTATATTATTGATCGATTGATTAATTGAGAATTGTCGCTGATAGTATTGTCAGTTTTAAATGAATGAATTTCTACGGCGTTTATACTGGAGAAGGAAATTGGGAATTAAGTATTCGCTAAATTTGGGCCAAACTTGTTAACTAGGGCGTCCTTCTTCCACTAAGACGTACGTTCAAAGTTTGGTGCGGGCTAGGTTCAGGTAAGGCCGACTGAGTGGCGTAAGGGCATTGTGTACAACGCCATACTTTTAAAGTGGCAGACTGGAGCTTAGTGGTTAATAATAGAAAGGGCGGTTCGGGGATGGCGTCGCGTCGGGTGGCTTCTGCGCCGATTCTGGTAAGCTAGGTTACGCGTTGAGCAGTAGAGCTTGGGCTTTGACACAAGTGCTGTGAGAGGTGGTGCGATTGTGTTGTACAGGATGCACGTGGGCTAAGAAGGTCACATAGTTTCCGGAGGCAATCTTGATACTATCGCGAAACACATTATATTCACTGAGAGAATAGCTTCTGATTATAGTTAATATTTATCTGTCAAATATATATAAAAACTTAAATGTGAGCTACATAATTAGTATATTGAATTTGAAGGCCTTATTTTTACGTGGCGAGACATCAGACCATTAGGGCCTGCTCTTTTGTCCCGTGCTGACGCATCATGCAATTTGCGGCTACGCTCCTTTCATCGCAACTAGGGGAGAAGGAGGTATTTGGTGGCGAGAAGTACAGGAGAGCGATTTAATTTGGCTCAGTTAGCGGCGTTGCATATTTAGGCTTGAGGATGGCTTTTACATGCAAGTAATCTACTACGATGGGAGTGCGCAGCTTTACTTCCCTCGAAGGATTTTTTCGCTTTAAAATCCGCACGCTTAATCGGGTTTGCACGCCGATTTGGGTACAGCAAGTTCGGTACAACATAAGCCGTTAACCGATGGCGCGGCGCGCGCTAAGACGGGGATAAGTACAATCTTCGGCAAGTTTCCTTGAGATTGAATCAGCTGGGCTTGTTTTATGGTAGGCGCATACGTAGTTGAATTATTGCTAAGATGCTATATTAGGCATTTTTGCCGCGATTGCGCTACTTTGATAATAAATAGTTCTGGCGCTCACGGGATCTCAATACATAAAGCGATTAGGCTTTGTTTCAGCTAATGCTGAAAAGTATTCTATCCAAAATTTGGGAACGAAACGTGGATAATAGAATTTAAATAAAAATGTTGCTTTTTACGCATTGTTCGTGATTATGTCTGAGCGTTGGTGGGCAGATATGGAAAATTTAGCATCAATAATGTGGGATGTTTTGCGTTTTACGGATCATAAACAGTAATAAACAAGCAGAAGCGATAAAAATATTTAGAATTAAATTTCACATGACCGCAACAGACTGTTAAACAGGCAGGGCAGCTCAACGATAGCTTAAACATATTTTTGTTGTTAAAATAGCAAGAATGTAAGCCGTTAACTAAACGCCGGAGGGCAATAAAGGTATGAGTGTAGGTTGGAATGAGCGAAGGTGTTCAGCGAAAAGGGCTAGAGTGTGGCGGGCGGCGGGACGGCGAGCGGCAAGGAGTAGTGGGCGGCGAAGCGGCGGGTGGGCTGGCGAAGCGATGAGGGGGGAGGGGGGCGGGAGCGGGGGGCGGGGTTAAGCGGGGGGGGGCGGCGAGTACATACGCCGCGTATTCTTGTGGCCGCGCGCGTGCGGCCGTTTAATAGGGGCTAAGCACAAAGGCAACGGAAGACGCGCGGCGGCGGTGGCGGCGGCGAGGGGGGTGGGCGGTAGTATTCTCTAGCGGGACTGCGCCTGTAAACGCGGGTGCGGCGAACATCGGCGCCGGCTGCGCAGTTGCGCGCCGTCGCCGAGCAACTCGCTCTCCCCGCACCTATGCACTCTAGCACTATCCTGCCCTCCTCCATGAGGCTTCGTAGCATCGGCAGAGCGGCGGACATGTTTGAGCGTGCATGGGGCAGTTCGCGGGCTGTTGTTCGGCAATTGGCCTTGATTACATGTCTGACATGGGAGTATGAAACCGGTGCTTTTGATGGTTTTAGAGCTGTATGTGGGTGGAGAGTGTCTATGAATAATTAATGCTAAATTCATGAGGTAGTGCTCTACATTGAGATGCACTTACTGATTTCTGGCATCACTGTATTGCATAGCTTTGATTGAGTTGTGTTGGCGCATTTTGATTCAGTCTATAAATACTGTAGACGCTTATAGTATAAGAACCTCACGATGTGTATCACGGAACTCGGTTAGCTAGGGATGGCACTGATGATTCCCCACGCTACTCTTTTGTTGCTGATTTATCTGCCACACACACACCTCCAATTCATAATTATTATTGTTCCTTCTGTGCCAATTAGAGTTGGCATACTTGTCCATGCGTACTCTGCGTAAAATAGAGCAATGCATCTGCCGGCACGACTGAGATGCATCTTTGGCTGAACTGACTATTTTATTTGAGTAGTATTATAATGTATGGTTCCCGTCGGATAGCTTTTGCAGAATATTTTCTCTTATATTTTGATATTTTGCTCTTCTTATTAATCATTTTTGACATGATGCATGATTCTATTAGGTATGATGACAATGGTACAGGTGGCCACCAACGACTCGTTCTCTTTAGCTCTGTATTAAATTTACTATGTTATTGCCCTCGCTAAAAGCTTTTTTAGCGTAAATGGATGAACGCGCTTTTCGTGCTTCTACATGCCTGAGACGCTGAGGAACTGTTGCTTCGTTGTGGGGCGCCATGACAATATGCATATTCTTCTGCTTGTGGCCTATGTATTTAATGATGCTGATAAGAAAAGCATGTAGCTTATTTTATATATATATATATGTCGCATCGCCAAACACGAGTAAGAGAAAGCGACAGTGGAGAAGGCGGTTAAACACCTGTGGGTGAAGGAAGGAAGGGGATGTAACTGAGGGAAAATGACCACTCTCGATAAGTTGTCGTTAATATAATACCGAATATGATACCAATATTGCTAATATCGGGAACTACTGGGGGATACTTTCATTATCAGGAACACGCTCGTATAGCGATCCTATGGGTATCAGCGGGGTCGTTGAATCCTCAGCCTTTCGAAAACAAGCCCTCTTCTTCATGCACAGTTAATATTAGCTTCTTCAATATTCCTCTCAGGTGGGCGTATTTGTGCTTGAAGAGAATTATTATTCTCAGCTGGGCGAAGTTAGTAATTTTCTCTCAAAATACTCTCAGAAAGGGACGTTGTCCTTCTTGGAACAGGTAGGTGTATCATTTGTTTGACTGTTTTTCCAATCGATGAGCTCCCTCCTGATGTGTTTTCATTATGTTCAGTACAATGCTTTTGTTCTCTCTTTTCGTTTCTACACTCCCTTGTTATTTTTATTCCGATTTTTTGTGCACCAACTGCCATCAACCCTTGTTATCATTCATGCTGTACGCGTTTTTCTCGCAACGTCTAAAATCGCCTTTCTCCTTCATTGCGTTTTTTACAATGAATTTAAAAATTATTTTTGGCAAAGGTTTTTAAAATATCCTAAAAAAAATCAAAACTATTTTGGAATCGGCTTGTTTCGAACTTCTGGTTTTCATTCGAATAAATTTAATTCCCTGAACAGGAAATAGCGGCACAAGAATATAAAACATTCCTCGAAACGTTTTAAAAAGCAGTTTAAAAATTACGTTTGGGTTCACGATAAACTTAGATTTATCAATTTTCCTACCTCCACTCCCTCCTTTCCTCCATTTTATAAAAAAATCATATTTTTTCTACATACCATTGAATGTTTTAATCTTTGGAACGGTGAACACCGCTTTGGAAATACTCATAAATAGTTGTCAAAGTATACATTTTTGATGGTGCATTGATTATTTAACCCATAAAACACAAACATTTTTTATTCCGGAAATGGGCGGGAGTATATTTCGAGTAATTGCATGTCAAGTAACTACGCACGGGTTTAAGGAGATGTACTTCAAAAAATCAGAATCTTTTATTTCACGATAATTGCTAAATCTTCCCGAGATAAAGCATACTAAAAGAATTTCTTCATTTAAAAGACCATTTGGGGGACCACGTAACATTATAATGGCAATGGAGGCAGCAAGCTATCATCGTAACAAGCAATTTACTTCTGTCAGATCGAACGGCCGGCGGCGACCTAAAGTATGCACACTTACTACCCTCTCTCTCTCTCTCTCTCTCTCTCTCTCTCTGTGTCACTCTCTCACTCTCTCTCACTCTCTCACTCTCTCTCACTCTCTCTCACTCTCTCACTCTCTGTCACTCTCTCTCTCTCGCTCGCTCACTCTCTCACTCACTCTCTCGCTCATTCTCTCACTCACTCTCTCACACACACACTCTCACTCACTCCACACACTCTCACTCACTCACACACACACTCTCTCACTCACACACACACACACACCCACACACACACACTCTCTCTCACTCACACACACACACTCTCACTCACACACACTGCAAACGGGTGATCAGTGCTCGTGCCCGCACTCTCAGTTCCTCAAAAAATAAAAATAAAACGCGCTAACTGTTATCTAAAGAGAAGTGTGTTTCGATTCAATTGCTTGAATTTTATGTTTTTTGACCGTACATTGTGCAAGAAGGCAGTAAGTACTAACTTAGTTTTTCTATTCCGATATGTTGTGAATTTTACATGATAATTTTATCTAAAACTCGTCATCAGTTGTTTCTCACGAAATCGTTGTTATAAATTCCTTGTTTAACACACGGGAACTGGGTACTTGAACTAAGGATGCTGTAAGAGTGTTGTTAAATATTTAAGCACCTTATGAATAATAGCATTATATTTATTTGTTTGTTCAGCATTTGCCTCTCGAAACTTTAGCTCTCTATTTTTGGACAACCAAAGTACTGTTCTTTTCTCATGTATTTGCTTTCAGCTGACAATTCTGGTACACTAAAGCTTATTCTTGTTTTCTTGTGTTTTTACAGGTGAGTCGCTGCTTGCGCGCTGTTGAATCATGGGTCTCTCGCCGGGTGCCCATCTGGGTAAGAGTAAAGAATACATTCCCTGAAATCGAGCGATTTCACAAATTTCTGTCAAAATAAATGAACAAATTAGATTTAATGAATAGTTAATTCCAACCATATTTCATCAGATGCTTACAGCATGTTTCTTTCATCGGCGTTCAATATTTATTAATTATGCATTACTGTAAATAATATTATAATCCAAAACTATTATACTGTTGAAGTGTTGGTTGTATTGATAATTGAATATTCCTTAATTCAGTGAAACTATAATGTTGTTAAGGAATCTTTTTGTCCAAATGCTAGAAAATACGTTCTGAAAATGACTGTTATACGGGCAATAAGCACGGTAAACTTAAGAAATAACTATTTTTGAGCAGACATATAGATTCCTGAAAACCAGATCTTTCGTAAATTATGTTAAATGTGCGGAGAAAAAGACAAAATGACGGAAGTAATTCGAGAAAAGGTCGCTAGCCCCTTCAGTAAAAAATAAGAAATCTGGAAAAGAAAGAAATATAACTAAATTGAAATATCATTTGGAACATTGCCCAATCACCTTTTTTGTGGGTACAAGGACAGGTGCTCTGATTGATTTACCCACTGTAGAGGAAACCAACAAAGCGCCAATCCCAGCTTTGCCAGAGCAGAGGAGAGATATAATCTTATAGACATTGTTGCTTAATTACGTGTTCTTATTTTTTTGATCACGAGGGAACGTGTTATTCAAGTCGTTGCAAGACTTTGTTGCGATTAAAGAAAATACTATCTCGTTGCTGATAAACATATATCTCCCAAATTCAAACGAAGTGACGTCAAATCTTTAAATTTGGATCTGTTTGCTATTGCCAACAGAACTGCTAACATGGTACACAACGGTGCTATTTTACATTGAAGCTTATTTAAAGGAATTTTAATTGAAATTGATAGAACATAAAATGATAAAATAAATTCTTAAGGTCACTTCAAATCTTGATTTTTCTTGCAAACAATATAATTGTGACTAACATTGCTTCATCACTCACCACGCTAGTTGTTTTGAACAAGTAGTTTCTTGCACTGTCTCACTCGTTCTTTTTATCGAATTCCCCGCCGGGTCCTTTGATTAATACGTTCTCTTCTGCCGTAACTGCCGTCCTCTCTTTGCTGCTGTCTTTCTTTGTTTGTGCTGTAAATTCTCCACCAGAACCTTCCGTTGGCGGTAGCAAAGTAACTGAAACAACGGCAAGAACAGAGACAAATGTACCCTGTGTGAGAAGCCGGGAGTTCCAGGATTGTTGTGACTGGAGGAAAGTTTGTCATGATGAAGGCGCGTGTTGTGAACTAAAATAAATGTACGTCGTGAATACACGTGTCTCTTGTTATTTCGCTAGGGAAGGAAGTTACGAAAAATCACTGCGAAATGAGTGGATTTGCTAAGAGTGTGTAGGATTGTTGTGAATATGGAAAAATATGAACGTTTATTTATTACATAATAATTTATATGCAATTTTTAAATAAAGTATTCTGCTGAATAGAGCTGGTCCATCAGTATTCCTATTGCAGGGATGACTCGGCTCCTCCAGAATGGTATTCATGCATTCATGCATTCATGCATTCATGCATATGCAGATGCTGTTGTATTTGCAAAGTCACGTTTTTTGTTCATTCAGTACTCGGTCTTAATCATGGAATAACTTGCGGTTTAACTTGAATTTTTAAAAAGACATTCATTTATTGTTGCTCATCGTCACGCCACTCACTACTATCATTTTCAGAGTATTTTTGTTGCAGCTTCTATACATTGCGATTATCTATTAACTGGCCACTTTTTAGAATTTCAGAATATTTTACAGTGAGTGACCAAAGTTCGGAGTGATGTCTTCTTTTCGGAACATAATGAACTTCAAATCGGTACTTACGTTTCATTTTAATGTTCGAATCGAAACTTATGAATTTCTTCTTGCTGCTTAATACGTTTAATGCTGAAATACCAAGGTGTCTCACCAATGTACAACCTACTCAGAGTCTGTCTACAATATTCTTATTTATGGCACGGGTGTATCATATCTGAAATTGTGAAATCAGTGGCTTGATAGTGTTGTAGAATTACCAAGTTGATCAAAACTTCGTGATGTCTTTTATTGCCGCTTTCTCAGTAGAAACTTTAAGCAGAAGGCCGTAGGGTTATAGTCCTAACGGAGATGGATTTTCGACGCTAACTAAACAGCTAGATCGAATTCGTCCCCCGTCTGAAAGATAATTCTAGAGGCTGTCTACTCTCATCGGTAGTTTCCAGTAGTTTCACCGATCAGTAATAAGCGAATTCCGGAGTAGTACCGAAGAAACCGACCACGCACCGCCCGCGAACTTTCCTTCCCCTTTCTTGTCCTCTCCTCTCCTCTTACACACGCACACACACACACACACACAGTGCACTACAGTATATATCAGACTCTTACAGCTTCTCTCCCCGTTCATGCCTTTGGCGAGGGGCCTTGTCTGGTTAAAGTACAATTATATTTTCTCTTTGAATATATTACATTTCCATTTCGTTCTCTACGAATTGCTTGATAAGCCTTAATTTAAATGCATTATATAGAAATGATATCATTATTCGCTTATATTACGCAGGTTAAAACAGTGTGCTCATTTTAGCCAGTCTTCATTGTTGTCCATTTTTTGCTCAATTTACTGCGTATTTGTCAATCAGTCGAAACTCACGATCAAATCTTGCGAAGGGAGATTCCTGAGAGATATCTGATACGAGATTGTTTATCTCTTCGAGCGTGACACTTCCAATGATCATGGACCGACATTGCGAGTTCAGAGCCCCGGAGAATGCAATGAGTGGAATGGGGTAATTCAGTAATTCGCTTTCATGTCCCGTGCGAACCGCATTTCAGATTTCAAATGGGAATAAAAATGAACGCGGTTTAAAGGGAGAAGTGAGAGCCTGGCGTTTTGATTGGTGCCTGTGATTGTCGACAAGGGGCGTGGGATGGGGTTGACACAAACGGCAGCATGAGCGCACTGCCCGGAAGGAGGGGAAATTGTTTGAAGGAGGTAAATAATGACGAAGGGATGAAGCAAACAAGAAAAGGCAAAGTTGAAGAAGGGTGGAGCAAAGTTGAGTGGGACGGGAAGAGGGCAGCGCGGAAAAGAGGCAGGACAGGAAAGGGCAGGTTTCGAAAGGGAGCAGGACGGAGAATATCTGGTCTCTAAAGGGAGCAGGACGGAAAATGGGGCAAGACGAGTAAAGGGGAAACATGGAAAAAGAGCTGTACAAAAAGGGAGCAGGACGGGAAAAAGAAAGCAAAGGGAAACGGAAAGGGAAGGGCGGGCAATAGGGCAGGACGGGGAAATGGGGCATGGCGGAGAAATGGTACTGGGCGTGGAAGGGGGCATGGCGGGAATAAGAGCAGGACGGGAAAGGGAGCACGACGATAAAATTGTGCAGGGCGGGGGAATGGTGCTGGGCGGGCAATTGGGCAGGTCGGGAAAGGGAGCAGGACGAAGAAATGGTGCACGGCGGAAAAAATCTGCTGGGCGGAAAAGGGACGGGTCGAGAAAGGCGGCAAGACGATAAAAGGGTCAAGAAGGGAAAGTGGGCAACATGGGGAAAGGAGGACACTGGAGGGAGCAAGGCAGCATGTGAACAGGCCGGGAGGGGCAATGTGAGGAACTGGGCTGTAAAGAGGAAGGTGGGGGAAGGGAGCAGGGCGCTTTATCGCCAGCGTGGGGACCTTCCCAGAATCCCTGGGGGGAAGGGAAGGACGGAAGAATGGACCCCCCGCGCTATATGGGGAGAAGCAAGGGTGGACCGGAGCAGACCTAACAGAAGGGTGCTGCGCAAGGAGTTTAAATATGCGTCCGAATAAATGGGAATAGCATCGTTGGATGGATTCCTGTCGAAATTTTGTTCTGCTATGCTCTGTCTCTTGCCCAATGTATTTCATTCCTGGCGACTAGTGCGACAATTTGAAAGAGAGGTGTGTGCAATTTGATTGTGTGGTGCAGTGTTTAAAAATATATACTTCTGAATATCTCGTTTTGTTATTTAAATATTTATTATTTTCTTAACTGGAAAAAAGGGGAGAAAAATACATGACTCTTTCGAGGTGCATTTAATTAGGAAAGTTTAAAAAAATAATTTTATAAGGTATCGCGAAAAATGTAGCCACCATTTAGACATGAACAAAGAGTTCAAATAAATTATCTTCTAAGAAAAATATGGAGAATACTCGCGTTTTGAAGATTACGTTAAAGAAATTTAGTGACGATATTTAATGGAAATGTAGCAATACTTTTAAATTTCGTTGCATTTTGAACATAATACTTTTCAAGAGTCACTTTTCTTGTACTTATTTTTATCCTTTTCTGTTAATTTTTTACTTATGTTTAAACTAGAAATATTCTGAGATTCCTATGCAAAATCAACGCTAAGATCACATGATTTCTAACGTATATCAACATACTCTGCTTATATAACATTCCCAATAATATATATTCTCCAATCGATCTGGCCAATCTTTAGTTTTCATTAATTTAAAATGTATATTTAATATTTTGGAGATACTTCACATGAAGATTATAGGAAATTTCAAATTTACCGTCTTCACAATCACACATCCTTGGAGATCAGCCGGGTGTTCAGAGATTGTCCCGGATGGGGGAGGTGCCTCACAATTGGAAATGCATTGATGTGTGGGATACCACCATAAATTAATAAATTAAGTTTTATTTATTTAATACACATTTATCTCTTCCATTCTGAGTGTTTTCCTAGTTGTATCAAGGACAAGAACAGGAATAGGTAATTGTAAATACTGATGTATCGCTGTTACAATGAATTGCATTTTGATACCGATGATATTTTGTATAACCTTACATCAATCATATCGGTATTTTCATATCCATCCGAAGGGTCGACAAATTGGGGAAAAAGAAGAATGTTACCGCAGACTACTGGTTTCTATGCTCCAAAATATTTACTGGAAATCAGTCACGTGAGTAACTCCGAACCATCAAGGTTTAAAATATATGTGGGTTTCACATATGCAATGATATTAAGAAAGACGTAAAATTTAAAATTTTATTATCATAAGCTAGTGAACTCTCAATTGACTTCACTGAATGCTTCTCCTACGAGCATTTTTTACTATTATATGATTGACTTTGGTACATACTCTTTTTGCTTCCGGTCGCGCAAAAATTCGATATAAATATCCTTTAACTAGTGAAAGAAAAATACAGGTATTTAGAGAAATATGATACAGTTACCTTTTCTAGACAGATCCCGCTCTATGTGTTCTCGACTGACTGAAATGCTTGCTCGTTACCATCCCTCCTTTCCAATATCAATATTTTACTGATATAATAAAAAAGTGCAGGCATTTACAAAAAACATCTAACTGCTATTACTAGCTGATAACATCTCTTCTCGCCATGGTTAATTGTCTGAAATGTCCACTGGATCCCCTTGCTTCATCTCCAATATCAATATACGAGAACAAGAAAAAACAGTTTTTAGTTAAAATCGATTCTTACTGTACTTCCCAATTTGCCCCATATCGATATAATCTTGCCTTTAGAAAATGTGTTTAAAAAACAAAAGGGGTATCTTTGCCATCATGCAGATAGAACTGCTTTTCACTTTGCCACAGTGTATCATTGCCCACTCGTTGCCCGTCACTAGCCTGTGGAGCATTAAGCGAGTAGCACTCTCCGGTTCGTTTTTATTACACCCTCCGCCGTAAATCCACTACTGAAAGAAATTCAACGATGAGGGAGGCTGGAAATCCCTCCCCAGCGGATTAATTGAAACCTTTTCCCCGGGATTGAGTCAACAACAAAAAAAGCCGTTTCATAATAATTACTAGGTCTGAGATGGCTTTAGTCGGTTGGACAAGAGCATAGCGACCGAAAAGAGAGAGAGAGACGAAGTAGGCGATTATTTATGATTGCGAGTTTCATCTGATGATGTATTTAGCTTTTCTTTTTTCGCTCGTGAAATTGAATAAATGGGATATGAGAAAGTATTGCAGAGTAAGTTCTGATATTGAATTGAAAACTCCTGTGTTTTTTTCACATGATGGCAAATGGCTTGTTCATCTCTTTCAGAGATAATGTTATTATTGTGTTTTAGTGTTCCCATATGCAGATGGATAGACGAGCAGACATGAATATTTTCTGATTTCTGAAGGGGCTGAAGTAACTGAAGAAACAATCATTGCCAATGGAAAGCAAAAATTGCTACAGCATAATACAAATTGTTACTCAGAATATTGTTACAAAAAGTGTAACTAATGTCCTACTAAAGACTAAGAAAATAATGGAGATCTCTAAAACAACTCAAAAAAGACAATCCAAACAGGAACTGTAAGACTATTCTCACCATAAACGACTTATAAACATTAACCTGTAAATGTTTATAGAACGTTTAGCTCTCAGGACTTACGTGAATCTTTATTTTTTTTTCTACAAATTGCAAATTACATTTGTAAGAGTGGAGAATAGAACAATAAGAACATTTTGTGTATAACTTTTCAAGAAGCGTTTTTAACCGGTTAACCTTTCAAGCACTTTAAATTTAGGTTTATTTAGTCAAAAAAATACTAAAAACTGTATGTGACATATGGGGGAGAAGATCATCTGCGCACGTTTCATGAGTTTAGGAATCCCTTCCCATCATTGTAATATATGAATATCACTGTATAAAACTAATATAGATAAAGTAGACATTTTCGTTCAATTATAGCAAACGTACTTCCAACAGTAAACGAACTGCAATTTTATTTTTCTGCATTGCTAACTAAATAGTAATTCGCCATTATCACTACTTCTCTCGCGTCAAGCAAAAGAAGGGTTCTACAAACATGCACATAGTGAAGCTACATTTACGTCCAGAAATAAAACAAGGGGCCATCTGAGAATTTGCTCAATTTATATGAATGTCCCCATCCAGCGATCAGCGTCACCACTCGAACGCAACACACGTACTGCACTTTCGGGCCTAACAACCGTATCTGTTGACGCGCCCGAAATCACTAGTCAACCAATCAATCTCGACGCAAAATGCCCACTTTCAATCCATTTCACCTTGAGGACGGTCACGGCATGACGGCCCAAACATTGGCATCTGTTGCTCAGACTGGAATCTCCCGGACAGCCATGTTCATACTGACACTATCAAACCAATCAATCAATCAATATTTTCCGATTGCACCGGATGCGGAAATGTGCGCTTTGCTCGGACGCGGGACGCTGGACGCTGGGCGCTGAATGCTGGACGCTGCACGCGGGACGCTGGACGCTGGGCGCTGGACGCGGGACACGGGACGCGGGACGCGGGATGGTGGACGTGATTCACGGGACACGGGACATTGGACACGGGACGCTGGACGCGGGTGCTGGTCGCGGAACGCTGGACGCGGTTCGCGGGACGCTGGTCGCGGGACGCTGGTCGCGGGAGGCATGACGCGGGACTCTCGGCGCGGGACTCTGGACGCGGTATGCTGGACGTGGGATGCTGGAATCGGGGTGTTGATGCGCGGACGCTGGACGGCGTGTCGTTGCGCTCGTGTCGGGACGCGGGACCGGTTCGCGGACGCTGGTCGCGGGAGGCTACGCGGGTGGCGGAGCGGGGCTTGGACGCGGGATGCCTGGATGCGGGATGTGGACGTGGTTTCGCGGGAACACGGGACGCTGGACGCTGGACGCGGGGGCTAGATCGCGGGAGGCTAGACGCGGGGGCTAGACGCGGGAGCTTAGATACGCGGAGGGCTAGGACGCGGGGGCCGAGAGCGGAGGCTAGATGCGTGAGGCTGGTCGCGGGAGGCGGTGCGGGGGTGGACGCGGGGAGGCTGGCACGCGGAGAGATGGACGCGGGAGGCTGGACGCGGGAGGCTGGACGCGGGAGGCTGGACGCGGGAGGCTGGACGCGGGATGCTGGACGCGGGATGCTGGACGTGGTTCGCGGGACACGGGACGTTGGGCGTCGGAGGCTGCACGCTGGACGCGGGCGCTGGTCGCGGGACGCGGACGCTCACTGGGCGGGCGCGCGGGAAAGCGCCCTAGGCGGCCGGTTAATTGTGACGAGCGCCGCGCTCCGTTACCCCCGTGACGGCCGCACCGTTAATATTCCCCGGGCGTCGCGTGGGCCGCGCGGGGGAACCGGTCAGGACCCCTCTTGCCGCGCTTCGCCGAGGCGAGTGAGTGAATGAGTATTGATTTCGGACGCTTCTTGTTAAGTAATGAGAGTCGTAATTGTAGTGCATGTTACATGACGTGCTGACGAGAATCCACAGAACGATTTGCTGGGATCCCCTCTCTAGGTTTAGTCTCCCCAACGGAGTACCGCCGTGCTCTTGCCGAGGCGATTTTTAAGCTTCCGACTGGTCTCTGCATGTATGTTTGACTGTGTGTGTACCAGAGGAACGGGCAGCAGGCAGATTGTGGCACGTTTCTCAAGTTATTGCTCCGGCATTCGCGTGGTATTGATCGAAGAATCCACGGAAATCTTCTGATCAGAGTACCTGGCCGCGCTCCAGTACCCACAATCGCTGCTCTTCCGACAGGTAAGGCAGTGAACTACATGGCTGTTTAAGTGTGTGTGTGTGTAGAAAAGGAATAGTCAAAGAAAAGGAAGGAAAAATCGCGTAGAGCGTGCTCCAATGTTCGCCGTGTATTGATTGGAGAAACCGCGGGAACCTCCGATCAGGGCAGCCAGCCGTTAGAATTCTCCCCAAGGCAGGGGGTGAATTCGACCCAGCTATGTTGCTATGTTCGCTATCGTCGGGACTGAAACTCCAGGCACTCGCGGTACTAAGGATACTACAGAGGTGTTGCCGCTGAGGTGGTCTGCTGGGCATGCGCCGGGTGGCAGTTTGGTCGTCTCCTCCCGCCTGGTACTGTCGTCGCAGACGCTTCTCTTGCCGAACTTTGGTCCCCGGGGGAGGGGGCGTACCGTGCGGGGTAGCCGCGACGACGAGTGTGTCAGTTCCCGCTCCAAGTGTGCACTCGGTGCAACACGTATGTCAATCGCTCTTGAGTTGTGATTTTGTGGGAGTCAACGGGTAAGGTCGTTAGTTCCGTACGTACGTGTAGTACAAGTTTCTGTCGCCGAAGGTAGGTGTGATCTTTCGACGAGGGAGGCCAGTTCCGACTCCAACCTATCCGTCAGCGTACGGGGTTTTCCCCAACCAGGTATCTCTCGCAAATGATGCACCGCCGGGGCAAGTTTTAGGCACCCGACTGATATCCTGGCATGGGTAGTAGTGTAGTGCGTGTAAGTGCAAGTGTGTGTAAGTAAGGGCCGCTAGAATTCTCGTCCAGACAGCTGTTGGATTTGCCCTAGGTCGTGTCGTAAATCCTGCCCCCGTCGGGACTCGAACCCTAGTTGGAGTAACTTTAGTGACATCCATTGATGCTAAGAGACACCGAAGTCAGTCATCCCGTGCTCGCTGAGCTGTTTAGAAGCAACGCGTTATGTAATAGACACACTCGTCAAATTTGATTTCTCGTTGCTTAGGTCAAAATCGTGCTCGTTCTGTGCGTAATTAGAAATTGACAAAACGAGTCGCGTAATTTGCGATTATCTCCCATTTCTTCTGCTTGTCCTTCAGCTGGTACTTCGTCATCATTCTAATCGTTTAATCATCATAACCTATACCCCACCGATCAAAATATTTATCTCAGGCATGGAAATATTTACCTCAGGAAAACAAATATGTACTGAGAATCAAAATAAAGATGAACATGCAGGGTGAGTCATTTCAAAATGCAAAAGTAGTGGTGCTACAACAGCACATATTTGCTCGCATTATTACTAACTCTCGCGATTTTCGAAAAGGTAGAGTTAATTGAAAATGAGACCTCGCCCATTTTTAGCGTCCTTTGCTCTGTGGGAAGAATTTAAAAAAAATGTGGAACCGTTTTTGAGAATTTTTTAAGAATAAATTCCATGTAGCATTGCATCTAGTAGAAATTACTCTTAAAACTACTAGTTCTTTTCCACAAAATGTACACGTCGTTTTATTTTTGGTTTTAAAGTGTATTTTTTTATTGTAATGGCAAATTACTTGTTGTTTCGATATTTTATTTATATTGCATATAGTCTATGACAGGTATACAGGCCTCTAGTGCACATGGTTCTGGCTTTGATCTCCAAAGGTCACTCGAGTGTTTGTAATAGTTCTGCGTTGAGACAGTTGTAGTTATTCACAAAAAATAAAAGCGGACAAGAATTGCAAAATTCTGTGTGCAGCACTTTACAACAAGCCCTGTTGTTCGGACATTTTTCACACCACTTCATTCTTTAACGACCATACCTGCCAGGAATGATGTAATGGAAAGGAGATGATGATCTAAGATGATGATGATCAATATCAATTGAATGTTATAGCAATTATGGAATGTCAACTATGAAACAAAAGCCTGAGAAAACTTGGTGAGATCTATGTTGCACTAATATGTAGCACTATATATGTAGCACTAATTCCACATGGATTGAGCGCGGTTTAGACCCCGCTACCCAAAGGTAGCGTTATTTTTATTGTTATTCAGTTCAATTTACACACTGGAGAAGTAGGAGAAAAGTGTGGCCAGAGCGAGACTAACAACAGCAATAAAAAACTTACCGTATATAATAATTGCCGAACGAGTGTTGTGTGAGTCACCTCATTAATATTAACATTACCTTTTTTCTTGCTCGAACTGTATTTTGAACTTTATTTACTTTGCCCTGTCATTCTTTTATTTTCGTCCACTGTTCTATTTACCTATTATTAAAGGTTCAATAGCTAGTGACTTACTGACTCTCAGTACGCTGAGCAATCATCGAAGTTTCTCTGTCGATACTGTGTGTGTTTACGTGTTTGTTGTGGACTTCAAACGTCAACATGGAAGGGAAACATCCAAGTAGAACTTTGAACAATAAACTAGATTTCTGACAGGGCTCCGACGCTTTCGCTAAATTAGATCACATGGTGTAACATTTATTCAGTAATTGCTTCATCGATTAATCGGAATTTGTCAAAGCAGTTTGAAGATTTTCTCGTGATACTGATAGAATAAGAATTTTTTCTATTTTCAGGCTGAGTACGAAACATACATATATTATTATTCTTACATTTCTTAAACTAATAGTATTACAAAAAGCTCAAAGTTTTCGAACAATTAATTGAACATGTTTACAACATGCATTTTTGGGAACAATACTCGTAAACATGTGTCACATGTCGGGAGGGGTAATGACCTCTGAACATTTTTGGGCCTTTAAATTTTTCTTCAAGTCTTAATCATGGGTCTTATATAATTAACTGTATCAGTCAATGCATATAAAGACATAAACGATCAACTGGATGGAATATGTTGCAGCCAGTTCTCAGAATCTTCCTAGATTAACCATAAGATTTGCGTGACCTTTTCGCGTAGAGCTGCGTGCGCATCTGTCTGTTTTTTTTCTTCGAGTTTTCAGATCTTCCAAACAAACCCTAGACTGGTTCCTACAAAAACACGTCACGACTCACGCATCATTTTTACTGCACGATTTCCTTGAAATCTAACGGTGAAGATATGTTTTTAGCAGTACAACATCTTACGAAACATAAGGCTGGTTACAATGAAAATAATACCAGTGGCACATTATTATTATTATTATTATTATTATTATTATTATTATTATTATTTTATATTATTATTATTATTATTTTATATTATTATTATTATTATTTTATATTATTATTATTATTATTATAATACTGACATTACATCATTGCCTCATCATTCAATTGATATAGATCATCATCATCATTTGAAATCATCATTCTCTTTCCCATTAAATCATTCCTGGCAGGTATGGTGGACTAAGAAACAGATGGTCACAATGAAGATAACGATGAAGATAAGATCAAGAGCATGCCCTGGGGTGGAGGCGTACCGGTGTCAAATCAACGCATAGGCCCTAAGCGCCTAACAGTCTTCATATAGAAAGCCGGTCGATTGTGTAAGAGCTCTTGAATGCTTCAGTCCTTTGAAGAGCAAACAACGGTCCGAAATAAAAGAAACATTTTGTTGTTTTGTTTTCCTTTGCATCTGCGTCCTGTTGCTACGTAAGCGCATTGGAACGCAAATTCTCTGCGCCTGCGCTACAAGCGTTGTACGACGTTGGTGGAACTGGAGATCAAAGACACTTATCCAATCCATGAATTAAAAGCAATGTATTTTCTTCACGTGCACATCAGGTAACCTATGCATGTACGTCCGGCAGTTCGTTATTTTCATTATTGGACCTCTTCCGGTCTTCTAACTATTTGGCCACTGGTTGTCGTTCGATGTGTCTTGGTCTTCTGGTGGTAGTTGGACACTTTTTCGAAATAATTATTTAAAAAACACGGATTTATGGAGTGTATTGAGCACAACCATGCTTTTAGGGCTTTCAGGCACCTGCAGAGGTGATCAATACCTCATTCGATTTCTCTCGAGATGAATCGATGAATGCCGTTTTAGTGGATCGATCTAGTACTCGTGTATTCTGGACGAGTTCTAAAACAACGTATTTTAGGGGGTCCAATCCATCTACATTGGTCAATCGTGGGTAATACTTATTGTCTTTCCGGGAAACATGAATCGTTACGACTCGACGCATTGCATTTGGGATAATTAAAGGCAATTTGGTAATGAACAAAATTTTTAAAAACGTATATCTATCTATACATTTTCATGTGACTTACAATGCCCAAAGATGATCGAGTCAGTATTACTATGTTTAGAATTTGTTTTCATTATATTTTCTTTTATTATCGCATATCAGAAAAAACACGTGAATACTGGCTGTTCAATGGTGGCAGAATCGTGTAATAAGCTTATAATTTGATCTTAATAGGAAGTTATTACGTAATATGTTTGTGATTTTTTTAAATATATTTTTAAAGAAAATAATCCTGCTTTAATTGATTAAGTTTTGTTAAAAACCTTAATAGCATTTATTATTTTTTCTTATTTTCCGAGTTTTTTTCCTCACAATAAGATACGATTATTTTATAGCCTTGTTTTCATAAAGATCTTCGATTTAATTTCAGAAAAGTTCATTTGTTCATTTTGTAATTGCTTTTTATGTAACGATGAGGAATGAGAGTTACGAATGTTATTCTTACCTTTTCCGTTCATACAAATGTTCTTTCCTCATTGGCTCATTGTAAGCAGCGTAGGCATCTGCAGCGTATTACAAAGGCGAACATTTCTAGGCCCCTCTGAGACTCCTTTTAATTACAAGTTTTTACTTCCATACGACACATTTTATTAGGATTAAATAAAACCGTAATGGAGATTAGAATCATAACATTAATGATACAATTACTAATTAAGGAAAACATACGAGAAATTACTTCCGGTTATAAATATTGTGTTACAATCAACTCAATCCAAAACCACCTCTTAAGTTTTTTCTAATAATGTTCAAGAATAGTTATTTTCAAATACGTGTATTCGTATAGTTATAAGGTTCTTTTCTGTCATTTCCTCTATATGGTTAATGAGTTCGTTATCCCCAATTATTGTTTTGGTGGCTGTGACGCTCCTTGCAACATTCCCTTACTTTCCGATACCCCCTGAATAATCCGCAATGTTTTTGGCCCCGCACAAAGAAGAGCGTTTGGATGATTGAAACGAGGAGGTGGCGGCGGGCAGTTACATTGTTTGCCCAGATGCAAATTAGGCCGGGGCCGAGGCACACAAAACGCCCTGTCAGGTGGAGAGCGGAGGGCGAGAGGCTGGCACGGGGCCAGGAGGCGGTCTCTCGGGCGGGGCGATGACCCGGCAAATCGGCCGCGCGCCACTCCGCCCCTCCTCTTCTC
>BOPP01000337.1:54694-77338 GCA_017312745.1 Gryllus bimaculatus | reverse complement strand
CGGAGGGACGTGGCGGAGGGACGTGGCGGAGGGACGTGGTGGCAGGACGTGGTGTTGGGGCGCAATGTAGGGGCATGGTGTAAGGACATGGGGTAGGCACATGGCTGAGGGACGTGGCGATAGGCTATTTATTTGCGAGAAAGTTCGCAGAGACTTGTGTAGCGAGATGAGCCATCGAGACGAGAAATGGGGTGGCAATTATGATACCAGGAGAGGTGGTGGCGACATCTCTGGTGACGGGAGGAGTAATGGCAGCGTCAGTAGAGGTGACGCGCAGAATGCGTCATACGAAGTGACGGTAAGAGCAGTGGCGGTTAGTTAGATGCTGTCAAAGGAGTTGTGAGTGCTTGTCGAAGGTGTCAGTGAATCTCCAAGGGATGGTTGCACGGGTTGACGCTGAGAGAGTTTTGAGGGTTGGCGAAGGGTGGCAGGTGCTTGCAGAGAGATGGCGATTGAAGGCATCATGAATCTCAATATGATAAGATGGCGACAATAATGGAAGTGGTCATGGCAGTGGTGGTGGTGGTAGTAATTAAGACTTATTCTCACGAAACCTATAGTTGATTCCACAACTGGGAGTCCATACTCGTGTCAGTCTCTAGGTGAAAATAACAAAAACAGTAGTGCTGCGGAGGCGAGGGTGACGTCATTGGTGATGGTGAAGGTGGACATGGATGTAGCGGTTGAGATGACTGTGGCATTCACGGAGATGGTGGCGGATGTGTTGGCAGCGGCCGAGATGACTGCGGCTCTATGGTGATGGTGTCAGATGCGTCGGCAACAGATGAGATGACAGTTGCATCTACGGAGATGGTGTCGGAAGTTTCTGCAAAGGATGAGATGACTTCGGCCCCATGGAGGTGATGGCGGACGTTCGGCAGCGGGTGAGATGATGGCGGCGTCCCCGGAGAAAACGCCGGACGGGTGGCAACGGATGAGATGACTGGGGGGCATTCACGGAGATGGTTTCGGATGCGTCGGCAGCGCGTGGGATGACTGCAGCATCCACGGAATTAGTGGCGAATGGGTAGACAGGAGATGGGATGATTACGGGGTCAACGGAGATGGCGGATGTGTCGGCTGCGGATGAAAAGGCCCGCGGGGTCCACGCTGGCGGTGTCGGATGCGTCAGCAACGGCAATGGTAGCGGAGGCTGGCAGCGCCTCGGAGGCGCCGTGGCGGGCTGTGGAGCGACGGGGGAGGAACCAACAGGCGCGAACCGGCAGGTAAACGCGCTGACAACCGGCCACGCCCCCTGTTGATCCGGAGAGGCCCCCCTCCCCCCACCGTTTAGGAGCAGCGCGTTCCCTCGCGGCTCCACGCCGGGCACCTGTGGCCACAACAGCGCTGTTACACTGATATTAATGTATTGGCACTTCAAGGTCACGAGCTGGAAGCTGAGGGAGACGTTGTCGTCCAAGCTCTAATACCAAAAAGCGAAGTAACGAAGCTCTCGATTGGATGTCAGTGTCCCCCGCGCCCTTCATCACGTGATCTTCAAGTGCCCCTGTGTTTGAATCGGAGAATAGGGGATTATCATTGCACTCGAACTCCGGAAATTTCGTCTTAGTATTGCCCACTCTGGTGAAATGTAAATTTGACGAATGTTAGGGTCGTGGGATTTCCATTCCAAAAATTGGTGACTTTGTAAATTTCACGTAATGTTTGTCGTTTAATTTGCGGGCTCTGAAAATTGTCCATTCCACGTCCAGCACTGGGCTTAATTGCTAGGCTGGTCATTTTCGATATTTTCTCCACATGGCTGCCCAACGCTATTAACTGGTTTTTGGATATCCACGTTCGCCGCTGAAGGCCGACATAACTGCGGTCTCACTTCAATTTATCGATTACTTTTGTTGTTCCTTGTCGGAACGTATATGAAATCAGATTAGATCGGTACATATCGGAGGATTGAATTTTTCGGGAAATTTAACCAGGGTTTCTCACAACCGTTTGGAGTATCCCGATTACATCCCGCAGTCAACTTTACCGGAGCCTTTTACCTACCTTATGAAAAGGTAATTGCCAGCAAAAAGGCATAGCCAACAGAAAGGCACGTCCAACATATAGGCATAGCATACCTCTTAAAATGTATAGAATTAAAATAAGTATATTTTCCATTGTAGAATCACGACCATTGATGAACAAAGAAATAAAATTTGTTCACGGGCCCGGGTATATTAAGTATATTTTCGTTAGATTACGTACAGTTCCGAATGTTTCTGCCGCGTTCAACTGTGTCCCAGAGTTTCTCTCGAGGGATGCGCGAATGTTCATTTGATTTACTCGGAATGGAAACTTGACAAAATTGTTTCCTCCTTCCCCGTCCCATTACACCAGCCGGAATGCAATCGCACCGTGTCTTCTCAGGTAGCCAAAAGGGAAAGAGGATTACCTGCGAAGCGGGTGGGAGGGGAAAGCTGACCGCGAAATGCAATCCGGCAATCTCCAAGCGTGACACTGACACTGAGGATTTTCCGCTCGTTGGAAATCTACTGCCCCAATCCGAACTTCGGTATAGATACCGGAAGCCGTGTGCTAACCCCTATTTTTGAACGGTCGAACAATTTTATGGTATTAATGCATTAGTTTTTAAGAATTGCGGTCTAAACTAAAGGGTCTGAGCGCGATTAATAACTTCATTGCCGTGACTTGAAATGGAAATAACCATTGGTTGAAATTTTATCAGAAGAATGGAATCAAATGAAACCGGGCGGCTAACCGCAAATATATCATAAATGTACATCAGTCTCTTAAAACGTCTTGCATGTGCAAATTCCGACAGGATCCTCACTTCGCATCCACATCATAATGTTTCACATACTGTTATATTGTAACAGGTCTGATTTGTTTAAAACATCCGTTTCTTGATCAACAATCTTGAAATCAACGATCTTTTATTTTGTATCAGTATTTACGTTAGTATTATCGATGTTCTTGCATGCAATCTTCAGATTTTTCTCCCACAATGTCAATCATTTCTTGTCGGGAAATCCACTAATCCATTCCATTTAATCCGTCGCATGTATGGAATTTAGCAAACATTTTCACGAGTAACAAAACTCCCAACAGCCTTCTACGACATAGGAATTCTTAAATTATTCGACTGTATTTGCTTTTATTTCCACAAATTCCGATAGTTAATAAGACGGCGTATCTCAGTCGCAGCGGGGAGCGGCCGCCTCAAGGAACCCGTTCCCGTTCCCGAATCATTTCGGCGAGCGGAGAGCGTGGGGCGATTTAGTGCGTCTCGCACATCTCCCAGACGGCCGCGGTCCAACGAACGCGATGCCGCGGCGGATTTCACGGCGCACTTTGCGCTCGTTTTTATTCTCGGGGCGGGAGGGGCAAGCTCTCAGTTAACGCCGCATTCTGTATCATTCCGTGTTTGGGCAGAAGCGTCTCGCCACACACTTACTTTGAGCGGCGGCTATGATGTAACGGTTAGCGTACTGGACTGTTGTACCCAAGTTGGTGGGTTCAAACCCGATCGATGGATTTTTAAGGGCGAAAAAATCCTTCGTAAGGTCCTCCTTTGGAGGGGAAGTAAAGCCGGCCGTCCCATGTAGATTTACTTGCATGTAAAAGATTCTCAGGCCTAAATGACGCCTCTTAGCTAAATTCAAATCGCCTGTTTTTCGCCCAAGAAATACCTCCTTTCTCTCCTAGTTGGTGAAAGGAGCGTAGCGAAATTTGCGTGGTCAGACGGAAGAGCCACGTAAAATGAGGCAAATTCAATTCAATTCAATTGAACTTACACTTGCGTCCCCCACACACGCCTCGCAACTAGACGGGAGCTTAGAGCTGGCCCCAGCTGGGTGCGGTGACCCGTTGGTGGGTGATTTCAGGTTGGGAAAACTCCGGAAAGCAGACGTGTATGTTGGTACCGCATCTCACCCTCCAGCGGGGAAAGATCACCGACGATTAAAACATGCGCTATACGTATGGGAGTAATAACGTTAGCAGTTGTCGCATCCGGAATCACTAAGCAATCAATCAATCAAATTCTCAATAATTCATGAGCATTGGATGATATCACGACGGAGCCAAAATCCCTACTAGGAGCAACTAGACTACGTAGCGGCAGTTGCTGACTGGCAACTACGTAGGCTATACTTAGCGACTTAATTAAGGAAACGTACGACCTCGGCGCGGGGCCTCCGGGAGGGGGCGCGGAGCGGGGGCAGTAGTATGGACGCAGCCGTAAAAAGAGAAGGAAAGGGGGCCGCGTGAATGAAAGCAAAAAGAAAGGAGGGAGCGAAAAGAAAACGAACCGGTTAGCCGCAATAACACTCGTGTCGTAATGCCGGCGCGAACCCGGGCCCCGGCACTTTTCGAATTAGCGCCGACGAGTGCTCGCTGCCTCTGGCCCGGTGCCCTGGGTGCCCGCCGCGAGGGCTGTTGCTGTGATGGACTGGAAGTCACCGCGAGAAAAGCGATATTAGATTGGCTTCGAATGTTTAACACCCGAGGTTTTCGTAAGGATCGTCTGTATTTCAGCAAGTTTGGAAGTACTTTTCAATTGACATCGGGTCCATCGGGATTGCCACCGCGTCATACCCAATTGCGGTTCTAATAAATGTAAATAAATGTAAATCTCCACTTGTATTTTTTTATTTAAAAAACAAAAACAAAATGAAGTGTACATTTGAGAACGATTGAACAATGTTAACTTTGTGAATCAAAGCTTTTAAAGATTTTTACAGTACTTTAGGGAGTTAGTTATCATACATTGAAAGAAAAACTGTGTTGTGCGAAAAACAATTAGTGGTGCAGCTTTTGTATAGAAGCCAGGGGAAGACTCACACCTAGAAAAGGGTTCTTGATGCAAACTTTCTAATATTTCACCATCAATTTTCCGTAATAAACAACACTTCCTCGGTTATTAGATTCAAGCCAGTAGCAGAAGCATTCAGATGTGGTGATGGTCGAATGGGAGTTGGGTGATCCGGTTTATTTTGATCTTTTTTTTTATTTCATTACTTATGCAACTAGGAAAAACTGTATGTGAAGTGTAGTGGGAAGAGTATATTCTTAGCCCGTTTTCGTGAGCTCCAAAATACCCTACGAGTACACGGTTATGTCATGAATAATGGTAGAAACGAGTGATGTTGACAATATTCAACAAAAATGTTCACCGCCGTGTACTAGAAATGTTGTCTTAGGCACCGAACTACAGCTTTGATGTGATAGCACCACCGACAAAGGAAATAAACTACCTACTCGTGATCTGGAAAGTTTCTGCGGCCAGTCATACGAATACTCTTGGTTGTCTGAGAGACTCGTGGAAAGGATGAAAAAGACAACAATATAATGCAAACTTAGCACAACTTTTTTTTTCGTGACGTCACTCTGACAGCCAAGAGTATTCGAAAACCACCACTTTCCTTAGCGTCTGTGAAAATGGCAGCTCAAGAAAACTGCAGATTTCAAAGATGCATTTAATATACAGAACAAATGAAGGAACCATCTCATAATTTGCTCGACGGACATGGGGAAACCGCACGATAAAGGTGATCGAATTGACGATCGTTGATGCAGAATTTAGTTACAATTCTTGTTAGAAGCATATTCTATTTTACAAAATTGTAAAATGTAAATTGTAACTAGTGTATAAATATCACTTTTACAATAAATATTCGTTTTTGACCATCAATATAGTCTCCAATTTTGGAAACGGGAAAAGGAAGGAACTTGATATTTGAACTTATGAATCGATTTCAATTTGTGTCATATTAGTGTCAGTCATGCTTGTATACTAATGTCAATTTCTTGTAGTAAACTTTTGGTATATGCAAACGATGGATATAATTCCTGTGTTGATTTTTTTAAAAAATGAGTATTGCACGAAAGCATTTTACCATCATTGAATGAATCCGTTTTGGAAAAAACTGCCTCTGAAGTGAAGAGGACTGCCAGTTACGAAACTTACCAAAGATCTACTCAACTAAAAGAGCTTTCTGCCAAAAATAAATTAAACTACTCCAGTTCATTTATCTCGATCTACAGTAATTCTTTAAGGCAATAATTTATCGAAATTAAAAACCTTTTGTATTTAAAGGACAAAAACAATTTTCTAATTGTCCTTGGTTTTCACAATCCATAACGTGTTTTTTAAAGGGATTTTTAATGTTTCTTTTTCGTTTTTACACTTGAATAACCGACAAACTTGAATTAAAAACCTGAAATCTACGACAAGGTGAAAACAGGAAACTTACTAGAAACAGGAAGTGTGGTAATCTGACCTTGGTTTTGGGAGGATGATTAGTGGCTTCAAGGGCGAATACGCGGTCATCTGTGGCACATCTTTGAATGCAACATTCAGACATTTTCATCGTGTTTTAAGTTTTATATTTAGTCATTGGACATTTCCAGTGTTCCTATATTGATTGATTAGTGTTTCCGAGCGCGTCAGCAGGTCTGGTCATTAATTAGTCCCGAATGTGTAGTGCTCGTTTTTTAACGTGGGAGTGATCTTCTCACGCTGGGTAGCGAGATTCGGTGCGGACTATTCGTAGGTTTGCAGAATTTTTTTCCAGCCAGGTAACTCCTACAAGGTCTAAGCTACCAACTGGACTCCCGATATATGGGGTAGTGAAATGCGTGCAAGGGTGCATGTGATTAAGAAATGAGGATAAGACAAGGAAGATGAAATGTTTATCGCGCGTGGTCCGTAGCCCGTTTTTGAGGGTAGTGTTCTGGCATTCGCCTGGTGTTCGGAGACACCACGGAAAACTACCGATAGAAGTAGCAGACCGCTAGAATTCTCCTCCAGACGGCTGAATTCGAGTTTCTTTAAACAGTATTATCATAGAATAAAAGAGTGATTCTAAATGTATGGCTTGAGGTACCATCTTTCAATCCGTGTTCTCTGCTCTTAAATAATTGTGAAACATCTTGTTCACATAATCCCCATTGTTTCTAATGTTCTATATTCTCACAATACCTGCCTTCTTAGTGTCCTTAAAAACCTTTACTCAATGTCTGCGCGTGAATTTTAGACAAAATATATAAATATAATATGAATAATATTTTCGAGTTTTTATTATTATTATTACTATTATTATTATTATTATTATTATTATTATTACTATTATTATTACTATTATTATTATTACTATTATTATTATTATTATTATTACTATTTTAGTCTTATTTTTCTGTTCACTCCTCACTGGTCCCTTCTTTTTGTTCAGGTCTCTTTATCACTTCACTATCACTTCATTTACATGTCGCATTTCGTTGTGATCCTTATTTGTGTTTCTGTTTATTTGGGTTACCTTTTTTCTCTATAGACTTATCTCCATTTTGTGCGGTCGGCTGCTTCTCTGGAGAATAATTTTCCGTGTTTTCTGTCTTTCCGATATTTTTCTTGCCAGTCCTTGGGCCCTATATTGTAACGTTTTATGTCCATCTGTTTGTGTTCATCCTTATTACATGTCCTGCCCATTTCCATTTTAGAAGACATGTGAATTGAACTACATCGTTTTGACCTGTTCTTTGTCTTGTCTCAGTATTTCTTCCTTTGTCTTTAAGCCTTATACGTAATATAATAGTATAGAATAGTACTGGAAGAACACATAATGTCTCCGTTAAATTTTAGGCTATACTTGTTTTTCATTAATGTACATTGTAATGAATAGACTTTTTTCCAAACTTGTGATATCCTGTTTTCTATTATGGATTGGGAGGAATTCTTAAAGGATATGATCTGACCCAAATATATTGGCACTTGACTACGTATTGCATGCTTATGTATGTATATTGTAAGTTTGTCTATTTCCTATCAAATATTACATTTAATTGGATTTCTCTTATTTATTCGAAAGTATCACAGGAAGGTGATGATAAAACGTTAACATTCAAATTATCAAAATTGAGAAAGTACGGTTTCTTGATATTTTTCTTGAAGTCATAACGAATGTAAGAAACTATTGCTACATTATTCCTGAAATTCTGGAATGTTATAGGATATATTTGAACGGATATAAAAATGTCATTGATCATCCGTATTTATGAATAGAACGCAGAGTGCATGGACGAGATTAAATCAGTTGTACGTCAAAACGAACCATCCTCACGGGTCCATTATTGACGTCGTGTGTCATTTTATGCTTCACATTAGTTGTGTTTGTTTGCTTCTAGAAATCGATCTGCCAGTACAAATACTTGTTCTGTTAAAAACTTTTTCTTTGATGTTGAATGTTGAAAAACAATTTACAGTAAACATTATTTCCCTTTCATTTATCCCGTGTTCTCTGATAGTAAAAACATACGTTTTTATCTTCTACCGGTACAGACGTCAACGAACCGTTGACTTTTCTAATTATTTTAGAGTTCCAGGCTTATCGACAGACGGGTGGAATTCTGAGTGTTTTGTTTTTCGTTTCATGACGTCTTGTATAAAAGCGGATCATTTCTAGCCGACCGAACTCGAGAACGAATCTCATGTTGACGTGAGGACGATGTATGATGTGTGGGACTGATTCCATGATCCTCTTAAAGCTGCTTTCCGCATCTTAAAAGCAACGTTTTTTTCTCTTTGGAAATGAATACTCCGCGTGGTCGCTTAATGTGCTTATTCGAAATTTATCGCTCCCAAATCTTCATCCTGTTATGTCCAACACCCCCCTTAACTTCGCCGAAATGTACTCTACAGAGCCGTAATTCGTAATTAATATCAGCTACTTAATGATACATGTAGAGACCAAATGTTGGATGACTGGATGTTGTTCCTTTGTTATCAATGTTGCCTAAAACGCCCATTGCTACTTTTTATTCATAATGCAACTAAGTATTGTAAAAGAGGGTAGGGATTCTGGAGCTCAAAACGTTGACAGATTATATGTCTCGCCCATACGTGACATAGGCACAACACATAATGTTCTGGCGTTAAAAATATGAATGAAAATTCGTTACAAACATGACAAAATGATTTTGTAAAGTTCAGATCAAAATATTGATTCTTGATTTTTGGTAAGAAAATAACAAGTAGTATGTGACACATATATTCAGCGCAGATAATTTTGCCTGTTTCGATTTGCTTGAGTAACACCCACAAATGCCATGTTATCGGATTTAGCTTCCTAATGTGTCTACACAGAGACCTGTTTCTGCCATATGGAGCAAACTATAAGTTTATCAATTGAAAATATCAGTTTCTACATTTTAAATTACTCCAGGTGAGAAATATTTTACGAAAATCTAATTCATTTTGAGATGGTTAATTAAAATAATTTAGCACAGAAATAACTGTCGTATTCTTTTTATTCTTATAGATTTTTGAAATATCAGACAGTCAAATATTTCCTGACATTTTATGAGAGAAAAGGAAAAAGGAAGTTTATTGTAATTTTTAGATGGAAATTGTTAAATAGCACTTGCATATCGAACTCACTACTCTTGCAAAAGAAGCCTCCTTATCTGTATATTTTCGTAGCGTCGGAACCAGCGGCTGTCGCCGTCATAGCGAAAAAGAAATCAAAGGCTGTCGCGAACGACAGCGTTAGAAAATTCAGAGTTTTCGGCCTTCGGGCACAAACTGAGAAATATGTGAGCTGTGGTTTCTGATCGGACTTTCAGCGGTTAAAAAATAAAGATATGAATTTTTAGGGACACGTGGAAACTCTCAACTGTTAAACATATTACAGCACTGTTTAAACATACCCTTAACTGCTATGGAAATATTTTCTGTTTTGAAAAATGAGTTGTCTTCTGAAAGATAGAACATAAATGTGAAAAATTAGAAATAATTTGGTTAATTTCTTTCAAAAAAATGATAAAAAAGCTGGAAAAGAAATGTGACTTATGAAGAGAAGTGCTTTGTTGATAGGACCTCTCAATAATTATTTTGGTATTGCTGCAGAGATCTACTGTGTGCTGACATAAATGTAAAAGTATTATGGTTATATCAAATATTATGTGCAGATAATTGTTTCTTTTGAATTCCTTTTCTTAAGTAAATCATGAAGAAACATGTTTTTCAAATGAAAATTTGGATATGTTGTACCATTTCAGACAGGCACATTGAAAAGTTGTTTTGATTTTCGATAATTGTAGTATGTAAAATATAGAATTTTATCACATTGTGTCCTGAGTACAATACAATTTCGAAACCTCAAATGGTCATATTTCCTTGCGAGCAGACTGTGAGTACCGACTCTACAATGACAACCCTTGTTTATCGATAAGGGAACTTTATCTTGTTCCCATCTTCAGGCCTTGAAATTTCTAAAATAAAATTTGACATTACTTATACTTAGCCCTGCCTACCTTGTTGGCTACTCATGTGGTGGCGATGTTGCAAACTTGTTCACAATAACAGTCCTTCAGAGTTCACTTCGGAACTCTACTCGTTACAAACGCAAGGTAATAGTGAATTATAACATTTAAAACTGAAAACCATATGATATTTCAAGTGAAAGAAAAAACGTACAATAACGCGTTATTGTAAATTCACCATATTGGTTGCTTCCGACGGAGCAGGTTATAACAACAGTTATGACGGTAGTAAATAACAAAAATTGTACTGCGAGTTAAGAAATAATCAACAACAACTTATAATATTTATTACATTCTAAAGTTAATTACCGGGAAAGGCTTTTCCCATTACAGAGGGTCTATAACTTGGAGAAAGAGAAATGAGAAAATAACTTAAGTATGGAAGCATAAAATAATTTTAAAAATATGAGATAAAAATGAATAAACAAAGTATAGTAATAATGAATAAATAATTAAAAATTACTACACAAGCAACGTGGATCACACTTAAACCTAACACAGAAGTTACATAAAAGACACAGAAGTCGAACATAAGAAATGAACTGGCAAAAGCTGGGAGGTCGCCAGCTTGTAGAATGGGGGAGTGAAAGTCCCTAAAGGAGGAGGTGACTGCCGAGTAGAAGTAACTAGTCAATAAGAACTTTAAAACGTTGTAATAAATATTATAACAGTTATTGTTGTAGTTAATTATTCCCAAACAAACTATGGAGTATCACAAGCGATCTGCTACTACCACGAACAGATTTTACTGATGATTTAGGTATACAGAGAGTTAATACTTCCTCCAACTATGAGGACTTATCGCGAGTGAATCGAAGTGCAACAATTTTTTAATTAGAACATCAAATAATAATACTTAATTACAGCAACTTCAACTTCAACCATAGCACACTAGTCACTTTTGAAGATTTACGAAAATATCGTGTATTTTGTAATGCTAAAAACAAGTAGTACTTCTCAAATTGAGACCCAATTAAAAAATCCTCTTTCTTTCCTGTACGATGATTCAGCGTCTTATACAAATGAAATTAAAACAGAACTAAGAAATCAATATTTCCAAATTAATACTGTCTACCGACTCTTTGGGAAAAAGGAAACAATTTGACATTTTATCAAATGAATGTCCAGGGATCGAAGTAAAGAAATTTGAATTATTTAATGATACAGTGAAAATTAAAATTAGTTACAAAATTAACTTTCCAATTCAGTGTAAAACTGAGAGATAATAAATCATAATCAAATAAATTGTAAGTAAAAGCAAAGATGTGTATGATGCGTAGATAATCACTTCACAAAGTGCAATAAGCCATAAAGTCTACCTCCTAAATGTGTAAACTGTCACAAAAACCTTACTACAAATTATAGACGTAACATTGTACGTAGGTACGCAAATTTATTAATGATAGGAATGATACACAATTCTTATCATTATAACTCAGCAGCATCACTAATTGACTGTTATGTAGCGTGATTCACTTGTTACACAACTATCAGTGTTGCCATCCTTGTGGAAACAAATTATGGCGACGGGAAGCGAAAATTGCCTATGATTTCTGGTGTATAACTATACTTTCATAGATCTATTTAGTTGGCGTTGAGTTAATTCTACCCACTATGATCGCAGCGATAGGACCAGCAAAACCGTTTTTTTTCTTAGAATCTTCTGGCCGTATTCTAAAAGAAATTATTGCTCCCCTAGATGAATGAACTGTCGTTACAACGTCCATTATAATGCACTTTGTTATACAAAATAGCATTCAAATCATACCAGTGGGTCATATGGACAATCAAAATTTCAAAATTTGTAATCCCAATTTCTTTTTTAAGAAGTAACTAAACTTTACTTCATCAATTAATTACTAATGTCTCGAACAATTATAGTTATAATGGTATTTTGTTTGTTGGGGAGGAAGGGAGATGAACTATTACGGAATTTTTATTTGATTTAACAACGGTTGTTTTTAAATTTGTTCAATACGTTGTCATATTTTTTTGAAAATAATTGGTCGCTTTCTAACATGGAATTCATATTTATGTTTATTGTTTTGATATTTATTGTTTGAGATACAAAAATGGGACGCACCCATTGTTCATAATCAAACATTTGGATACTTTCAAAATCCATGTTGTGATTGTAGTGGATTTTGTGTTTTGTAAAGAGTCTTATCTATTTGTATGTTGTTTTTGTCCTCTGTATTATGTTTTTTAGTTTTAGTTTTGTGTCTGCAATATATTTGAGGGGTCAGTCATGACATTTATCTGACCAACAATAGTTTCTTTGTTTATTTTGTCCACTGATCTCTGTGTTTTTTTTACAATTTTTTTGGTGAATGCATTGATTAAGGTACGGGTGCTTTGATGGAAAATTGTAACGATAGAATTTGCCAAAAAATTTAAATGATTTAAGGAAATAATGTTTTGATCAATTGTTCCTGATTTCTTTATTTTATCCATTTTTTCGCTTTGATTTCTGCAATAAATTCCATTGCACTTCTTTTCATAGAAGGTCACACACAGTTTTTAACTGTTTTTGATGTTAAATAAATACATATTACAATATTAGTCTTTATAACCAGCAAAAATAATTAATTTAACTGAAAATGAATTCTCGCATGCTGTTTGAATGAAAAATGTATTTTAGAAAAGAAAAAAACATATTTCCTGCTTTTATTTTTCCATTTGGTAAAATGAAATTCCTTTCTACAAATTACATTCAGAGATAATATCAGTTTTTTCTCTGTTCATAATATTTTGTTTCTAGGTACAGGTTCTGATTTAATTAGTGGATGGGTATTTTAATTTACCGCGCTTCAAAATTGCTGAAGAAAATCAATACTGGTTACGCTTTCTATAAATAACAGATGCAAAACAGCAACAAACCGTCGACTTTAGAAAACAACGACCAAGTGAAAATTATCAGAAGAAAACAACCAGTATTAATTAAAGAAAAAGGAATTGATGCCCCTGAAACTTCTTTGAAAATTTAAATACAACTTAAAAATTTATATTTAAACCCCAAATTTAAATTCAAATACCACTTTAAGTTTAGATTTGAAGAACGAATATACATTTTAAATACTTTAATTTTATATCTAATGGACCAATATAAATTTAATTATATATCTGTAAATTTATTTTTAAACCACTAATAAAAATTTAAGAACAACTTTAAATTTAGGTATAAACGTCCAATATAAATTTAAGTACAACTGTAAATGTTTTGTTTAAACCAACAATATAAATTTCTGTATAGGAAATTATAATATAAATTTAAATATAACTTTAAATTTACATTTAAACCAACGATATAAATGATATATAGAATCGTTCCAAAGCTCATTTTTTTCATTTTGTTTTGCTCATCCAAATTTCTAGCGGAGGCTTTGTGCTAGCTGTCACGGCGCGTGAGCGCTTTGAAGCAAGCATTCCAGGGAATGCGCAGCGTCCCCAGCTCTGCGAATTCTGCAAGCACGTGCGCACCGCTGCAGTCTAATTTACACGCAACTCTCTGATTTCCTCCCCGCTTCCATTTCCCGGCGTTTTAGGTCGGTCCCACGTGCGCGTTCCGTGGAAATGAAGACCTTATTTCTAAAGCGACGATCATTTTTTGCCGTTTTTTAAAATTTTTTATTTAGTTCTAGGTATGAAATTATTCATTACTTCTCGATCATGCTGCCTAATTTCGTATTTCATTTAAGGATTAAAATGATCCTTTCAAAATTCTTCCAGAAACTTTCCCATGCCCTTCATAATAATAATAATAATAATAATAATAATAATAATAATAATAATAATAATAATAATAATAATATTTTATTAACTTCTTCAGTTTAGGGTCCAGATAAGTCAGAGACTTATCATCTGGTTCCCGTACAATTCATATACTATGCAAACAATTTTGTCATATGAAACATTTTAACAATAAATTAATATAATTATTACAATTATACAATAATTAATTATATTTTACATATTTTAAATTTGTATTTTATGATTGAACTTAACATAGGTATTTGTATATGATGCAAATTAATACATAGTCTCATCACATTTTGCAATAACAGTATGTCGTATTAGTTTGGTACACACCTTATAAACATTCTTAATTTCACAGAAAATATTCTATGGTTACTCGATTTTGTTTACGAATTTTAATCTAGTCTCTTTCTTTTATTGACAAAAGTGTCCTATACACTGTTGTTGGGTGTCACACTGCAGGTTTGTTTATTTGCAGCCATGATTTAATCTTGTTGTTAAAGTCTTTGTGGTTCGTTTTTGGGTATTTAATGTCTTTGGGTATCTGGTTGTATAGTTTAGGTATCAGATACTTAAGCAGTCTTTTCCATAACTGTTGTATGTTAATGGTATTTTAGTACTTTGGATTTCTTGTTTTGTACCCATTTGGTGCATCAATTTTGAATTTATTATCATTATTGTACCGAATTATGTTGAGGTACATGTAGATCCTTTTGGTGTTAGAGTGTTGTAGCAAGCTGGCAGGTCACACTGGCTGAGATTTCTCTTCTTGGCAATAATAATAATAATACTAATAATAATAATATAATAAATAATAATAATAATTAATAATAATAATAATAATAATAATAATAATAATAATAATAATAATAATAATTAATAATAATATCAATCTCTTGGGATTAATGTATTTTTTCTAATATTTACAAGAAAATATCCACCTATCGCCATCAAGAACCGAATCCCTGTGGAAGGACTGCAGTTCTATTCTCTTGAATTTTGGCAGGATATTTCAGAAGAAATCGTTGACATGGGTTGCTCATTTTTCTAGTGTTGTCTGTCATGGATACAACTAGCTTCACGAATGCTCTAGGAACGTGAAGTTCCTTTTACAAGCAGATCTCTCATTTTATTTCAAACATATCTTTCAGTCTGCAGGTTTAATTAAGCTCTTGGGTCATATTACAATACGCGTATGCGTGATTATTTGTGAAGACTCTCTGATGCTGCCACATGTAAAAGCACCCTTATTGTACCATGTTTTAAATCTGTTGGGCTGTTGGGCCGTAGAAAACCGCATTTCTTCGCGAATTGTGTCCTTCTACCAGGCTGATAAGCTGAGCGCCTGTTCAAAATGCCTGTGAAAGTGTCAGTTCAGTGAGGCAGTTTGGGGTTAATGATATGAAAATTATGCTAACCTCGCTTTTCTCGTAATTTTTATTCATCATTCAGCTACGTATAATTAAAGAGGGAGGAAGAGACTTCGTAAGTCATGTGAACGTGCGCAGATTATATTTCTCCGCTCTATGTCATACGGTTTGTACTCTTCTTTAACGAAATCAAATCAAATCAAATTAAATTGGTCTCTAATGAGTGATTTAGTTCGTTTCAATGTTGTCAGTAGAAAAAATATTGTAAGAATAAATACAATCTGTGAGGATATTACAATTATTCATCGAAAAGCATGTGAGAATATCGAAATGAATTCTCTGGTAGATATACATTTCAAGTAAGACAATGTCCGTCAATGGAAAACGTGCAGCCCACGATAACCAAATATTAAGGGTCCACTCTGATTACTTTCAACTTAACTCTCGATGTATCTCATTTAATTACAATGAAAACAAATAGAAATTTAAATAGGAATTTTGAAGCACACTTTTCCTGAATTTTAGGAGGAAAATAGTTTTCATACTTTCTGAAGGTGGTGGAACGACTAAAATAATCGATCCCAACACAAATTATCAAACGTCCGTGGAATAAATGCGAGTCATAACTACTTGTTACACACCAGCTACGACTGTATTTTTTGCCCTCGAGTAAGTGTTAAAATACTCGCTTTCACGCCTGAGCCCATCGCTGCCATCGCCGCCATACGTGCCGCCTCCGCCAGGGCAGCAGAGACTGTCGCTTCCATCGCCGCCAGCAGCTCTCTCAGCTGGCCACCCGCCGCCGCGCGCGCTGCCTGCTGTTAATTTCCGGCGCGGGAGGGAGTTGCATAGCTGGGCAAGCGGGTGGAGAGAGATGGCATGTAAGAGTGCTCGCTTGCCAACAGCTCGTCTGCTATTGGGTCGCTGCGTTCTCTGGAGTAGTTGAACCAGTTGAGTTAAGCTCAGGGCCAGCATTGGCGCTGCCTCTGCCCTGGCTCTGACCTACAAGCCCCAGCGTTTGAGTCCCGACGGATCTAGAGTTTCCGAATGCTACTGGCTCTGAGCAACAAGTCCTAGTGTTCGATTCCCGACGGTGCTGGACTTTTCGAAACAGCTAAATAGCTGTGTCGAGTTTAGCGAATGCCCGAGCAGTACCCAAACAAACGGGCCACGGACCACGTGTGATCTTTTCTTTCTTTTCCTCATCCTATTCTTTCCCCTTACACACGCACTTACACTTACATGTGTTACATCACACATGTCGGGAGCTTAGATGCTGTCCCGCATGGGCGGTGCCCTGCTGTGGGGGGATACCTTGAGTGCGGAATCCCACAAGTTGAAGCAGCATCTCATTGATCTAGCACGCGAGGAACACCGCCTCTTTCCGCGATAAAAGAATCACAGTACCAAACTAACGGCGGTAGCAGATGTGCCTGCAAACATCAATCAACCAATCAGCGAATATGGAGTAGTGCAGATCATGGACACATTACGTTTGCAAGTGCGCGAAATTAGTGTTTCGGACGCGTCAACCCCAGTGGTCAGTATTCGGAGAGGTGTGGTGCATGCTATAGCCCGGGATGTGGCGGAGTTCTCCGCTCGAACGTGAGATCCGGCGCCGCACAATACGTCGGCTTGCAAGGTTTTCCCCTCCAGGTATTTTCCGCAGCGCGAAAACCCCCAGCTGAGACGAGCTCTAAGCTCTCAACTGGTCTCCTGCCATGGGTGAAAGTGCGATGCTTGTAAATATAAGCTCGCAGTGTTTGCACATGTGTGATGCAGTCGTTGCACAAACTCCTGAACGTTATGATGTGAAATAACTTTAGCAATTGCAGGATATATTACGTTTCTCTTGCTACTTATTTCTTTTCGTGTATATAATAATGTAAAATAGTGTTGTGAAAAGCTTGGTATTGAAGCCAAATTCAGAATACGTGCGTAAAGAAGTCCAGTGGTCGTCCACTGCCGTACCAGTGTGTTCTCGAATGGAGGAAAACGTGGAAAATGTTTCGGGTGAACGCTTTCTGCATAAATACGCAAGGAAATATTGACAACTGCATTTCCCATTAAATGAATTACTAGCCCTTTAGGGGTTTTCATAACATCTGAAGGGTTGTCAAATGTTAATGACGGCGAAATGCAATGGCAGCCGTGCGAGCTAAATGATACGACAATCGGATTTAATGTGTCGATCACAAATCTCCTAGTGAAAAATCTCCAGAATCAGGATTTTCTGCTTGGGACTGTTCGCTAATATTTATGAACTATTGTAATTTACTCTTTCAGAATGATTTATGCACGGCATCTGGCCAATCAGAGAAACGTAAAATTGGAATTATATATTTTGCTGTTACAGATGTATTGTTTTCCTGCTACGAACTAAGAGTAAAACTAATTTCTAAAATATAAATTAATGAAGGACAGAATTTGAAATATACGTTAGTCAATTTGAGTTCGTTAGGTTATATAATCCACGAAAAGGTAAACTTGAAGGGGAAAACTAGTTCATTGTCTTTAATAATGTGAAAGAAAACGTGAAATATCAATAATACAAAACATACTAATTAAGATACAGTACAATTATACTTGCTCATAGGGGAAGATGTAGTATGTCATAAATGTTCGTTGACAAAATATCGAACATGAACTTTCGTTAATAGCATTCAAGGAATTAAAAGGGTCGAGAAGCATCCTGTTGTAATTATACGAAGACAGCCAATGCTGTGGCAAATATTTCTTTAGTTGGTCTTTCGTTTGCGGATCCATCTTACGTTTCCGATTATTTGCATATTCTCAGTGCGTGATATGTTTATTGGAAACTGAGGGAATCTGAAAAACATTTTTACCTCGTAACCGCTTTCTTTGCATTTTTGGCCGCGTGTGCTTTTTCATTATCTCGTTAAAAATTGTTATTTCATTACAACTTTAGACCTGCTAATATTTAAGGGGCAATCAGGAAATTAGGAGGTTTGAGAAGTATCCGGTTGTGATTATATGATGACACCTAATGCTGTAGCGAATATTTCTTTAATTGGTGTTTTGTTTGCGGACGCACTTTACATTTAAGATTATTCGTATATTCCCGGTACGTCGTATAAACTGAGAGAATCACTATAAACTGAGAAAATCTGAAAGTCCTTTTTTCCTTGTACCCGTTGTATTTGTATTTTTGGCCGATAATGCCTTTTCATAATGTTGTTAAAAATTGTATTTTCCTGCCAGGCATTTTTTGTGATGGTTCAGATGTTGCTCTGAAATGTAAAGATAATCCTCGGATATAGTAATCTCTTATATAAGGTTCATTTCTTAATTCGGATAATGATCGAAACCATTACAGAGGTTTCTTAGATATGTGTTTTTAACAGGAAGGTTTTATGATATTGCCTTTCCTCCAAACCACCTATGCCCATTACGACTGTATAACCGTATGCGTTTTATGAACGGGTTCTTCTGCCCCAAAACATGTCTCTATTAAGCATATCTCTTTAAATACGCTGTGAGACATGCTAGACAATGAAATTTTGTAGTTAGGGTATGAAGAGTTTTCTCCTTCCATTGTAGTGATAATGCTGGCATTTCGGAATATACCATTAAATTGTTCTTTTTCTTCTTTTTTCAGTCTGTAAGATCAGCAAATAATAATTGTGTTCGTTTTTAACAATATGCCTTCGAAGGAGCCGAGACACAGTTCTTTGCGGTTCTTATCTTGTCGAGTCCAATAGCCGCAGTTCTCTGACGAGTTTGATGTTATCCTCACAAGTTATCTTGAGCCCTGGCTCCCCCTCCCCCCACTGACCCCTTTACCTGCATTAGTTAAATTAAGAATAAAATATATTAGCGAGTGTTGTTGGCTAAATCTGATTATCAGAAATGTTCTATCCAATCCAATAGAAACTACTTTGCATCGAAAAACGAACTACTGCTTTGACTACTGCTTTGATATAACAGTCGTGTCTATGAACGAACCCCCACTCTTCTCGCTTCTAGCGAAATGAGGGCTCCAGAAAACGTACGCGGATAATATTTCTCTGACCAAATTTTAATCTCGAGCGCTGCTTTGCGGAGCAAATCCGTCCCGTGCTTCTGAATGATGAGCAAGGATGGCATGCAATATGGTAAAGCGTTTCACATTTCCCCTCACACCATTTCCAAATATTAGCTTCCATTTTCCTGTTATACGTAAACAACACTTTTTTAAAATGAAAAGAAACAGAATGTAATACTGCTTTTCGAGAGCTCATCGAGACGTCTATAGCAGACCTATTATCACTGTTATCACTATAACTATCATTATCACCATTACTATAGAGTGCACAAAGTAATATATGATTGTAATAAAAGTAAAAAATTATTATAGTACATTCCATAACAACTTGATATTGTGAATGACACGCTGCGAGCCTATATCAGCGTTATTATTATTATTATTATTATTATTATTATTATTATTATTATTATTATTATTATTATTATTATTCATCCGATTGACTATTCTCTCACTCTTGTATCTATAGTTCCTCTTCGCTCACAGCACCACCGACAAATTTTACACAAGAGGAATCATTTTATCTGCACATCAAGTCGTATGCACATCGTATACACCAGACCACCAGACGTAGAGCGTCCAAAGTTTTTGAAAGACATATATGTATATAAGGCGATAATTTTGTAACAATACCAAATGTTTATGAACGTCATTTAATAATGTAATAGAACTAAAACGGATCTAATTGAAGTGTGTAAATCTAGGAGCTAGCCGAGATTTATACTCAAGTCTGTTGCTTGTGATATCGATCTTTTGTCGTCCAATCCTTTTTGTAACACCTCCATCTTACAACAAGAATATGCGCATAAATAAGAAATACTTTTTCTTGGCATAGAAGTATTACGCATTGAACTTTGCAGCTACAGAACATTTGAAATAAATGTTCTTTACGGACTGTAAAAATGATTGTTCGTTGACACAATGATTCGTTCTTCTTTTTGGTAATGTGAAGTCGATGTAACTGTACAGTGTTGTACAGTCGTTGTAACTGTGCGAAATAATGATTGACGTATATATTTCAGAATAGGGGAACATAGCATGAGGCTGTTTAGATGGATGCACAAAAACAAAACAAAAAAACGCGGAGCGCTGCGTCCAAGCCCCGTGTTGTTGCCGCGATAACGAAGAACTACTATTCCCAGGCACGCACTTATCTCGCACCTTGAAGCGGACACTGTGCATGTTCCGCTGGTCGTACCAACCGTCAAAACACGAGAGCGCATGCGACGAAGTACTGGGGCGCGTGCTTTGTTCTGTTTCTACGAATGCAGGGACACTATAAACGCGTGCTGGCAAGTGTTTCGGGCAGGTAATGTACTCGCAACAGAAAGTGGTGGTGGTGAGGCTGGTGATATTAAAAAAAATTGAATTTTGTTGTTTCACCGCCTTTGAGTTTGCGTCTCGCTATCCGCCTGTAATCTGTTGTGCGAACTTCACACCCGTTCATCATTATCGGGCATTGACGGGATGTTCTCCGGTACAGCATTTGACATAAAAGACGATAACACGTAACCGCTTGTCACGAAAACAATTCTCCCTAAGGCAAGACGTAGAATTGCACTTTTTACTTCATTCCGAAATCAATGGGTCGGAATGTGTAATACTGGTTGTCGCCGTGTTTTGTCGATCGTCCGATCATTCTGGTGCTCTCTGTGGTAGATGAAATGACACACGCTGCATACTGAGTTAGTATTTATTCCGGGCGCGACAACCACTGGGGTCATCAGATCCGAATGATTATTGTGTGTTATATCCCAAACAGTGGCAGTGTTCCTCCCTGACGGGAAAGTTTGATTTGATCTACATGTCGACTTGCGGGGTTTTCGCCTTGATGTATCTCCCCCAGCGATGCATTGCGCAGAGAGACAAGCTCCCGACTCGTCATACAGGGTAGAGCACTGTTTTTAAGTGTGTGTATGTAGGGGAAAAGGGACAAAAGTGAAGGTACGGCTGAGGATAGCCCGTGGTCCATTTCTTATGGTATTCTGCGGCATTCGTTTCATGTTGATCGGAGAAACCTTCGATATCTACCGATGAAAGCAACCAGTCATTAAAATTTTCCTCCAGACAGTGGTTCAATTTGACCCAGTTTTCTATGTAGGGGTACTTTGTTCTCTAGAACTTTGTTTTAGTATATCCGAATTACTGTTTGAACAGACGTTATTTTCGGTGTGATATGTCACGGCGACCGTTGCCAATAGCATCGTTGCTTCGGGTGCTGGCTCCTTTACGTAACGGTTTCGTCGTGTGTAGACTTACTTGCCGCATCACCCACCTGGGAGTAGCAAACGCCACAAAACGAAGACGAACGAAAGAATCGAAGATGACGGTGAGATTTGCTCTTTCAAAAGAATCACTGGTATATTAGAGTCGTCTTGGCGTTGTAACATGGCACGAGCTTTACACTGGTAGTCGCTGGAGCGAAAAGGAACATAAAAGAAATTTGTGAATTTCTATCCCCTCTCAACGACTGAAGATGTCGGAGGAATTGCGAGTGTCTGTCGCAAATCATGTCATAAATAGGATTTCTTCACTACTCAGCAACTGCTGCAAACTACGTCCAGATTTATTGAAAAGAAATAGGTACTGATCGCGAACGATTAAGAACGACAAAAGCGGGAGGAATTACTTATTGTAAGATAGTACTACACTGATCAAACGTAACTCTCTTATAGAACTTTCTAAGAACGCATCTGAAGCCTAACGTTCAGTAATGTCAATTCAAAATGAAAAATTACAATGTGGCGAAATAATTTCTTATTATAACCATTTAAAAGCAGCATTTCTCGCTAATTTAGCGAAATTTCTAGCAACAGCAAAAATATTTATTTATTTATTTAATAGGTAATTATTACAGACAAATTAGCTTACTTGATCCTATGTGGCTAGGCCGACGGCCCTTAAGCCATTACATACTAATCCCTTTCGCGTTCTAATCTTTCGAATTTTGGTATTCACCCCAAATGGTCTCGCCATCGCATCAAAGCCGCGAAAAGAGACGATAAGGTACGGCTCAGGAAAAAAACCCCTGAAGGGGGAAAAACCTGCCGTCAGAAGCCGAATACATACTAATCTATCCGACCGTTTATTTTAACTATTTATTTTCTGGCGTGGGCGCCTCCGCTCCTTCCAGTGCTTGGCCTCCTCAGCACCTGAAATGAAACAGCGCCACAGAAGATCGTCGCGTACCCG
>BOPP01000337.1:0-28679 GCA_017312745.1 Gryllus bimaculatus | reverse complement strand
ATGGTCAGGACGAAGATGAACAGCGGTAGGCGCGGCGGGGGATGAGCGCGGGGCAGTGTAGAGCGGGGACGACAACGGCGGGGGAGTGTCAGTTTAGGTTGGAGTGGGCGTGAATGCGCGAAGTAGGCGAGCAGTGCTGAGCGAGGGGTGGGGTAGGGCTTTGGCGGGATGAACAGGGTAGGTGTGGGATGGACAGGCGGGGATGTCAGGGCGGCGAATGGTCAGGGCGGGAATGGTTCAGGGCGGGGAATGATCAGGCGGGGATGGTCAGGGTGGGGGATGGCCAGGTGAGGATTGGAGGCGAGCGACGGCAGGGTTGGCGCGAATGGGCGGGGCGGACGGGAAGAGGCGGGGACAAGGGTAGAGCGGGACGAAGCAGGGCGGGGAGTGTCAGTTTCCGGTGGAGCGGCACGTGCATGGCGAAGTCGGAAGCTGCGGAGCAGAGGTTGGGTACGGCTTGGGAGGGAGTAACATGGTAGTGTGGGAATGAACAGGGCAAAGGCATGCGGATGCGTGCACAGCGAGGGGGACGGTGCGAGCGGGGGCGCAGACGGGACGGGTAGTGTCGGGTTGAGGTGGAGCGAAAAACGAGCGATCGGCGCGCAGTCGGGAAAAAAGCTGAGGAGAGACTGGCCTGAACAGGGCAGGGTGGGATATGACACAGACGGATGATGCAATTGAGGGCGGGCTGAGTGAACCCGGGACGTGGCAAAGAGCGACGCAACGGGATGGGGAGTGGTAGGTTGCGTTTGAAGAGGCGTGATGGCGCGAAGTCTGAAAAAGCAACAGGGATGGGCGGGACAAGGGCGAGCCGGGACTGTTAGTATGGGGGACGCGAAAGAAGTCCGGGAAGTTTCGTTTAGGTTGCGAGGGCGCGACGACAAAGAATCGGGGAGGCTGGAGGGAGGGACTGCGACGGGGCGGGGATAAATGGGCAGGAACGCGGAGGGGCAGGGTAGAGTCGAGGCGGGGGAGAGTGAGGCGGGGCAGAGTGAAGGCGGACGTAGCAAGAGCGGGACGACACAGGGCGGGGTGTTCGGTTCGGTGGGGGCGCCGCGATGGAAGGAGTCAGAGAGGCGGGTCTGGAGCGATGTGGTGGCGATGCGGGGTAGGGACGGGGAGGCGCGAATGGAACAGCGACGAAGTTGAGGCGGAATAGAGAGAGCGGTTTGGTGGGCGGGGAAGAGAGAGGAGACATGGGTGGCGAAGCTGGACGAAGAGGGGCGGGAACAAAGCAGACGGATTGACGTGGTGGGAGGGCGGTTTCGGGAAGGATGGAATGGTTCGACGGGTAACATAAAGCAAGGAGGTAGTTAGCGGGAAAAGAGAACAAAGCATTGCGGGGAAGGTCAAACAAGGTGAGAGGGACGAGACGAAACGAACAGAAGGGACCAGGAGGAGATACGGCGAAATGGACGGGCAAGGGTGCAAGGCGGGGAGGGCGCCAGGGGCAGTGAGTTAAGCGCCTGCGGCAAAGGGTGCAGATCGGGACGGCAGCGTTGCAGCGGGCAGCCGCAAGCGCTTGCAAAAAATAATCCTCTAGGTTAGCGAAAGAGGATTTGTCGTATTATACTGCGGGGTCGCAAGAGCCGACCTGACCGCGCTGGCTGGCAACACACAGATCGTCCTCTGCCCCTCACCTCTCCTCCTCCCTCGCTCTCCTCCGCCATTCTACATCTACTGCGCTTTCCCGTTTGCCCGCAATTTGCTCGCCATGGTACCTGCGGGCGATTCTGCCTTCCCAGCACGCACTTTCTCTCCGCGCTGTCCTTCCTTTCGTATATCTGCCGAGGTTTTGTCACCCTTATTAACTACCTTTCACCCGGACAACGCCGTCTGGTAACTTCCGGTTTTTCGTTTCTTCCAAGCTTTTACCGTTATTCCTTTGGTTCAATATTTACTTCTTCCGCGGTAACCCTCACCCAGTAGTTCACTCATGATTACATTTTCTAAGTCGCTGTACGTACCGCCACTTTCTTTTATTTGCAGTCTCCAACGCACTATCATCACGATCGTCAATTTCCCAGCATCTCTTTTACTCCTCAACCTCACCGTCACCCCTCACGGAACTCGCGCATCAATTTTCCAGGTTCTCTGCACTAACGGTCCCATCTTCCCAACGTCACATCCTTCCTACACGAAGACTTCCCACGTTTCTTGCACTCGGCACATGTCTAATATGTCCTTACCTCCAAAATCACAGCGTCCCAACCACCTCCCCACGCCTTCAATACTCCACCAAGAAAAGATAGCTGCAGAGCCTCACTGCTGTCATTGTAGTGCCTCTACCGACAGAAGCATAGGGTTCGAGTGCGAATAAGCGGCAGGTTTGCACAGCTAGCTAGACAGCTGGGTTTGAATTTAGTGTCTGTCTGGATAGAAAGTTCATATTGGTTGCCTCTGATCGATTAGTGTTCGGATGAACACCAGGTGAATGCCGGAAAAATACACGGTACAAACGGCCAGGGACCGACGCGATCGTTTCTTCCTTTTGTCCTATCCTATCCTCTTACTCAGACTTAAACTAAATGCACTAACCCATCCCTATTCCGCGGATTAGGTTCTTGGGGTAATGGTGTGTTCGAAGATACCGGAGCATGCGGGAGCTTAGAGCTTGTCCCGACTGGGCGATGCCTCCGCTCGTGGAGATACCTGGCTTGGGGGAAAATGCCAGCAAGCCGTGGGTAGGGTCCGGACCTCGTCAATCTCAAGGATTTCACCACCTTCACCAAGGAAGAATCACTACACTTACGGAACTAATACATTCGATGTTCGACGGCCTGGCACTCATATTCCAATCATTAAATTTTCCAATCCCAACCCGTCCCTTCAATACCATCCGTCCCCTAAGATCACCCGTCTCGCAACTCCGACGTCCTCCATCACCCCCGCCCTGACCACCCCGCCCCTACCGTCTACCTCTGGCTCGCCCCGTGTCCTCCATTCCGTTGCTCCCAGCGCCCCGGCGGACCAGACGTCTGTTTCCAGTGGGGAGCTTGTTCTTGCTTCCGCTCAAGCTCCGGCAATCGGACTGTGTTTCGCTGCAGCCTTATTTTTCTCTCTCGAAAACTCTAAGTGCCTTGTTCTGCTTTTTCCTGGCTTATCCTATCTTGTCTTGTGCTGTCTTGCCCTGTCCAAATCTGTTATGTCCCCCTCCTTTTTCTAGCCTGTCCCGCTCTATCCTGAAGTCCGCTGAGTTTCGTCTCTGTTCCATTTGTTTTGCAAGGCTGCTGCTCCGACTGTTTTTTTTTAAATTCATGGTACAGTCGACCACTCAGCCTTCCATAGCATTGGTATTGTGTCATTTTTTCTCATCACTGTTTTCTTCGTTTTGGTAAATAATATTCCTTCGGAATGTCTCTACTCTTCGCCAGCATAATAAAATTATACTACTCTCCATGGTAAAAGTATAAAATAATGTATTTTGCTGAAAAGTGTCGAATGTTATCCTACAGGATCACGATTATACTTTTAAGATTATCCTCCATTAATGTTCGTTCTGCAAATATAATCAAATCTACCAAGAAATGGTTAAGAGTTAGCCGAGTGTCCAAATCGAACTTCATATGAAGACCATGTTGATACGTATGTAGAAGTTCATGAAGGGAAAATGTAGCCATGATTGGAGGAAATTTGTTGGAACAAAAGGTATATCACCGATCCTTTGGCACTCCTACGTTTACTTGAAAGTCAATATACCTTAGAAATTTAGTTAGCGCTGCAAAGAAACATTTTATGTTTGTTCTTCTCTAGATTCATCCGCTGTGATTAATGTGAAGATTTCGGTGTGTCATATAAGCCGTGTCAGAAGTAAAAGTATTAACGTACTTTAATAATTGTTTTGTTTGCCAGTTTTCTTTTTGTTGATTCAGAAAAGTTAGCACTCTTACCTGCTTCAGTACAGCTTTTTCATAGAGAAGAAAAATTAAGTTTCAATTGAAGTAATTAAAATCCAAAGATTCTTGTCAACTGTACCAGAGATAACTGTATTTGCAGCTGATTAACAATAATAATGCGAACAGGATAATTGGAAACATGGAAATAGCGAAAAAAAATTACTGGAATTTTATGATGACTAATATATCGTAACATTCCTTAGACTACAAAAAAATTATATCTCGCTGCCGTGCTTCCTAATTACAGTAGATTTATTACAGCTAATTAATCGATTTTTCCTTCGTATATTAATAAGTGAATCGATCTCCTGTTGCCCACGAAGCAATCTCTCCTCTATTATATTCGGTGAGTTGAGACCCGGAAGACAAAATGAGCAAAGGAACACTTGGTTCACAACAGCTGATCTAATAGGTTCGCTACATTCCTTTCAAACATTGTTTTAAGCAAATGGAACACTTAAAAATAAATTGCAACAATAATTAATAAGGGAATCGATGCAAGAAGTCGAACAAAAAGATTTCATTTAATTAATATGTCAGAGCACGATGGTTTTCCTTCATTCCCGCGGAGTTGTGAGCGTGCCACGTTTTACAAACTTTGGAATGGCTTGTGTTTTGTGTCATTTGCATTCCTATAAATTTATTTCAATTAAATGCTTTTTGAGGAATGGTCATTGTTTCTGTTAGGTTTTTTCTTTTGTCAATTTTTAGGAAAAGAAGTAAATGATTTCCATGCAGAAATACAGAATATTCATCTTAGATCTTTTGACTAAAATAATTCAAACAGAATGAATGTGTTCATTTAATTATTATGGTTATCGCCAAAAAATCAGTAAAATCTGTTTGGAGGGGTACTGTAATATACGCACATTTCTTGATCCCCAGAATGCCACTTTAATATGTTTTACATACACAGTTTAATTATAATAATTAAACTATAACAAAATCATAATTATTCAAATTAAAAATATTTATGAGTAAATGTATAAATAAGTATGGTTGAGAACATTTCAAAAGTAGACATTTTTATATAGAAGTAATAGAATACGTATGTGCAGCGGCGAACGATGTACAGATTTGATTTTATAGTTCTTCTGACAGAACGACAATCCTCATCCTACTCTTCTTACGACTACTAAAAAGAGAGTTCAACAGATCATGCAAATAGTATAGCTACATTTATGCCCAGATGCAAAACAAGTGGCCATCTGCATTTGCTCAGTAGAAGGGAAAATGGACGAAAAACTTAATCGAGATGGAGCTTTATGTCAAAAATCGAACAACTGTATCGAGCTTAAAGTCATATGTTTCGTTCTGAATCGATTTCGAGGTGTAAGGGAAATAAAGACACGCCGATAAGATCGAAAACGAACCTTCGCGATGGAACGTGAAAATGCTCTTTCCCATTCCCGCAGGGAATTGGTTTTTCTCTAATCTCTTTCCATATCAGAGAAATACAATAGTTAGGGCCCATTTCCTCGAAGTAGGGCCTACCATTCTTTCCCCGAACCGTTAGGGTGGTATTCGAATGCACGCAAGGCATCAGATAACGCTTCAAAGACTCGATCCAACGAAAGTAAATTGTTTTATGGAACACGACGGATTGTCATCGCTGGTATGTAAAAAAAAAAAAGAGCTCACATGTCTTCTTTATCTGTTTCGTGAACTTATTTCTGAAGTTCGTGGTGCCAGATTCCTTAACGAGATATTAGAAAGTAGGTGCTCAGGTAGCCTATCATTTGTGATTAGAAGTTTAACAGATTTCAAATTACTTGCTAGTGCAATTTTAGGCATCATATATCTTTAACAGTGTATCAACTTTAGGGATCTATGGCAGCGACGTCATGTTTGTTTAAAGAAATTTCTAGATATAGCCAAGTTTGTTTAAAGTAATGTTTCAGGTTTTTTCGAGAAGAGAGTGAAATAACGAAATTGCGTAATTTTCGGAAGGACGCCGTAGAAATAACACGGAAGTTTTAAAATATTTCTCGGTCCTTTTTCGTTAACGTGTCAGACAACTGCAATAAACACTCCAACATTTTTTATATAATTTTTTCTGTGAAATCCGACAACTTTCAATTTTTTATACTTTTAAATGAATGGATGTTATAAATTGTAACGAAATGCACGGTAACATCAATGCTAGAAAGTAATGAGTAAGAATTGAAAACGTTTAAATTTGTTTGAAATTGGAACAATCAGAAATGGATCATTGAATTTCATTATGTAAAATATTATCGCCAATGAGATATTAAAGTAACGAAGTATTATTTCTCAATACGAGAAGCAAATAGGTAAATGGGTATTGATGTTTTGTACTGTTTAAGGCCCTGAAAAGTATACAGCTTTCAATGTGAATTTATAGATTGCGTACAATATAAAGTTTCTGTGCCAATAAGTAGTAAAAGAAAAATGTATTCATAACATTTTTGAAAGAAGGCGACGACAGACTCAGATGGCAGCATCACTGTTGACTTTGCAGCCTTTCTGAAGGGAAGGTCAAAGGATGCCAGGTTCGAGGGTGAGGGAGTTTTGACTGTAGTTAATTAGATTAAATTCAAACGTCATTTGGAGGAGTATTATAGTACTCAACTGCTCTGATCACACACAGCAGTTTTCCCTGGTTGGACCTATCGTTACCAGAAAATACTGGAGAAGAAAATTTAACAAACGGGCCATAGAACCCGCGCGATATTTCCCGCCTCGTTCTTTTCTTCTCCTCTCCTACATACGCACTCTTGCATGCCCTTCGCTACGACACATCTCCCGATGTCGGTCGGGATATAGCATAGAGCCGAATCATTTTCGTGATTTTTCACAACAACGTAAATTTGAAATGAAATTCACAATATTCCACAGAAACGCGAAATCTCATTAAGTTAGCTAGGACTGAATTAATGTTTCTCTTCTATTTTTAAATTTTATAAATTGTCGATCATACAAATAAATAAAATAATAAATATACAATAAGACAACCGTGTGTAGCATATTTGATCAATTATTTTAAAAAAAGAAAAATTGAGTGATAGAGCTAAACGTATTTCTCGAAAATAGTTTTCTTCTTAAAATTTGCCAACAAAACTGCACGAAAAAGTAATGAAACGCAATTCAGTGCAGCGATTACCTTAGCAGTTCGTTTGCATGCTCGATTTTTGATGGTGAAATGACGGTGGCAAATTGAGCCCCCACGAGCCTGCTAGTGGGTTACAATGTGAGCTGGTTTCCATTTCTCGCGATCGTTACTAATCGCTCGCATTTGGGACAGAACCTTCTGCACAGTCCTCGCCTAGGACATACACCCGGAGGAAATGACTTCCTGGCTTACATTAATTATACTAGGGAACAAAAAAGTATTTTCGTACCTTCGAGATGAGAGAAGGTGGTTTCCAAGGAAACGATCACTCTGCTTTCGAAAATCATTATAAAACGTTTCGATGACGTTCAAAATGCATGAACATATTTAGTATTGAAATAAACAACATATACGAATTTTCGTACTTTGAGGTAATTTTTCGAAATTTGAGGTAAGAACTACTTGAAACGAAATGCGCATATTTGTGTAATATTTTGCAGACATTAAAATAGATTGTTGGTATTCTCTGCACCACTGGTAGAGCGAACGGCAATGTTTTGAGTTTTTCATACAACCACATCCTAAGGTTTGTTGTGCAGGTGACACAACACTTGTGAGCAGCCCATGGTTTTTATCCTGATCACCAACACGACAGCCAAAGTATAGAGAATACGCAAGTTTTGTAATTGTATATATTTTTTCTTTGAAATTTGGGTGTAAATCTTCCACAAACGTAACAGAAGTTATCAGGTTGATTCGCACACATTCAATGGGAAATGACTATTTGCATTTTATCGAACCGATTCAATTCCACAGATCATGTGTCTAATTTCACTTTATGAAAATCACAGAACTGTAATGTATTTGAGGCACACACAAACCAGATACGAACGTAACGCGCTCTGCGGGTATAGTTCTTCATGACACCGACTGACTCTTAATCTGCCACCTCAAAAGTTGGATACTTGCGAACGTAGGAAACTTCTATACTTGCGTTAAGGTATGGGGCTAAAATAATTCCTTTCGGTGACTCATGTGCAGTGGGAAATATTAGGGTGCACGTGACTTGTTTTCAAAACATCCACTAAGACCACTAAGACTAACTCGTAATTGCACGCGACTACCAGACGCGACAATAAATACGGCAATCTTCGAATTAAGACGATAAAAAACAACACAAACCCTAATTTTGCTGATATCGCATTAAAATGGCCTATATCGACTGAAAAATACATTTTAACTCGATTTTATAGATTTTGATTCTTCCTATCTATGAATATACGGTATAAAGATACGGTATATTTAAAAACCGTGATATGATATGACATTTTTATTGTGGTATTCGGAATCTACGTATACAATTTAGTATGTTGTGCACTCCTCCTTCCTGGACGTAAAAATCTTTCCTATTTTTAATGGTATAAATTCTGGTTTTCCCTCATGGGCCAGCTTCAACGAATCTGTACGCGTCGGCGCGCCTGCCATTCTATCTACTCATTGTGATATGTAACGTCTTGAATGGGGCGTCTCCCACCCCATCACCATTTCCTCTCTCTCTAGTTTGGCAGGTTCGGGCACTTTCTATAGATATCCCCCCGAAGATAACCAGGAATTTCTTAGCTGGATCCTGTGTAATCGTCTAGATGCGACTTGGATCCTTAGCGAATTGATGATTAATGATAGGATTGGGTAGGAGGTAATGGTAGGATTGATGGAGTGATGCGGTGGAATCCATATTGGCAGGAGAAACGGGAGGACCCCAAGAAAACATGCTCCGAACCCGCTTCGTCTACCATAAAATCTACTTAAACCGCGTGGGGTCGAACCCTGGCACCAGCGGGGGGAAGGTGTGTTGTTTGACCACTAGGCCACGGGCCACCCCATCAATTATGATATAGTGGAAGGAAATACGTGTGTCGAAACTTTCAGAAGGTAGAATAATTAACGACGCCTTCCCTCGAGATTGCCTCAGTGTACCGGCACGGGCGTACTAACTGCAGTGTTTTATTAGTTGCTGAAGAGCAGCTTCGGTAGCGTAGGCATTATTAGTACAATTTCTTTATAGACAGGGAGGTACTAGGTTCAGGTCACAATAAAGCCGGTATTATGGAGGTGGCCTGAAACCCAGGATGAATATAAGTATTATCTGGAGAACAATCTTTGCTTAATCTGATCGGTTATTTCTTTGATTTACTGCTATTATTGGCAGGTGGATATAGAAGCAATATCAAAATAAATCTCAAAATACTTACTGGGACGCTTTTAACACTGTTCATAATGCTCTGTTATACGTTTTATATATCTTTTCTACATTTTAAGCGGATTATTTTTTTAGGACGTCTCAACCATCATGCATTCGACGGTAAGAACAGGCGAGAACGGAAATAATTTTATTCAAAACACACTTGCATTTCAGCAAACAGAAAACTCGTATTTCCATTTTAATTATAAGAATGAATGTGTCGAAAAATATGCACCGGAAGCCAGAGAAACAAAATGTTTGTAATGTTCGTATGCGTTTAAACATGCTTGCTATGGCGTCATCAACATAACTGAAGTACTCGATAGTAATGAAACATGTATTTTATTCAGTGTTATAACTGAAGTATTCGATAATAATGAAACAAGTGTTTTATTCAGTGTTATAACTGAAGTGCTGGATAATAATGAAACGAGTATTTTGTTCAGTGTTATAACTGAAGTATTCGATAATAATGAAACAAGTATTTTATTCAGTGTTACAAGTATACTGTGTGCATCCTTACATGAGTTACGATTTACATAAGTAATAGTTTAAGTGTTATAATATTTTCAGAAATTGTAGTGGTTCCAAGAGTCACTACTAATGCTTTTCGTGTTCTCTTTTTTGCAGGTACGTCCCCTTTGTTGCTGCTGCACATCCTGCGCGCGCGCGTCAACGAGAAACACAAATACTCGAACCCAACAAGAACCGCGTGTCCTTCGAAGATAATTCGACGAAACGCCGGGGAAGACGTGTTCGAGAGATAAAGCCCGTGGAGCACGCGTGCCTTTGCCTGGAAGACATACGACGAGCGGCAAGGTGGGATATGTGATACCGATCTGTTCCGACCGGTTTCTCAGTCGCCATCGACATGTTACCGGTCCGCCGTTCAAGCGAGCCTCATCGAGTTAATGTATGTGGGCGAACACAAATTGTCTGCTGTGAAAAATATCGTGGTGTGTAACAGAAGCGTTATACGTGATCGCGATATGAAACTCCGAGCTGATAATGTTGAAGCCGGATGCGTTCGTGTAAAAAGGAATGTACTGGGCCGTTGAATTTGACACCGGGGAATAATATTATTACTTGGAGATTTGACAACGAAATATATTAGGTTACTGATACAAAATTGTTATCATTAATTTAAAATAATACAATTGCGTCTTTATTTTTGAAAATACGATTTGGAAATGCGTGGTTTGAATCTTCTCTATCGAAATCGAATTCTGAGGAAAATGATCGTTTAGAAGAGTTTGACCAAATTGAATACTTTTTGCATTCTTCAACTATGTTTTATCACAATCGCATTCAAATAATAGAGCTATTATTTAATAAAAATTCATAAATTGTAATTGTGAAATATTGTATTACCGGGTGTTTTTCGTATTTCACATAGAAGCAGTGTAATATATCTGCAATAATGTAAGAGTTCACCCACAGATTTACCATTTCGTTCATCACGAATCATACTTCAGTGTTTTTATTTATAACAAGTAAAAGAATAGCACGTGCACAGATGGCTGAAAGAATCAGCCACGTTAGCTGTAGTAAAACGTGGAGAACAGCTGCAAATCTGTGCTTCAAAATTAGAACGATCAAAAAAAAAATTGTTATATTTAGAAAGTCTTACATGATCGTAATATGTTTAGACAAAGAAATAACTAGTGCATAAATATTTAATTCGGAAATAGTTTCTAGTAGTTAAGATTCCGATTGACTATCAGAAGTACCAATTTGAATTGCAGCTGTCATTTTGCAAACTGGAGCAGATGGATAGTTCTCTCCACCGTTCATGTAAAAATGTTTACACAAACTTACAATGCAATTGAAATTTCAGTATTTATGATTTAAGCAAAAAACATACTTGACGAAATCCTTACTTCATGGTAAGTATTCTTGGATTTACGATTTTCCCATTGAAGACAAATTAATGTGTATTTTAATATAAACGTAAATGTATTGTCACTAATTTCAATTTAGATCTAGATTAAGGAAATATATTTCATTCAAATTCAGGTTAACTCTTAATGGGTGAAAATAGTTTCGGTGAACTGAGGTCCCTTGCCGTATGCAAAAATATTGTGACATAAAAAATTAATTCTCGCTATATTCTATAAGAAACAATGTATACTTATAATGTGTATTACCTCGTAATGGTAACAAAGTTTAGGCACATATTAATCTTGTTTTTATTGAAAATATTCGCATGCTGTGCATTTTTTGCAATAGTAAGTTGTTTTTTACCTTTTTCGTTTTTCAGTTACATATTTTACGTGATCTGTAAAATATCAATGTTTGATGCAACATGTGTACATTTTATAAGCACTAATTGTCGAGGATTACAACTTTTGAAGTGAAAATCATACATATTTCCTCAGCTCTCGAAAGGAAACTTTTGCTTTATAATTAGCAAATCCCACTGACAGGAGGAATTTCTGGGCTACACAGTGAAGGAAATTGTCGAATATATTTTACGTATTGGATCATCCAATAATGCGAAAATTGTCTATTACATTACATTTACGAACATTTTCTGAAACTCTTCTTTGGAATTGATTGTAGGGAAATAGCAGTGAGAAAATTCATTAAATTATTACCATTTTTCTAAATGGGATTAGAAGTGTAGTAATGAGCAGAAATGTTACATTGATAAATCGTCACCGTCGGTGGCGGACCCGCATGCTTGATACAGAGTACAGGATCTGATTTACGCGTCTGTGGCGGTTTGAAATGAAGGGAATGGATGGATAATTTGAGTGACGCGTTGGCCGAAGAATGAACGCAATGTACAGATGGACCAAAAGGAATACTAAAACCGATCGAACAACGCTGTCGAACTTTGATAAATTTATTATCATTTATCAAATTTGTGAAATGTGTTGATGGAAAATATGATACATAATATTTGTCTTCCTGTCGTGAACAGTTCGTATCCAACCTTTGAAATTCTGGGAAAGCGATTTTCTACGAGAGATTTCTCGAGATTTTTTCGGCGATAAGTTGATGCTCACTTATTTTCGTCTATTGTTTGTAACATTCAACAGGGGTCCTTAAAATGTAAAAATAATTATAATTAAGAAATCGTGTGACAGTATTCTATATATTTTGCATCCAGGTAGAAAAAGACGATTTTGTTAGTATTGTGTGTCCAATAGAATAAAACACGATTTGTAGATACTTAGTAATTAATTTTTTGCGCGTTACGTCAAGATAGATTACACAGTGTCAAACTTGCAAGTATAAATTAAGTGAAATTAATAACAATAATAGTAGTGACATCCGCTAGTATTTAGATACTTAAAATACATGTCCCATAACATGACAGTTGAAAATATGAGACTGTATATGTAACCAAAATTTCTCGTTTTCAGTCTTCTGAAAACATTTAGAAATAAAAGTTGACGTTAGTAACGTTTCTTATACTGTGGGATAATACTCATGTTTGTTATGTTGTCATTTTATTAATTTGATTTATTTTATCGTTTACTAACGTCTATCGTTTTTTGTTTTTTTTTACTAAAAACGTGTAACGTATGAGGGGAGCACACGTATCCTTGAGGTTCAAATTCCCTACATTAAGACTCCCTTTTTGAGCTACCTACCTTCGAGATCCTTTCGAAGTCAATCATTGGCCATTTCAAGACTGTAAATCTGTTTGTTATTGACTGCCATAAAAGTTGTTCAATTTTCGTGGAATTTGGCCTGAATAGTCCTTAAAGTCATCGAATACGACATACCCGTAAGAGATATTTTGAGTAAGCGAAATGAGGTCCGGAGAAATATAACACGGCCTTTGGACACGTTATCTGTCTGTAAATTTGTTACGCACATTTGTGCAGGAGGAAACTCGTTTTCAAATTGTATTCGAATCTGGCAATAATTTTGGTTAAAATTATTGCAATCCCGTGTGAGAATGATTTTTTTAATTCGAGGTGTACTGCTTTCTGAAATACAAGTGGTTTGAAAATATTAATCAATAATTTTCAATACGCTACGATTACTTGTAGACGAAAATGCGGTGCTTTTTTGTACGTGATTTAATAACCAAACAAATTTAACACTGTCCATCTTGTTTCCTTTTTCAATTTGATTCTAAATCATACGTTATTCATAATTACATCCGGTGGGTTTTGAGGTTACAACGCGTAATCCGAACATCCGGAATACGAATCATACACGCGTAGCTTCGTTTCATCGGTTTATGAATGATGTCGGTCACATAAGTAAATTGACCATGCGGGACTAATCGGTTTTAATGCCTCATTGACGTTATCGGTTTAATCGATAAGGGTTATGAACATTACAACCTCCGGAAACCCCCCGGAAACGAGACTACACAGTTTGCGTATGTGCCAATGGTCGCATTACATGTATCATGCTTTTTTTGTACGATATTTCCGCAAAATGGATAATTTTATTACAAACAAAACTAATCCAACTAAAAAGGAGTAATTCCACACTCAGAGATCCCATTAATAAGTACTTTGAGATTACCTCTAAAGATGTAACCTATACAAATACTAGGCCGAGTTCTTGAAACGTAAGCTCTCTATTGAATACAAACTATTCTATGACAGTGGTATTGACATTTAGTAATATTACATGATAGAATTTGAACCATCCAGTTGTATTAAGAAAATAATTTAGCTGAAATAATTTTATAATTAATATTCCTGTTTACACTTAAAATATATTTTATAGATATGCTTTTTATATTATTTTCAGAATTTTTGGAAGATTTATTTAACATTACGTTAAATATGTTTAAGTTCAATAGTCAGTGATTAACATACATTTTTCTCTGCGATTACTATCAACAAACATTTTATGGCCCTGCTCATGACATTTTTTAATGCAAACTTCAACAAACTATTCCTTGAACAACAAATTCCTTCGCAGCCTTATCATCAGCAGATATCGATCATCTATGAAAACAGATCATATTAATACCGAGCATATTTTCGTTTGTATAATGAAATGTACAATCAATTCATTTAATGTGCGTAATTCATGTGCGATATTTAAACAGTGTTCTGCAAAATGATTAGTGAAACCTAAAGTAGTGGTGGATCAGTTACGTAGTTCACCCATCACAATAATATGCAATGCCTGCAGCGCGCGACCCAGACGTTACAGATGAACACATAGTGTGTAATATACAAGTGGAACATTTAATCCAAGAGAAACACTTTATTCAACATAAACTAAATGCAATTCAGTATCACAAATAGTGCGGAAGATAAGTCATTGCAATTTAATCATAAAATTCTCTACACGCTTTCCTTATTAATTATTTTCCTTACGCAAATAGTAAGGGAGCTATGAGATTTTAAAGTTTCACTAAAGTTTCATTTTGATTCTAAAGTTGCCCCTATTTACTAATGGTCTCTCTGATGTACTCTGTTTGCGTTCTTAACGTCATTATCAATAATAAACTATTATGCCTTTTAATCCTATTGCGGTTAAGCTCTCATGGAAATTCTGGTAAGAATGACAGTAGACCTATACTTTCTAGGAACTAACACGATTTACCTATATCAAAAGCATTTTAATGAAGCTCTTGTTAATATATAACAGCTGTTGTCGCTGCTTGCCTTGACGGTAGAGGAGCCCTGACGGTATCGGATTTTCGACACTAGCCAGAGAGCTATGTTGCATTCAGCCGCTGTATGGAAGAGATTTGTAGTGGGCGGCTGCTTTCATGGGTTATTTTCCGTAGAGTCTCCAACAATATCAGACGAATGTCGGAGCAATACCGTAACAAATAAGCCACAATCTTTATCTTTGTCCCCTCATCTACCCTTACAGACATAGTCACGAAACTGCCTTACATGTCGGAAGACCAGTCAGGAGCTTCGAGCTTATACCAGCTGGGGTGGAGCCTCACTGGCAGAGAGAGATATCTGGAGGGGAAAACCGCCAGCACGCAGACTTGCAGATTGACACATCTCACGTTCTAGCGAGGGAGGACAACCATCACTTCTTGGAATAAAACCTTACACTCCAAAGTACGCAACATAATAATTAATCAGTATATCAACTGGCAACAAACTAAATAGCTTGGTCGAGTTCTGTCGCCGACTGGACGAGAATTCTAACGGCCGGCTGCCCTGATTGATGGTTTTCCATGGTTTTTGCAATCAACACAAGGCGAATGCGGTGGGCAGTACCCTAACAAATGGACCACGGACAGCCCGCGTTCTTTTCCTCTTCCTTTTCCTATCTTCACCCCTTATTTTCACACACTTCCGCTCACATGCACTACACTACCACACGCGCAGGGTGACCGTTCGGGAGCTTACAGTTTGGCCCGGCTGGGGCGGTGTGCCACTGGTGGGGGTATACCTCGTTGGGAAAAACCCCGCTTGTCGACGGTAGGTCAGTGCCGGAACACTCCATCTAGCGGGAAGATCACCGTCACCTCCCAAGGACAACATGCACTACACTTACGTGACGAATGACCTTAGATGTCGCGTCCGGAATTATCAATCTATAATCTATCAGTCATGAGAGAGAGTGGGAAAGAGAGAGACGGAGAGAGTGGGAAAGAGAGAGACGGAGAGAGTGGGAAAGAGAGAGACGGAGAGAGCGAGAGAGAGAGGGAGAGAGAGAGGGAGAGAGGAAGGGAGAGAGAGGAAGAGAGAGAGAGGGAGAGAGAGAGGGGAAGAGAGAGAGGGGAAGAGAGAGAGGGGAAGAGAGAGAGAGAGGGGAAGAGAGAGAGAGAGGGGAAGAGAGAGAGAGAGGGGAAGAGAGAGAGAGAGAGGGGAAGAGGGAGGGAGAGGGTGAGGGAGGGAGAGGGAGAGAGAGAATATACACGATTGCTCTAGCGAGAGAAACGATGGGAAACCGCACGTTTGCGGGGCCGGCCGGCGGCCTGCAGCAACCCTTCATCGCGGAGTCGATCGCAGGGTGCGGGTGCGCGCCGCTGCGCCTCATAACGCCGGGATTTCGCCGGGCGATTAGCCCGCGGCGCGGCCGTCGCCGCCCACGCAGCCGCAGCTGGCCACGCGTTAATCGATAGCCGTCCTTCAGCGCGCCCCGGCGCCGGAGGGGGCGGCTGCAGCGGAGCGCAGTTCAGGTGCGGCGGGCGATGCGATGCGATGCGATGCGTCATTGACGGCAGCCCCCGTCCCGAGCGAGAAAATTCTGGGTGGGTGGGATGGAGCGAGGTTACGCTGTAGTGAATGATGCATCCGTGTCATCAGCAAGTTAAAAAGAAAAGAACCGTAGTTAGCCGACGACGAAACTACACAAAAATTGTGAACTCTGATATTTTCGCCAAAGACGTCACCAAACATATATAAGTGGTCATTTACTTTATCAGCAGTTGTTTTGTGTAAACATAATAAAACACCCTAGAAACTGTTAACAGAAAAAAATTATGCATACAAAAATAGAAGTAGTACATATAAATATAATTATAGCAGTTTTATAGATTTTCTTCATTCTATGTGTGTATGTGCTCGCGCTTGTGTTTCGTACTAAATTAGCCGTTCTTTGTTTTGTAGTGCGAAGGAGATACGTAAATCTGCCAATGAAATATACTTGACTTTCACTTCTGCTCTGCATTGCTATGACTTGCTGCAGCTTTCTGCAATCGAGAATAAAAAGTCTTTGTGAGGGAGTTTATGGTATAAAACTAAGATTACATGTTTTGTTGTATATAAAATGAAAACAGTATGCAATTTTAGAATAAGAAAACAACTGGGAGTTAAAAATAGGTAATTGATATTTATATAATTAGATACATTTGGAAATATACAGGGACATACTGTATGCATACCCCCATTGTCGCCACCGGAAGGTCGTCTGCTCTGGTTGTAGGTGATTTGCCATTCTCATCAATCGCTCCTTACGAGTAAAATGTTGCTCAAAAACTGAGTCACTCTTCATTCTCCCGTGGAACATCCTTGTTGGGTGTCTAGCGGGCGTTTGCCGATGTGAAAACATTTTATGCAAAGATATACGTGATTAGATTATCCGATGTCCACGTATGATAATCGATAGTCGTCCTCCAGCGCGCCATGGAGCCCGGGGACTTACTACAGCGGAGAGGAACCGAGTTGAGCGAAGCGGTGCGGGCGTCAGGTGCGGCAGGCAGTGCGTGCGGGGCTGGAGTCGTGCTTGTCCACCCAAGGGGATTTAGGGTCGATTCAGGCCAAATAATGGGAGGAAGGTGGTATTGGGGTAATGAAATTGCCGCAAATGATCGAACCTGTCATGGAGGAGTTTCCATACTGTACATCGCAACACCCAACCGTGCAGAAACTTTTCTTACTCTGGTTGAGGGATTTTCTTCGGTCTCTCTCAATACACGTTCACTTGTTTCGTCCGAATGTCAAGAAAAGCTGCATTCGAAAATCAAAGATAATGAATCAGATTCTCGAAATCGTGTGAATGAGCCAATCAGTTAGCGTTTATGCTGTACAATACAATTACGAAATACACTGTGATTTTCATGTACCGCTTTTCACTACTGCTGTCAAAGGTGAGATCATTGTCGATGTTTCGGCCACTTAATGAGCATTATAAATAACTTTATAAATATAATTTGCAACTGGTTGAGAAACAATCCCAATATATTTTGCTTCCTAATAGTGACATGTAGTTATTTCTGAGGATGAAAATTTACTTTCTCATTTGTGTTTTTACAAGTACAGTTTAAAGTTTGCGTAACAGAAAATAAAATGTGTATTAAAAATGTTTAATGAATTTAGAGGGAATTCAAATTAATGATACATTTGATGTGACAACGTAAATATTTCAGTAAATAATTAAGTAATTAGGTGCATTATCTCGCATCCACGCAAAATTTTAAAAAGAAGAATATCAGTATTTATCATTGCATTAGAGAATATAAGGGGAATGTGGTCTACGTATGTATATTCCAAAAAGTATTACTTCATTTCTAGAAAGCTGGTTCAACTAAAAACGAAACTTTAAAGAAGGGCAAACATTTGTCAAAGAAAATGCCATATGTACATTGGGGCACACATTCTTTAGCACAAGTGATATTAAATATAGTAGCATTTATGGAGTAAAGCAAGTTAATGAAAAATATTATTTACATCAATAATATTTACCTAATCTAATAACTAATGTACAATATCAATGTAAAGAACATCCTGGTGCTCAATCACGCAATGAAAGGACGTAGCTTAAACCCTAGTAGTAGAAGTCATGAAGTTAGTTTGTTCTAATTGATTGACACAACAGAAATTCTTAAAGAGAAGATTATTGGTTAATATTTTACGTGAGAATTACGTGAAAACGTGCGAATAAATTCATCTCGTAATCGTTCGCAAATCTTAAACCAACTTATTTCTCATATTCGTAGAACAAAAATATACGAACCACATCGCATCGCACAACGCCGCTTTTCAGGACAACATTCGCAAACCCGTTTCATGTACATTTTTGTGATTTTTTTACGGTATATTCTGCGTCACATTTCCGAGAAAAATGTTAAAACTTCCGAAACCCTCCATTTTGCCACGCTGTTCCACAGAACTATTGAAAATATATTTCCAACATTTTACTTGAGTTTTAAAATGTTGCTTCTTTTTATCCAGTTCGGCAGTTTTCGCCTTTCACCGATTCCTGACTTCTGAGAAAAACGATGAAGCCGTTTTCATTGAGGTTGCCAGCCGTTGCACGAGGTGGATAGGAACACAACCGATTGTGGCGAATGCACGAGGTGGATAGGAACACAACCGATGGAGGCACTTGCGAATGCCAGATTTTTTAGAAATGGTTTTCGAGGTTGAATATTCTGTGCCTATTTTGTGCGCTCAGAACTTTCCATAGAAGCTTTTGTACTAGTATATGTCAGAATTTTGTTTCAATTCATTTCCGGGAACTCTTAGTTTTCAATTTAAAAATTTCTAGAAATACGGTTCCTGTTGGGCACGCTGTTATACTACCCCGAGCTACTTATTTGAATTTATTTCAATTTTACTGGCATATTTTTGTAAATAATATCTCGCTAATCTGTTTTCGTTTCCACTAATAAATGAAAAGTGTGGCACTTTTTCGTAGATTCAGACGTAGTTAATTTTGTGCAATTGAATGTATTATTTTTATTCAGATAATTTTTATGACGTTGTTATTTTCTTTCTAGCTAAAACAAGAGATATTCTACGATTTACTAACTTTCAAATCCCGAAAAAACTCTGGATCATGCTACTGGACTTCATGTTCAAATGCGTTGAAAGCGTTTATTTTTACATTTTTAATGTATTCCCAGAGTGTTCAGAAGCAGAATTGCGAGATTGCTACCGCAGAGATATCAGTTTTTTTGATTCTGGTTAGATGTGGGCAGTAATAGCGTAAACATATTATATCAAAGTAGATAGCGCCGAACCACAACTGAAGTTTCCTAAACCGAGAGGTCCTTGGAGACAAACTAAACTGTTTTGGCGCTCATGTTGACCACAAATTGACAGTTTATCCACATTTTCGCAATATGGGACTCACGAAACGGATTTTTCTTTCGAAAAATTGCTGTTCTGTCCAAAGCATGACAATACATTTCCTACAATACGTAAGTAGTTTGCGAGAAGATATGTAGCTTCCGTTGTGAAGAAAGCGAATTTAGTTTCAAAGACAGAATTTGAAATTAATTTCTAGATATTGAATATAATGTAATAACATTTTCCAAAATTATTGATATTGGGTCGAAACATGATGTAAGTGTTGGTATTGGTCGTATTTTTGGAGTGCGTAAGACGTGATTACTATTCAATTTTCGCCAGAGCCTATTGATTTGTCTTATGAGGCTGCCATGGATGACAATGTTCATGGTAATCTCCGGAGATTGACTCCTGGAATCCGCAGCTGCCAGTGCGGATTTCCCCGCCTCCGGGATCGCACCCACGTAACACACGTACCCTGGACGTGCGGAGCCGCTTAGATCTACGCAGCTGCCAGGAGGGAATACATCGCTCAGTTCTATGCCCTTCCTCCGCCAGAGGTGGCTCAGGGTGTCAACTGATGTCTCTGCAGTGCCTGTAGGTAGGTCGTAGGTTGGAGTCCCGATTTTCGACACTTGTCAGCTAGGTCGAATTCAGTCGCTGATCGGAGAAGAATTCCAGCGGCCGGCTGCTTTGATTGGTAGTTTTGCGTAGTTTTGCTGCTCAACACCAGCACCAGCATTCGCCTGGTATTGCTCGGAGAAGCCACGGAAAACTATCGATCAGAACAGCCGGCCGCTAGAATTTTCCTCCAAACAGCGACAGAACTCGACCTAGCAATGTATCCAAAATCTTCTCCCGTCGGGACACAAACCTAGAACCTCCCGGTCAGAAACACTCCAGTGACATCCGTTGATGCCGTGAGCTCACTCGGTACGATATCCTTTATCCCGATCCTTGGGTTGCCCTATCTTAGTCTTTCCGCCGTTAGTGCAATATTCAAATTTCATGGTTACCTCTCTTGCTACAGGTAATAGAAAATGTTTTGATATCGAATCATTATCACTTACGACAAAGATCGCGGTCAAATACTTGAAGTTTTGTGTTCGTACGTAGTTTAGAGGATCTCCTGTTTTCCTACGACTCTTACTGTCATATGTTCTTTATCGCTATTATCGTCGTCATATCTGTATCATTGTGTTTAATTAATACGTCAATATATTATTTTAATTTATGTTTATTTGCTATTTTTTATCGACAAATAGTATATTGTACATATTAGAAACATGTGTGAAGAAGTCGCCCAGATCCTGCTTACAAAGCACTAAAATACATTTAGTATCTTTGCCGCGCAGTTATTAGATCACTGCCAGATGACAAGGGTGTCTAAATAGTCTTGGCTGAATATTGAGGGTTTTAGTTTTTATTTTTTCTTTCACTCTTGTTATTTTCAAATCTTCACGGAAAACCCATTTCTAACGTTCCTCTATGCATTGGTTGCAGATCTGAGAAACCAACAAGATATGAACGTGTTCTCTGATGATACTCCGTAATATCACACTCGTACTTCCGCTTCGTTCATTATCCGTTTGCCCACTCTGTGCCAAGTTCCATCCTTTTCCATCCTGCTCGGCTAAAGAGTGAGTGAAGAGTAATATTTATCTTTGCGTCGGCGTCCTGTTTAGCATCTTACGGATATTTACATCATACTCCTTTTACCAGAGTTTCCTAAATATATAATCCATTTTTAGAAAATCATTAAAGTCGAATATAATTGTTAGTACATTCCACTGACATTTCTCAGAAGTAGATTCAACAAATAAGCTCGGAAGAATTTGATTTCCTTTCATTTATTAAGAATTCATCTTTTCTTTCTTTCAAAAATAAAATAAAATAAATGAAACACACTACAAAGAAGTGGTATTAAATTGAAACATTTTACTGAAAATATCAGTTATGCAATTTCCGATCAAGAGATTAAAAACGATGTTCACATTTGTGGGGTGGGAATACATTGTCAATGAAGCCAGACGAATTCGGCCATTAGTGAAATTTTAATTTGAAACATTCATTCGTCAATACTCGCTCGTTTTGACTCCGTTCCAACCGAATTAAGTGAAAGATCCAGGATATTTCACTGCGCCTCACGTACTGTTCACATTCGTCGCCAATACGTCTTTTTAAACGCGTAGTCCGCGGTTTTCAATCAACTGCGCCCGCTTCTTTGTCTACTATTGTTTGTCTTTTCTAACGGCTTTCCGTCTACTTCGAAGCCACGTCCAAAGATACGAGTCGTCACATAATTTAATTTAAATAAATCGGACAACACTGTTTGGTCCACGTGCGATACGACACTCGATCGGAATGGCTTTGCTTTCCGCGCTGTCGATCAAAGGCCCCACGGCCCCGGCGATTTTAATACTTTTGTTTCATCCGGTGCGCGGAAGGGGGAGGGGGACGGGTTCGGGGTGAGAGTGAGGGGAAAGGTTCGGGGAGGATCGGCCGCTTCGAAGTTGGGTCAGGCGGTGCAGTCTTTTTTCCTCTGTTTTACGTTTCTTCCTCGGGCGGAGCATCGAATTTCTATTCCTGTCCAGGCCAACGTTTATTGTTTGTTTACGACCTACACGTGTGCATCTCGCTGTATCATGTGACTGGCGGTATGAAAGCGTAGCGAGGCGTCTGAAAAATATCGGGTAACTGTACATTCATAATCTTGCAGTGTATAGTAACTTGTACTCAACCGTATTGTCTTACATGAACCCTGGCTCACACACCACGTTTGTACTGCACCTCCGAACGAAACACTCTGTCGTGTACGATTTCAGATCTAGATTTATTTAGTCAAAAACACTAAAACTGTATGTGACATATAGGAGAGAAAATCATCTGCGTACGTGTTAAGTCTGTTAATTGCCAATTTTTGCTTGCTTCAAGTATGAGAAATGTCGAGCAGTAGGTTTCATTGTTGGAAATGAACCAATGGTTAAAGAATGGTACGTTTCGTGTTTCATGATGGCAATTATTATTGGATGTTGTGAAATTGGAGAATAAAATAATATTATCCATAGAATAATTAAGAATGTCTACCTGTCCAGACGGATGTAATTTGAAAGATTATATGAACAGTCGAAATAACGACAGAGACGGTTATTGTCGTATATTCCATCAACCAATAATTTGGTTTAGTAATTCATAAAAAAGAAGCGAATTGTTAGTGTCATCTCAGGAAAATATTTGTTAATATACGAATTAGAACATAACTTTATCAAAATATAAATAACTATTTTAATAACACTTCAAAAAATAGTTCGCGAAACGTACTCAGAAAATTATAAAGAAGGATGCATCCTATTCCAAAAGCGCGAAAAGAACTTTTTAGAAATATAATGAAGCCAACTGTGATAAAAAGTGCAATAATTGTATTATCTAGATCTCATATACGACATGTGACAATCCCGCTCCAACAAATTTAACAATAATAACGATATAATTTATCTATTGAAAGTATGATACTACCCGAAGTGTGCCACAGACGTCTTCAGGGACCTGTCGTCAGAATTATTTCACGGAAAGTTCTCGGGTGCTTTGCAGGGCTTGTCGGAAGAGTCTTCAAAGAACAAGCTCTGTTTAGGTCGTCTATGGCTCATGTTCAGCGGAGTATACAGTGGTTTTCCCCTCCTCTGAACCCCGCCCCTTCACCGCTTCCGACTTGTTGGTTCGACGCGACGTTGCCGCCCCCACAACGCCGGTGTCAGGTTCTCTTCTCCGAGGGATTTGGGAAAGGGGTGAAGGTTTAGTACCAAGGAGACTACAGTATGGATTTGTACGAGTTTCTCTCTCGTTGTTGTACTGCAAATATATTAGAGTATTTTTGTAGGAAAAAAACGTTATGTTGATGGATGTTAGTTTTCTACGGTAAAATCAAGAATAGCTCTTGAAGGGTTTTTATTGTGTCCATAAAGTCATCAAAAAATAACGCTTATCGCGGCTCCAAATTGAATTTTATTCTATTTACAAATAAAATATCTTATTTAAATTCATTTCAATTCGTTCGATATCATTGAGTCAAAGGGTACTACCATGTGTTTTCAAATTCCATTAAATTATCTAATATTTATGAATTATGTTGTAACATTGAATATTATTTTCGATAATGAATGAGCAAATTAGCTGGTTAGTGGCAGTCAGTGGCACAGAAAGAGAACATGAAAATAGTATTGAAAATGATTGGTTTTATTTATTTAATCAAAGATTGTATCTATCTACATGCAAAGTGACAAAAATATGTTTTGAATTGATTGAAGACCTTTATCAGAGTATTCTTAAGTTCATTTTATTTGCATTAGTGATTCAATGAAATTTTCAAATCAATAAAATATCACGAATTATTATTAATAATTGGGAATTGTATTTCTTCAAATCGTAATATGTGAAGTATATAATCGTCTTTATTGGTGATACAGAAAACATATTTCATATAAGGAATTATTACGATTAGAAATGTTGCACCCGGTATAGGACACTCGAATTATTTTCATAATTACATGAGGAATAATTGATAAATAGGTGAATTTTACGAGTTGGTGAGATAAAAGATGGAGTTGCTTTTCCTTTCTGCGCCGAGGTAAAATTGTTCATACTTCGCGCTGAACCTCGACTTCGCATAGTTAGTCGTTTGCCGTGAAAGTAATTACAACGGCAGTAAATACAACGACCCCGCGCTTGCACCGGGGCCGGAGCTGTTTTAATGTATAATATGAAAACGGTATGCGCGTATTAAAAGCGAGGCGGCGACACCTTCAGAATCGCAGTTACAGCGCAATAAGCCGGCAGGAGATGAGAAATGCGTCTGAGTTCCAGAGATACCGCCGGAGGAGAGCCTAGAAAGGGGAAACGGTGGCTTCGCAAGTAGCGCCAGTGGCTCTGCGGCGTCCGCGGCCAGACCAAAGGCCGCGTGCCTTCCACTGGCAGAGTCGCTGCACCGCAAATAAAATCCAATTTTCTGCAGCGCCCTCTGTGCACGGAAGCGCGTGCGGTAGACGGGGCTGTGAGGCACGCCGCTGGCTCTCAAGGCCCTCCACGGCAACAGGCAGTGGCGGCTGGCCGTTACGGTTAACACGAGAGCTCCCCCATTAACAGGCCTTGGTGGCTCACGGCATCGTTGTTACTCTGACCGGGAGGTCTGAAGGTTAAAGTCTCGACAGTGGCAGGGTTTTCGAATTGGTTCGACTAGGTTGAATTCAGACCGCCGTCTGGGGAAGATTTCTTGCGGTCGGCTTCTCTGATCGACGGATTTCCATGTCCATACCAGGCGAATGCCGAAGCAGTACCCTAACGAGCTGAGCGCGGAACGCGCACGATTTTTCCTTCTTCAATTTCCTTGCCCTGTCATCTCCCCCCCCACACACACACGAACATGCACTACACTACCACACATGTCAGGAGACCAGTCGGGAGTTTTGTGCTTGTCCTGGCTGGGCCACTGCCTGGCTGGTTGCATACCTGAAAAATCCCACAAGTCGACGTGTGTCTTGGCCCCTGTTCTCACTGTCAAGTGGTAAAAAAACACTGCCATATCCCGTGATAAAAAACATGCACTTGATAATTTTATTTCAAATGATTAAAAATGGTGATTTATTTAAACTCTAAAAATAATAGAGAATTGCCTAATATTATGCAGATAAATTTGACATCCTTTGCTGAAACTCAGCTTATTGTAGTTAGTTTTGCCTATTATTTCTCCACATTTTACTGACTGACACACAAATCTCGTAGATAAATCATTATATGTAATAATGGAATTGAAATGGGATTTGTTGATATTGTTCATCAAATTAATGAGCTTGATAGGAAATGCATTGGAGGTCGTGGCATTTGTGCAGAGTTACTCACAAACTGTAAATTTATCTTCACTCAAATCTCGAAATTTATATTCCATAAGATCCTTTAAGAAGATTAATTTCCTACTGAATGGAAATCATCCTTCATAATTCCAATTTACAAAATTAGTGATAGAAATTGTATATCAAATTATAGGCTGATACTATCTTTAATTTTATATCGAAATTGTTTGCGTCTATTGTTGGCGACAATATTGGATACCATCTATCCATCTCTTTCTGTAAAACAATTTGGGTTTATGCACAAGGAGAATTAAAGAAGCAAGGTTAATTATAACTACTATATTCGAGAATCTGGACTATAAGTTTAGAAATGATTGTGTTTACAAAGATTTTAATGAAGGCTTCGGTTAGGTCGACTATTCAATTCTAATTTTAGACTTCAGCAATTTGGGATTTGTGGGTCAATGATGCAGTATGATTGGAGAGTTACTTGACTGAAATAGTGTAATATGTGTCATATAGGGACGCAACTTCCCATGAAATCTCTCAGGCTGCCTCACGGGGTTCCTCCTGGCTCCCATTCTGTTTTTAATTTTTATCGCTGACTTGATTTTATGAAATGTTCAGTTAGACTAGAAGAAATTTTTAAACGTATAAAACCATCGAAGAATAACAAAATTTTCGGAGAATACACTGAATTCCTTCACTGCTTTTTACAATGTTAATGATTTAGTATAGTTTAAAATACGAGTAAATGTGAAACTGTTATCTCCACCAGGTCTAGATCTGTAGTAAATACAGATTAGGTTTAATTCTACCATATTATCTATAAGATACCTTGGGTTGGTTTTTGACTGCGAAATATATCCTATGAACTTTGATTACAGCAATCTGTTCGCAGAGCAGACTGTTGCAATAGCTTACTAGAATTCGTCATGAACTTGCACTCGAGGAGGGCCTTGAGATTGCAGTACTTGACAATTATAAAGTTGATATTGATGCACTTATCTTTAGTTTGACCGCCATTTTGTACCAGACGTATAAATCGATTGGAAACCGTACAGCACATGTTCTGGATTTCTGCTCGCTTTTCTCGCGCACCTCCTCCCCAATTCTCCAGGTCTTCCCCTCATAAAATTCATCATCGGGTCTACCGCTTAGGGACAACATACGACGGAACAAATGATAGCGGTAAAATGTGCCCTAGGGCACTTTGGAGGAAAAGGGACGGCTCACTATACACAGTGACGTAGATTGGGGGAAATTTATCACACAAAGCAGTCTATCATATACAGGGAGCAATATTGGTGTCGACAACGCAGAGTTAATTGCAAAAGGATGTGCTGCAAAAAGGAACTTCATATAAAAGTGTCTCGATTATACTGACTTTTAAGAAGTGTATTAATCATTTTTACACAATACAGTGAAAAGGAGTAAGTTAACGTATGTTATCACATGGAGTTGTAAAATACATGTGATATGTTTTAAAAGCTGACTTGAAGATATTCTTTCAAATAATGTACTAAATTTTGATTTTTTGACTCAAATCGTACTTTCCCAAAAAATATAAAAATAGTAAAAAACGATGCAATAAAATCATGGAGATAGGTCAAGAAAATGTGTAGAATGTCAAATAGGATCAAATATAATAAAACTAATAATAATAATAATAATAATAATAATAATAATAATAATAATAATAATAATAAAACAAATTGTGTAATTTCTCAAGTCCAAGTTTGTTCAAAATACTTAATAAACAATTTCAAGCGAGTACCATTTGATATAAAAAATGTCGAAATAAAAACCACTGTCTCTATAGATGAGAATTCGTTAACGTCCTATTTTTGAAAAAAAAACCCAAGTAGGATGGAAACATGAAAAAATGTCAGACTTACTATGAAATATTTCCAAATGTCATAATGAAAGGATTCTATTTATTTCATTTTTAGAATATCAGAAGTACACCGAAGAGTGAAAACCAAAGTTACGGAAAACTCTGAGTTTAAGAAAGGGACTGAAGTATGGAAATTATACTGTTTGATGATTATATGTGATTGATGGCCTCGTCAATTTTAGGGTAAAAAGGATCTCTCTATCTAGTGGTGCTATAACAACTCATACTTTCTCCAAATTATTTGTAACGGATAATTAATATTGTATACTAGTTGAATCGGCTTAAGTACTTCAAATACGCAAAATTATTTGCGTAAAATTATTTCGAATTTTAACACGTAAGTTTTACGACCAGTCGTTAGTAATCCATTTCACCACTAAGTGTATACTACGGATTCAAGACATTAAAAAGAAAGTGAACCTTTTGCAATTTCCGAAATTTTACAATATTTAATGAAAGTCGGTCCTATTCAAGTCATTAAGCACACTTTCTCACTGAGAAAAAGAAATTAAGGAAAAAGATTGAAGCTGTATAGGGAACATTTTGATTACATTTTTAATTTTTAAGATTTCACTTTAAAATATGTGAAACCACGTTTTGAAATTCCAGAGTCTGTCGCACCTCAGATTGATCTGGGAATATCGAATATGGTAAAATCCTTGGCGCAGTTTTGGCGGAAGTATTGTTCACAGGCATCAGTTATGAGAAACGCCAATTGTTTGGTATTAAGGACCCCTAAAAATATATTATGATAGAAGTACGTACAGGACAAAGTAATGTGCTGCATATCAGTGCACATGAAAAAACAAAAAACAAAAAAAAACATTTTCAGTATCAGGAAGCCCAATGTTTTTTTCTTGTATGAAAATAAGTTGTTCTTGGAGATTTACGTAACTTTTCTTTGATATTACAAAGTGGTATACTAGAAAGTAAAAGAAAAAGATTAAAAGCAAAGGCAGACATTGAAGACTCGCAGAAATCGCTGGAGCGGTGTAAACAGTGAACGGAGGAAAAGCCACTTGCCCCGGATGGTGGCGGGCCCTCAGACGCACTTCACATGGAGGGCCCGACGCGCTGAAGTTGTGGTGATGAAATCACAAAATGCGGGGAAGAATACGCGAGCGAGATCCCGCGCTGCCGGGGTCGATTTGCCTTTGAGCCCCTGCGAGCGGCGGCGGTGGGAGAAACGGGCGACCGCGACGGGGCAGCGGCGGCGGTGGCGGTGGTGACGGTGGCGGAGCTAGCGGCGGCGGAGGCGGCGGCGAGGACGTAGGCGGCAGTGACGGTGGTGGCGGGGGCGGGGGCGGAGATGGAGT
>BOPP01000336.1:765441-778175 GCA_017312745.1 Gryllus bimaculatus | reverse complement strand
TTATATTTTTGGAATTTTTTATTTTTCCAATTTTTATATTTTCATTTTTTCAATTTTTCGAATTTTTATATTTTTTCATTTTTTATATTTTTCTGGGATTTATTTATTTAAAAATATATTTATTAAAAAATCTAAAAAATGAAAAAATATAAAAATTCAAAAAATTCAAAATATGAAAAAATATAAAAATTCGAAAAATATAAAATTCGAAAAATATAAAATTTCGAAAAACATAAAAATTTAAAGAAATGAAAAATTCAAAAATATAAAAATTAAAAAAATATATTTCAAATATTATGAAAATCCAAAAAATATAAAATTTCGAAAAATATAAAAAAATTCGTCGTACGTCGATCAACACTCATTTTTCGTTAATTGTCTTAGGAGGTTCATTGTTCGTCTTTGGTCGTTCGTCTTTCGTCTTATGTCTCTCGTTGTTAGTCGCCCGGCGCTCATCGCTCGTCCTTTGTCGTAATTTATCGTTCCTCTTTCGAAGTATGTTTTTCGTCTTATATTGATCGTCGCTTGTCGCTTCTCTATCGTCACTTATAGCTCGTCGATCGTCGCAGATATATGGTCGATAATCGTCCGTTTTTCATCCTTCGTGAATCCTTCATATTATTTATATTTTTGTTTTTAATTTTTATTTATTTATTTGGTCGTAAATAATCGTTTGTCAATCAACACTCATTGTTCGCCAATTGTCGTTGGTGGCTCATCGTTCGTTTTTGGTCTTTCGTCTTACGTCGCTTGTTCTTACATCAATCGTCGTTTGTCGCTTCCACGTCTGACACTAATAGTTCGTCGATCGTCGCAGATCGATGGTCGCTTGCCGTCCGTTGTTCGTTCTTCGTGGTTCGTTCATATTATTTATATTTAATGTTTTTAATATTTACATTTTTGAATTTTTACCTTTTTGAATTTTTATATATTTCGAATTTTATATTTTTTGAATTTCCATAGTTTTGAATTTTTATATTTTTGAATTTTTTATTTTTCGAAATTCTATATTTTATTTTTTTATATTTTTCAAGATTTTATATTTTTCTAATTTTTATAATTTTTCAATTTTTATATTTTTTGAATTTTTTTATTTTGTGAATTTCTTATTTTTCGTAATTTTAGATTCTTCGTTTCTTCAACTATTTGATTTTCAGGGATATACTATTTGTAAATATTCGTTTGTCGTTTGTCGATCAACACTCATTGTTCGCCAATTGTCTTAGGAGTAACATTGTTCGTCTGTGATTGTTCGTCCTTTGTCTTACTTCACTCGATAGACGCACGTCGCTAATCGCTCTTCCTTTATCGTCATTTGTCGTCCGTCTTTCGACATTTGTTTTTCGTCTTACATCGATCGTCCTTTGTCGCTTATCGATGGTCTGTTAGCTCGTCGATCGTCGTTGATCAATGGTCGCTTTATTCTGTTTGTCCTTCGTGGTTCATTCATATTATTTATTTTTAATGTTTTTAAGTTTTACATATTTGAATTGTTGTTTTTGAATTTAAATTTTTGAAATATTTATATTTTTTAAAATTTTCTGTTTTTTGAGATTTCCATATTTTTGAATTTTTATTTTTTTTCCATTTCTCTTATTTTTGAATTTTTATATTTTTTGAAATTTTATATATTTCAAATTTTTATAATTTTTAATTTTTAAATTTTTTGAAGTTTTATATTTTTTGAATTTCTTATTTTTCGTTTTTTTGCATATTCAGATTCTTTGTTTCATTAACTATTTTTTTCTGGCAATTATTTACTCGTAAATATTCGTTCGTCGTTCGTTGATCAACACGTCGCTAATCGCTCGTCCTTTTTCGTCATTTGTCGTTCGTCTTTCGACGTTTGCTTTTCGTCTTACATCGATTGTCCTTTGTCGCTTATCGATCGTCATTGATAGCTTGTCGATCGTCACTGATCAATGGTCGCTTGTATTCTGTTTGTTCTTCGTGGTTCGTTCATATTATTTATTTTTAATGTTTTTAATTTTTACAGTTTTGAATTTTTTGTTTTTAAATTTAATATTTTTTGAATTTCTAATTTTTTGAAATTTTATATTTTTCGAATTTTTTTAATTTTTTAAATTATATATTTTTTAATTTTAATATTTTTGAATTTTTACATTTTTTTCAATTTTATATTTTTTGAAATTTTTTATTTGTCGAAATTTTATATTTTTCACATTTTTATATTTTTCGAAATATAATAATTTTTGAATTTTCATAATTTTTTTATTTTTTATGTTTTTTAAAATTGTATATTTTTTAATTTTTCGTTTTTTCACATTTTTAGATTCTTTGTTTCTTTAACTATTTGTTTTCTGGCAAATATAAATTCGTAAATATTTGATCATCGTTCGTCGATCAACACTCATTGTCCTCCAATTGTCTTGGGAGGTCATTGTCGTTCGGCCTTTGTCTTACGTCACCCGTTGAACGCACGTCGCTAATCACGAATCCTTTATCGTCATTTGTCGTTCGTCTTTCGACGTTTGTTTTTCCTCTTACATCGATCGTCCTTTGTCGCTTATCGATCGTCACTGATAGCTCGTCGATCGTCGCTGATCAATGGTCGCTTGTATTCTGTTTGTCCTCCGCGGTTCGTTCACATTCTTCATATTTTAAAGTTTTTAATTTTTACAGTTTTGAATTTTTATGTTTTTAAATTTAATATTTTTGAAATTTTTTCTTTTGAAATTTTATATTTTTTGAATTTTCATATTTTTGAAGTTTTATATTTTTTAATTTTTCATATTTTTTAATTTTTGTATTTTTTGAAATTCATGTTTAAAAATTTTATATTTTTGGAAATTTTATATTTTTCGCATTTTTGGATTTTTCGAAAATTTATATTTTTCTAATTATAATTTTCCAATTTATCGAAATATGAAAATGAAAAACATTAAAATATAAAAAAAATTAACGATTCACGAAGCACGAACAGCGGACAACAAGCGTCCATCGATAAGCGACGATCGACCAGCTATCAGTGGCGATCGAAAAGCGACAAACGACGATCGATATAAGACGAAAAGCAAACGTCGAAAGACGAACGACAAATTACCACAAAGGATGAGCGATCTGCTCCGACCGACTAACAACGAGCGACGCAAGACGAAAGACCAAAGATGAAATGAACCTCCTAAGACAATGGCGAACAATGAGAGTTGATCGACGAACGACAGAACGAATATTTAGGAATAAATGAATCCCATAAAAACAAATATTTAAAGAAACGAAGAATCTAAAAATGCGAAAAAACGAATAAATAAGAAATCCGAAGAATATAACAAATCTAACAAAAAAGGAAATATATAACAATTTCAAAAATTGAAAAAATTAAAATATTTAAAAATTCGAAAAATATAAAATTTAAAAAAATATGAAAATTCAAAAAATATATAATTTCAAAAAAGGAAAAATTAAAAAAAAATATTCGAAAAATATAAAAATTCAAAAATGTAAAATTTAAGAACATTAAAATATAAATAATATGAAGGAATCACGAAGGACGAACAACGGACGAAAATCGACCATCGATTAGCGATGATCGACGAGCTATCAGTGACGATCGAGAAGCGACAAACGACGATCGATATAAGACGAAAAACAAACTTCAAAAGGCGAACGATATAATATGACAAAGGACGAGCGATGAGCACTGAGCGAATAACAACGAGCAACGTAGGAGGAAAGACGAACGACCAAAGACGAACAATGAACATCCTAAGACAATTGACGAACAATGAGTGTTGATCGACGAACGAATAAATACGAATAAATAAATCCCAGAAATACAAATATTTAAAGAAACGAAGAATCTAAAAATGCGAAAAAACGAAGAAATAAGAAATTTGAAAATTATAAAAATTCGAAAAATATAAAAAATGAAAAAAATTAAAAAATATATACAAATCTGAAAAATATAAAATTTCAAAAAATATAAAAATTCAAAAATATGAAAATATCAAATGTATAAAAATTTAAAAAATATAAAATTTCGAAAAATATAGAAATTCAAAAATATGAAAAATTCAAAAATATTAAAATTCAAAAAATATAAAATTTTTAAAAAAATTGAAAATTCAAAAAATATAGAACTCCGTAAATTAAAAATTTTAAAAATATAATATTAGAAAAATATAAAAATTACCAAAAATGTTAAAATTAAAAACAAAAATATAAACAAAGACGAGCAACAAACGACGAACCACGTAAAACGAAAAACGAACGACGAAAGACAAACGATAAAAAACGAAAGACGAACGACAAACGATGAGTGACGATCGGCGAACGAAAAATGACGAAAACGAAAAATAAAAAATGCTAGACATACACAAAAGGGGAAGAAAAGGGAAGAAAATTCGAAAAATATTGAAATGAGAAAAATATTAAAATTCGAACAAAATAAAATTAGAAAAATGTAAAAATTTGAAAAATATAAAATTTCAAAAAATGAAAAACCTAATAAATTCGAAAAATATAAAAAATTTAAAAATTTAATAATGCGAAAATTAGGAAAGTTGAAAAATTTAGTAATTTAAAAAATTTTAAATATTGAAAACTCTAAAATTAAAAATATTAAACTTCGAAAAATAAAAAAATTCAATAAATATAAAAATGCGTTATACGTAAATGAACGACGAAAGACCAACGATGAAAGACCAGTAACTCAAAATGTGGAAAAAACAAAAAATCTAAAAATTTGAAAATAGAAATATTTAAAAATTAAAAAGTATTCAAAAAATATATAAACGAACGACGAACAACGAACGACGAGCGCCGATCGACCAGCGACAATTGACGAGCGACGATTGACGAGCGACGAGCGAGGAACGAACAATGATTAACGACGATCAATGAACGAAGAGCGACGAACGACGAATTAGTCATTGAGGCACTAGCCGTACTCACTGGGCTTGAGACAGTAAAATCTATGAATACCGTACGGGTTGTTGTAAATCTTGAGACCAACTAAACGACTGAATTTCCGGGTTTTGCTCACATTCTGCGTACGGATCTCAGGAACTCCGAGGTCATTTGGTAAGACTCCAATCAAGAGAAGAAACGTATGCAAAAGACTCGATCAATGCCCCAAAGAGTGATGATAATAATAAAATTAATAATAATAGTAATAATAATAGTAATAATAATAACAATAATAATAATAATAAATCCAAAACGTGACAAGTGGGTGTAGCGGCCACGTACAGTTGGAATACAAAAAGAGGCACGATGAAGTGGCGAAGCGGGTCCGCAAATCTTGGGCATTGAAAACGGGTTTACTTGCCACTTGCGTGCCGTATTAAAATATGTGCATTAGAACTTGCTTGAAAATAGTGAACACACTTTCTGATGGAATCGCTCCATTATCACTGACAGACACGTCGGCGGCAATAGACCCGATATAACTTACATTGATAGAAACCATCAGCAGGTTCTCCTTATCGACATACCAATACCCAATAACCACAACATATCGGGAAAATATCAAGAGAAGATCAGAAGTATACCGATCTTGCCCATTAAGTCGCAACTGAAGAACTTCAGTAAAGTGCCAACTGTGCCTATAATAATATCAGCTATAGGAGTGATCTCGAAAATGACACTTCGAACACTGGAGTGTCTGCATTTGGATGCGAGGAATGTATACAATATGCAAACGTCAGCCATCTTGAATACCGTATTGTTGAAGCCGAATTGTTAGTACCGAATGCCGTATTGTTAGAAGCCACCTACATCTTCTGTAAAGCAACCGTACACCATCATCCCTGTGGGTGGTTGACATACCGTCCAGTAGATACTGTGAATAAAATAGTAATAATAATATGAATAACAATAACAATAACAATAATAATAATAATAATAATAATAATAATAATAATAATAAAAGAATCAGAAGAAAAAATGTAAGATATTGAACTATCTTTTAATAAAACTCTTAATATTTTTCTAAAGACTATTATTTAGCCTGTGATAATATTATTTGCGGCGTGTGGGAGCAGCGGGCGCGAGGCGGGGGAGCGCGAGTTATCGTGGGGGTGATTTGCGAGCGCTGCAGGAAGCCCGCGGCTCCAACTCCGTCGCGTCCTCTGCAACATTCATGTGAAATACTTCCGTCGTCCCACCGCCATTTGCGCCTCAAGCCCCCGCTCCAACACCCCCCCCCGCAGTCCCCTCCACCCTTCATGTACCCTCACACTCTCCGCTGACGGTCACCCCCTCGCTGCCGCCGTGTGTTGCCTGTTCGCCACCCACTGCCTTCCGTCTGCTCCAATGATTCCAGCGACGACTTCCCACCCGCATATCACGCTTTTCATTTTCCTCATGTCCCACCTTTAATTGGGGTATTGCTCACCTGCCAACCCGCCTTGTCCTTCCACCGGTCCGCCACCCCTTCCACATCTATTCCTCCTCTCATCTCTCTTGCCGCGTCCGTCACCACGGGACCCCACTAACGCACTCTCTCCGCTTACCCACTGGGCTCACGCCACTCAGCTGCCTATTGACCCTACAACTCCCACCGCCCTTCCCGCTGCACCGACTCGACGTATTCACTCCCAACCTATTACCAAACACCGCCTCGAAGCACTTACCTGGACCCACATCGAAGCACGCCGCCGCCGCCGCGCCGCCGCCACCACCTCGCCCTCACGTCCTATCCCCGCTCGCATCACTTCGTCACCCCTCCCTATATCCCCAGCCCGTTGCTTGTCCCCCCACTCGGACCGGCCCAAGCCGAGGACGGTATCGCCGCGCCCCCTAATGACGTGCCGTGGAAACAAAAAACAGCTGCTGCCCGAAGGCGGCCAATACTAATCTGGAACACGTTGAGGGCGGCCCAAACCGCGCCTCAGCCTGAGGCGAGCAACTTCGCGAATGGGTGCGAAACAGGATAATCTCCACTGGTTTTACAAATTGGAGCGCAGGCGCCACTTCGGACAGCGGCCGCGGAGGGGCGCCCCGCCCCGCCCGCACCCGCGACCGCCCCAGCTCTTTGTCCGGCTGTTTTTTCAGCGGCGCCGCGTGATATATTCGCCGGGTTGGCAGCGCCGGGGACGGCGCTGGAGAGCCGAGGGAATGGGGTGGCGGGCGGGCGGAGGCGGCAGGAAGTGGGCAAGCGCCGGGAGTTGGTAGGTCGGCGGCGGTGAGGACACGCGGAGGTGCACGTGTGGTGTGGACAACAGTGGGGAACAGAACATTCAGGAGCGTAAAGGGCAGGGATAGGCAGGAAAGGGGGAGAGATGGCGTTGTTATGGGTCGGTGGCGGTGGAACGCAGAGGGAGACGGTGGGGTGTAGACAAGGGGGAACAGAACATCAGAGTTAAAGGGGCAGGGATGAGGCAGAAAGGGGGAGCAAATGAATGGGTTTGTTATGGGCGTGGCGGGGGGGAACCGCGGGGGTTGACGGTGACGTGGGGTGTGGACAAAGTGGGGGAACAGAACATCAGGAGGTAAAGGGGCAGGGATGAGGCAGGAAAGGGGGAGAGATGGGTTTGTATGGGTCGGTGGCGGTGGGAACCGAGAGGGAGACGGTGGGGTGTAGACAAAGTGGGGGAACAGAACATCATGAGGTAAAGGGGCAGGGATGAGGCAGGAAAGTGGGAGTGACGGGTTTGTCTGAGGCGGTGGGAACCTCTGGGGTGACGCAGGGATGTAGACGAGGTGAGGCTTCAGAACATGAGAAGATAACGGGGCAGTGATAACGGCAGGGAGGTGGGAGCGCCGGAGTTGGCTAAGGAAGCGGTAGAAAGAACCGCGGGGGACGACGGAGGAGTGTAGACGTAGTGAGGTCATGAGAGGGTAACGGGGCAGACACAACGGGAGGGCAGTGGGAGAGATGGATCTGTACACCGGGCGCGTGAAGGATGGGGAGGGTGTGTGTGGGTTCGGCGGACTGGCATGCACCGAGGGCTGCGTGGTGGCGGAGAGACAGTAATGGCGAGGAGGTAGTGTGCCGTGGGGATGGCGGTGACGGCAGGGAGCAGAACGGTGCAGGTGACGTGAATGATGAGGTGGTGAGTGGCGGTGTGTGCGGGAGTGGTGGTGTTGTGGAGAGAATGGCAGAGACGGGTGGGTAGTCCGGGTGACGGGGTGTGGTGGAACAGGGGCTGCAACGGAGGCAGAGCGGATGCGGACGACTGGACGGCTAAGCATTTCTAGGTCGGGAGGACATTGAGAGCGAGCGTCTCACACGTGGCATCATTTGTGTTTGATGGGCACAAACGTTAAAAGTTACAGAGCATGTGTAAGTTAGTAAGCTCATTTGCAAGTGGTTACCTGAACTGAAGAAGAGTTACGCATTTTTACCTGCTTAAATTCCAAGTCGCCGCATAGAATATTGTATATAAATTGGCCTGAGCATTACCAAACAATCTACAGTACAGATTCATTGAACTTCTTCTAAATGTCCACGTAATATTGCATGTAAATTTGAGTTTGTTTAAATTAGACCACTCTTCCTGCGTTTCTATTATTCTCATAAATAGATTCAGGACAAAGCACAATCTATTTTGCTTGTTTATTCTTACTTGACACAAAGGATATCTCTATTGGGTTAAGCATTGAGCTTCCAATGACAACTAACCCTCTCCACTTTGTAATTAATGTCACCTGGTATAGAAAAATCTGTTCGTCGTAGTTTGACGTGTGTTCGGCAAACCAGAGTATCTTTGGAAAATAATTTCCTGTTCAGCTGAATGGTAGATCTTCAAGGACCGCGGTTCAAGGGCTTAGATAGAAAACTGATGCTAGTGAATCAATCAAAACCTACGCAATATTCTAAATTTTCAAACAGCCTAAGAAGTCACAATACTTCCCTTTCGTGTCAAGGTTCATCTCCTTGATCAGAACTTCCATCATATACTTGGAATTTTATATCTTGAGGCAGTACATTCAATAACAAATATTTTGAGTACCAACTTCACGAAGACATAATAATTATTAATTTTATTATTTGACCACTGTTTTTATTGATATTACACTCATACACTTCTTCATAAAGTTTCGGAGTATTGTGTAATTATGGAAGTTGTATATTGTGGAAGTTTTATTCAAAAGAGAATGCCAGGAGGGTTAATACATTTATCTCTCTGACCAATTGATCAATGACCAATGACCAAATCAAGTATTGTAGAAAGCTTTCGATCGTTGAAGGATGCACAAACCCACTCAATCTTCACTTCCTCGTCCGAATGCAAGCGACGTCCACGATTGTTTCTTCAGGGCGAGTGAAAATCTCAAGGAGAAAAATGTGGTCTGGTCTGTGGACTGGACTCACAGATATGCAAATACTCTTAAAACTCTATCACCAACTCTCTCAAACCTGGTATGACTTACTGATTAAGAATATTCTTTTAAAATCATGCTGGTGTTAGATGGGTTTTAACTAGTCTGTACACAATTAAGATTATGGTTTACACAATATAATTGCCCCATACTGCCTCCAATATTTAAAAATGGTTTGTTTGACTTGTTTATTTATTGCTATGAAATTGGAATATGAAACACAATTATGATATCTTTCAGAGGATATGAGTATGACCAAGATGTAAGACTATGTTTAACTTTACTAACCAGACTAGCCAAATTACATCTCTACTTACCTCCGACTTGAATGGAAGCATCCAGTGAGAAAGGGAGCTAGCCAAATCAATTCAAAACATCAATTTATTGACATATTCAATGCATTCATAATCGAATTCCTTCAAAAATCGATATTTTGAAGTTTGTTCGTTATCTCCCTCTCTTATTGGATAGCTCAATTCATGCTTGGCCGCCGTGACTTCCCCTTTCTCCGCCACTGGTACATGCACATCTCAATCCATAAGGTGTTCGCCTACATGCAGGTCTGCGCTGCCAAAGGTTGGTCTTACAACCAACCATTTTCCTAGGCCCGGTCGGTAATCGCCGGCGCGCCCCGACTCGTTATGACGGCGGCGGCAGGAGGCCGTGGAATTCCCGAGCGCCCGCACGTCCGACGGCGGGCGCGGGGAGGGGGGAAACGTGCGGCGGAGAAAGGACGGGGAGGGGAAGGTGTGTCCGAAAGAAAAGAAAAGTTTATTTCTGAAAGATTGCTGGTCAAATCCCATGGAGATTGGACCGCGCGCGCACCTGGTTCGCCCCCGCCTTCGTTGGCCCAGGGGACGCCCCGACCGCGACCCCGACCCCGGCCCCGGCCCCGGCCGAAATACGGCCGGCGGCGGAAGCGGGGGTGGGGACGAGGGAGGGGAGGGGGAGGAGGGGAGGTGCGCGAAAAAAGAAGCGCAACTGCGCAGCCGATCGGTTTCCCCAGGCGGCGATTCTTCCACCGCCCCCTCCACCGCACCGCAAACTCCGGCCAAGCGACGTCGAACACGCCGATAAACGCTGGAGAACAGGTTATTTCCAGGATATATAAGTGCTTGCGTATATGTACGTATGCGCTTATGTATGTATGTGGTAGTATGTGTGTATTTATTGAAACTAAGGAGTCCTGAATTCTGGGTATGTAGGCGCTCCTGTGTGTATGTGATAGCATGTGTGTATTTCACGAATCTATGGAATTATGGAGTCTAAGTATATATGTATATATGCGCTTCTTTGTACTTGTGATAGCATATTTTTTAACGAATCTATGGAATTCTGTATCCTAGGTATACATGCATTGAATTCTATGTGCTTGTGCTAGCATGTGTGTATTTATCAAAAGTATTGAATAGTCCTGCATAGCGGATATGTATGTACGCTCGTCTGTGTGCTTGTGCTAGTATTTTTGTATTTAAGAACTGTATGACAACCTGAGTTCTGAGTATGTATGCACTGCTGTGTGTTTGTGATAGCATGTGTGTATTTAACGAATCTAAGGGCCTGAATTCTGGGTGTGAATGTATGCGCTTCTGTGCAGGTAGCAAGTCTCTACTTAACGAATGTATGGGGTTCTGAAGTATGATATTACAATGTACCGGTGATGATAGGTACGTTGTAATACCATACTTGCAAGATCAATAAAATAAATATATTTTTATAACACATTTAATTAAAAAACAATACGATTATGAGAGTGAATACAGCCTGCATGTGAATGAATGGTTACAGATAATTTACATTATATATTACATTACTATTCCTGCCGCAACAAATAGCTTGCCACCCTACTGACATTACATTCTTGGGACTGTCTCCCCTGCGTTCTTAGAGAGGGAAAGATCGGGCGGTGACCCCAATCAGCAACACCGATAATGTTCTTACTGCCGGGCAAACCTCTAGGCGACGGGCACGCGCCGCCGCAGGCAGCGAAGAGGGTGGGTGGAGGCTGAGTCACTTCAGTCAGCGGACGTCTTCGGCTCGTCGGCGGCTTCCAGCGCTCCAGCCTTCCTCTCGCTCACGGCCAGGCTCATCAGCGACGCACGCTACCAGGCTTCCCCATGTCGCGGTGACACACGGTGGATCACATTTCGAAAAAGCTGGCCAAAATTCTAAAAATAAAAGTTAATATTTTAAGTTTAGTACAACGTAGTCGTGTCGAGGAGGCCCCATTTTATGTCCTAGTGGAAGAGAATGATTTTATATACCATACATCGGGGACATTTTAGTCTCTTAAAACCTACTAAGTGTTTGTAATTTTTTTGCTTATTCAGAATTTATTAAGAAAATAAAACATTCAATTCAATGCATTGTGATATACAGATCTGTTCAAAAGGTTCTAAGAAAAATTTGGATGTTTTGTGACAATATTGTTGTAAACTAATAACGTTTGCTTCAAACTTCGAAGTAGTAAAGAGTGTGGGAGATCTAGTAACTAACAGTGACGTACAAACGCCAATCCCTACACCAACGAGGGGTTCGCATCGAACACAAAATAAACCCAAAAATAATTCAAGGTTAAAAATAGATTTATTTAAGAACAAATGCTACATGTATTTGGAACTACAGAGGGCGTCAATAAATGTTTGCACTCTTCAAGCATAAAAAATCAACATAACAAAGCTGAGTTTACATGAACATAAAATGATGATCACTAATCATCTTAAACTTTTACATGTACAACATATGCTCCAAATGCTCACTATTGACGTTAATACACTTTTGATTAATTGAGATTCCTGTTCGAGCAGCATTTGCGAAGAGTCCTCAACGATTGCAGCACATATAATCTCAATTTATTTCCAAAGTCCTGCCAGTGTAGCTGGTTTTCTACTGTTTACATCACTCTGAAGACATCCTCATAAGTAGAAGTCCGACGGAGTGAGATCTGGATAACGCGATGGCACTATGTGGGCTCGATGGAACTCGGACAAAAAAGTTCGATTGAATTTCCACTTATTACCCATTCAATAATGATATTATTACAGATGTGTCTGACATCACCATCATCATCATCACCAATTCACCACTATCATTAAACTCGTATGGTTTTCAGGAACTCTATTCCGACCACAATCCGATTCTACTGACCTCTAGAGTTTTCTTTGCCTCTCCTTCTCCTATCCCAACACTTTCAGACCCATCCATAAACTGCCTACCAATCCTAACTTGATAGTACGTTACCTTCCATAAGGATTCTTAAATACACGCATGAAACCAATATTGCAGTGTCGCGTATTACAAACTCTATTTAGCGGTTCAGAAGCCCATCCGTAATTTATTCATTCCGGTCTTCAAAACAGGCATCACGTTATAATAGCCTTTGTCTATATGAGCCAAGTATTCCATCCAGCGAGATAATCATCCCCTCAAAGATGTACTACATAGTC
>BOPP01000336.1:649796-665251 GCA_017312745.1 Gryllus bimaculatus | reverse complement strand
AGTACGTGGACCGTTGGAACTTAATTGACACTTATACTCTTGAGATTCCAAAAACCCTCAAAAATAATATTTGAAAAACCATTGCACGCCCACAAACGCAGATTATTTTGAAGTACACCAGTAATGAGAATCATAATATAAATTAAAATTGATGTTTGAGAACTAGTATTTCGCAAAAAATATTTGATTTGAAATTCCATATGAAGATTGTTCCACTTTAAAAAACGTTGATTCACTGTAAACTCCAAAGCTATTTTACAACGATTCTCGAACGCGGAAAGCCTACTATTCACAGATCCACTGTTTTAGCAAACCAGCCCCCCGAACGGGCGCGGCGTGGTGGGGTGGGGGCAGCCGTGCCGTTAGCCCACGGGCGGGGGAGGCGCGCAGATGAGCGCGACGCGGTATTTCGCGGCACACACGCCCGCCCACGCACAAACCGCCCTTTGTCTCGTCGCCCCCGCGCCCTGAGACATGCGCACCGCGCGCGAACGGTACGTGAATGGCGCCCGCCCGCGCCGACGCCCGCGAAGACGCGCCCACCCGGCGCCGACCGCCCGCATGAGCCTCCCGCCCGTGCGCAGCAGCGATGCGTGGTATTATGCCCGGGCAGTGGTGGGCTTCGGGATGGCGTGGGCGGTGCTGATCGGTGGCGGGGACGGCCGATGGCAGGTGTAACACCAGAGAAAGCGACGGTGACGAGGATAGAGGTAAACGCTTGAAAGGACAACTGTAGCGGCACGGGGATACATTTGGCGGGGGGGTTGGGGCGGGGCGGGGCGGTGCAGGGGCCGGTGGCGGTGGCGGTGGCGGGCTGCGGTGGCGGTGGCGGTGCGCTGTGGCCGGTGGCGGTGGCGGTGGCGTGGCGGTGGAACGGTGGCGTGGCCGGGGCGTGGCGGCGCGCGGGCGGGCGCGGGGGCGCGCATGCGGGAGGTGGGCCTTGGCGGTGGCGTGAGCGGTGCTTTGAGCGTTGGCGGTGGCTTTGGCGGTGGCTTTGGCGTGGCGGGTGCTTTGCGGTGGCGGTGGCTTTGGCGGGGCGCGTCCTGGCTTTGGCGGTGGCGGTGGCTTTGGCGCGTGGCGGTGGCTTTGGCGCGTGGCGGTGGCTTTGGCGTGGCTGTGGGCACGGTGGCGTGCTTTGGCCGGGTGGCGGTGGCTTTGGCGGTGGCGGTGGCTTTGGCGGTGGCGGTGCTTTGCGGTTGCGGTGGCTTTGCGGTTGGCCGGTGGCTTTGGCGGTGGCGGTGGCTTTGGCGGTGCCGGCTGTGACTTGCGCATTGGGTGGAGTAGCATCTGTGGAGGTGAAGTGGGTAGCGCCGTTGGCGGAGGCCGGAGACTGCGATTGTTGCTGAGGCGTTTAATAGCTGGTTGGCCGGGGCGGCTGTCCCCGCGTGTGATGCAGCCGTGAGAGGCCGCGCACGATGAAACTCCAGAATACAGGCGAGAGAGTGGCGAGATGGGCCTCCAGGGGCACGCGCTCTCCCCGCCTTGTTTTCCACAACGGGAGCTGGCTCTGGGAGACATTGATATGAACAGGGCGTTTCTTTCCCTTTGGCACGAATTTTGCTCGATTTTACGCAGCAGTCTTATCGCAACAGTCAGCCGCGAAATTTGCGTGGCCTGATAGCCCGCACTAGCCACGTTAAAATAAGGCAAAATCAATTCATCAGTCTTGTCGTGCCAAACATTTTTCGTGTCAAACGTTAGAATATTATTTTAATGACACCACACCATTGTCATGTAACACTTGAGAATAAATAGAAAGCAGTTTAATGTGTGATTCATGATAAACACAGAAATGCACAATAATTGTGGTCAAGTCGTTTATATCTTTCAAGCCAAAGCCTTATATCTTTATCGACATGAAGCCAATGTAGCAATAATAAACTGTTGAAAATATTATATTAAAATATAGGAATAACTATGAAATATTGACAGGCCCGTGTATTCTAAGCCCACATTATGGAACGGAATAGCCGACACATAGGACATTATAATATGATAAGAGATCAAATAGTGGAATTCGCGAAGCGCAGGTGGGCAGAGGTGCCCTTCACAGCCTACGGCCGGCGAGCGATGCGGTCGTGAGGGGGGGGGGCGATCGGAATTGCGTGGCGATCAACATCTGGTCAGAATTACGCGGAAGCTCGAATGAAGGGAGGAGAGGCGATCGGAAGTTGGAAGAATAGGAATGCGCATGTTTCGTGCCCTTAACGCGATGCCATACATTCAGCATTCTACGAGTAGCGAACGTCTACTCCTTCAATTCCCGAGTAGTCCGAGCGTGGCTTTCTTTTATGGTGGTTGAAAGACCGAAAACGTCTGCATTAGGGTGAGAACCCGCATAATTGGTGCTCCGTTAATCCCAATGCACGCCCCACTACTCTCTATTCGCTGAACACCGAATGAGAGGTGTTGCCTGCAGGGAACCTTACCCCCAATCACACCGATGGTTGCGCGAACCAGCACAATCATGTGAAAAGCCACAAATGGAGGCGGTGCCGCATCTGCGAGGACCTCCCAACAGGTCCTGTGGCGTGCCACGCGGAATTCGCAGGAAATCCAATGACCCTCACAATGACGTTTTGTATGCGAACGAGAGCGGGTCACAAAGGCACTCCATTCCGATTGTTCCAGGAGGCGATACCACAACCGCCGGGAAGGCTTCCGCAGAAGGCTTAGATCTGGCACTGCCATTATCGAGAACGAAAAATATCAAATGCTAGGTTCTGCTAGCGAGGTGCGCCCTCCGCGCCGCCGGGAAAAGGCCAATCAGAGATTACAAGGACGCTCTGTTCACACCCGCTTAAACCACTCAAGCGTTTATTGAAACATCATAAATGCATGACTTAATTTCATATCATATTATATTATTCAATAGTATGTAATCGACTTCGTTAATTTCGCTATGTTAATCCAGTATAGTATGTAATCCGAAGTATTGTACTACTGCATTGTACTACGATAAATCTGAATTAAAACTATCACACAAGCATAATGCCAAAATTTACGAGGATCAACTAAAAACTCGGGTGAAAGCACGGGAGTTGATGTCATTAAAAAAACCGGTTTAAATTGTTTCTCTTAATAAAGTAATTTAAATTTTGAATAAAGTGTTTTCTCTTCATGCGAGATTTGATGGTGCTCTTAGGAGCTAAACGCCACGAAACTACCAAGAATGCGTAGACTGCGCGCCCTCGATGCATACGAACGAGGAATAAGAGGAAAAATGAGATTGCCGGATCTTGACAGGCAGTTGTGTATAGACTTCAACAGCTCTGCGTTAAGAAGCTTCTCGCTTCACTGAGCACTGCAAAAGCAATTTAGCGAAAATTGATCCTAATAATAATATTTTTTTGACGAAAAATCACCGATCTCCGGCATCCATCCATCTGCAGCAAACGCTAGCATGTAAACCGTTTTAAACGATTTTCCCCAAATCGATATTACCCTATCATCTGAATGAACTTAAGGCCATGCCTAGCATTGATACATATTTGAATCTTGGGGAGGTACTTTACATGAAATCGCCAGCATTTTATTTTATTTTCAAAAATGCCCGAAAGATTTGATTAAAACCAGTGTTAAGAGAGTGCGCAAAATCACTTAAACTGCACAAGGTCATTGTCGTTAAAATATCTTGATATTTTAAAATTGCAAATTGACGCCCAACAACTTGAGTTATAATGATATTGACTTTTCGACTAAAAATATGTTATTCAAAGAAAGAATTTAAATAAAATCATATGGCGATTAAAAATCATAACAGAAAATATTGAAAATGTGAAAACGTTTTTGAAATGTTTGCAGGCCTATTATGAAAATTAGCGTTTCCAAATTAAAAAAAAATTTCGTAGAGTTAGAGTTCAGCTAGATATGATAGAAGAATATCAATTTTGAAAAACGTTCTGAATCATTTAGTCTCTATCTGTGACTACATACAGACGACAGAGAAGCCATCCATCAAATTGGTCATTGCCGTCAATAAAACTATTCCGTATCAAGAGAACTACAAAACCGTGAATTCTGCTTGTTAGAAGAAATTAATTTATAACACAACATACAGGGACATGAAGATATCCACTTTTTCGATTTCAAGGGGCGCACAAACGTGAGATCTTCGTAAAATATCTGATTTGTAGCCGCAGAATAAAAAATACATTCGCTTACTGGTTTTGTTAGGGCCAGACTAAGAAAATAATTTGGTTTTTCTTTCACAACTGATCTAAAATTCAAGACAGGAAAACCCTCAATATTTATCTTTACAAATTATCTTATCTCTGTAGTAAGGCGAGAAAGTAAAAATAACAGTATTGCCAGAACCCCAGATTCCCGCTACAATTCTGCCGATGGAAACACATTTATTCAGCCGTTTGTGCAGAAATGGCTATTTTCCACATAAGTGACTGTTTCTTACGCGTCCGCGTCCCGCGTCCCGCGTCCCCGAGGCCCGCGTCCGAGGCCGCGTCCCCGAGGCCCGCCGTCCGAGGGCCCCGCGTCCCGAGGCAACCGGCGCCCGAGCCCGCGTCCCGCGTCCGGCGTCCCCGCGTCCGGCGTCCGGCGTCCGGCGTCCGGCGTCGGCGTCCGGCGTCCAGGCGTCCGGCGTCCCGCGTCCGGCGTTCCCGCGTCCCGCGTCCCGCGTCCTGCGTCCCGGCGTTCCGCGTCCCGCGTCCGCGTCCCGCGTCCCGCGTCCCGAGTCCCGCGTCCCGCGGCCGCAGTCCCGAGTCCCGCGTTCCGAGTCCCGAGTCCCGCGTCCCGAGATCCCGAGTCCGGAGTCCGAGTCCCGAGTCCCCGAGTCCGAGTCCCCGAGTCCCGTGCACTGCCTCTCTTATGCCGCGCAGGTTGATCGGGGCCTTTTTTTTTTTCTCTCCTTTTTTTGGGGGCGCGGGGGGCTCGGCGATCTGTGCTGACAGCGCAGTTGCTGTATTTCACTGTCGGCGGCGCTTCTGCGGATGATATCATTACACAATGTGTTGCTCAATACCGCCCAGTGTTTTCATAAAAGAGAAAATTGCACAAACACAAGAAATACTTGGACAAAGCAAGCCGTGGTGAATTATTTTACGTAACCGCTATTTCATTGATTAATTCCGCTCGATAGTAATAAGGAAAGCGTGTTACCAGTTGTTTGTGCTGAAATATGTCACCGGCCAATAACATTAGAGAAATGTGAAAAACAGGAACTCAATATACTATTACTGAACTCTATTGAATGAAAGAAAAAAAAGCAGATTGTAGATCATTCACCAAAAATACCAATGTACCGTAAATAAAATTACTGCTCCATACATAGAAAGTATAAAACAGAAGTATTGCGTTTTACGTGCCATCGTGATTTATTAGCCAAGTATATGTAGTCATTTGTAGTGGCGTTTATTTAAAACGTGTCCAAAAAATACTGAAACGGAAGTGCAGATGAATCTCTATTTCTCTAAGCTGCTTCTTTCACGCCCCGCAACTCCACTCACACGACCCACCCGTTTCCCACCATCCGCGTATGGCAAGTGGCATGCAGAGATCAGTTAAACGACGCGCCGGCCATTGTTCGAGGCAGGCCTGTGCTTTCTATGGTGGCCCGACGCTTCTTTTAGTGAGAAGCACCCCTTTCTCCCCCACCACACCCCTCAGCCCTCCTCGCCGACGCAACCCTCCGCATCCTCGCGCCTCACGTTCCCTTCTCTGCGGCTTCTTTTTCTTCCCAGAGGCCACAAACCGTGCGGGCTGTGTAGGCGGCCCGGCGCGCTTTCCAATTCACGTCAACGCGTCGCCGCGAGAAACACCCGCCCCCATCCCCCGCTCCTCCCCATCGTTAGCGCCGTCCAGCGCCACGGCGCGCTGCGTCTTTTCATGCGCCCATTGCTTGCGTGTATGGATGCGTTTATCGAAGCTGGAGAGTATAGATTGCAGTCGGCCCCCGAGGCATTACATTGTCAAGAAATGAAAAGCGAAAGTTTGGCGTGGCCCGGGGCGCCGACGCGCCCGGGACGTGTGGATAAAACGTATCTAATGGCTTTCAAGACGTCCGACGAGGCGCAACACGTGCGGGCGAGGGGCGGGGCGGGAATAGAATACGCGGACGGGGCACGAGACGGGTGCGGGTAGAGACGGGTCGCGGGAGAGACGGGTCGGGGAGAACCGGGTACGCGGGAGAGACGGGTCGGGGAGAGACGGGTCGGGGAGAGACGGGTCGGGGAGAGACGGGTCGGGGAGAGACGGGTCGCGGCGAGAAGACGGGTCGGGAGAGACGGGTCGGGGAGAGACGGTCGGGGAGAGACGGGTCGGGGAGCAGACGGGTCGGGGAGAGACGGCGTCGGGGAGAACGGGTCGGGGAGAGACGGGTCGGGGAGAGGACGGGTCGGGGAGAGACGGGTCGGCGAGAGACGGGTCCGGGGAGAGACGGTCGGGAGAGGACGGACGGGAGAGACGGGACGGGAGAGACGGACGGGAGCAGACCGGAACGGGGAGAGACGGGACGGGGAGAGACGGGCACGGGGAGAGACGGACGGGAGAGACGGGACGGGAGAGATGGGACGGGGAGAGACGGGACGGGGAGAGACGGAGACGGGGAGAGACGAGGACGGGAGAGACCGGACGGGAGAGACGGACGGGGAGAGGCGGAGGGCAGGGACGGGGAGGGCAGAAGGAGGCGACGGGATTGTGCGAGGAAGGGATGTGTGGAAGGGGGGAAAGACGGGTTTTCCCAAAAAGCTTCGCTGGGCCCCTTTGCTGAGCGACGCCTGGCAGGACTGGCTGCGGTTGCGGTAGCGCAACCAGAGACGTGGCGCTAAAGAAAGCGCCATTTCGCCAGTTGGCGCGCCTCCGCAACCCTCGCTCCAAACCTCTGCCCCAAGATGTGACATCTCTTCCCACCACACACCATCACTCGTTCTCGTCCCCCAACTCCCGTCTGCCACTCCCCGCACAGCCCAGAACCTCCACACTTCCTTCAGTCGCCCCTCCGCCTCCCGTCATCCGCCCTCCGTGCTTCTGCGCTGCCCCAAACTCGTCACTGCTTCCCGTCTCTCGTACGCCCCGCACCCTGTTGGCCTCCCCCCATCACTTCAAGCCTCCATCACAACCTCACCCTCCGCATCCCGCTCAACTTGCCCCACTGCCTGGCCTCTGCGATGCCAACCCCTTCCCAACGTCTACATACTTCAACCCCCAACTCACCTGATTCTTTCACCTCTGCACAAAGGCCGACGACCCTGCTTACCGGCCTCCGCCGTCAATGCACTCCGTACCCCTTCCACCCCCCGCCGAACGCCGCCTTCACCACTTCCGCCTAGCCATCCGTTCGCCCTCTCCGCCTTTCTTCTGCAAACCGTCGCCGACTCCCCTACTGCCTTCTTTTTCCTCTGCCCTCCCTTACTCCCTGTCCACCCCCGCCTACCGCTCGCGGCGCCGGCAGGAAATCAGTGGCAGTCCGCGGACGAGAGTGAGAGTGAGGAAGAAAAGAGGAGAGGAGAGAGAAGAGAGAGAAGAGAGAGCCCGAGCCGAGCGAAGCGGAGCTGCATTTTGTATGTTCTTATTCTGTTCTGGTCTTTGCCCACATGTTTCAGATGACTTTATTTAATGAAATTCATACTCCAAAAAAGCGTAATTTACAAAATAAACATACAATTAAAAGAGAAACATCAAATGTGTCTAAACGATTCCCCGCATTGGAACCAAATGGAAAAGCTCGTACTAGAACACAGTTTGTGGTACGTACACGAGTAAATGGTTAAGCATGTATGTAACAAATTTTTCCTTGGTCCAGAAATAATGTTAGAAGATAAAGCATATTGTTGTGTATTCTTATTTTACGTCTTATCTTCTTCTGTGCCTTGCAGACAGGTATTTCGTCAATTGCATGCACCTGGGAAATTTGCCAGTTTTTATTTGTTGGAAAGCCTTTATTGATCAGTACGTGCGTCAGATTCTGGACCAATCGGCTCCGGAAGCACGAGTATTTGTTTTTGGTCAGGGGTTATAGGAAGGTTAATTAAACCGCACGTTCATAATGCTAACTCTGCTTACTGAACTTAAACACTTACACTTGTCCTCTTACGCATTAGTTGCTTGGCCCCCCTTTGAACATCATTGCCCCCCTTTCGACAAAACATCTTTGCCTAAAATGGAAATTCAACCTCACAGGCAGAATTGTAAACACTTGGCCCAATGCCACAAAACCAGGTGTCAAAGAAGTATAAAAAACGTTCGAAAGGCGAAAATGGGGTATTTAGTAATCCCTCCACTAGAAATCACAACATTCAGAAAAACTTCTATGCCGGAGACGCATCTCGAACTTCTGACCCATTCAATCCCAAAATGCTAATGTTACGCTCCACCTGAGCCATCCAAGGCGCGCCATATAATATTGTTATTTTTGCCGTGAATTCAGTCTCCGAAGGTTTTGATGAACTCACAGGTCACTTGGCGGAAAAAGTCAACTCTTTGTTATTTTAAATTGAAAAATCCATTTTGTGACAGTTTGGTTAAACATAGTTAGGGTTCATTTAAAAAAAAAACAAGTGTTGTAGTTGGAGTAACAAGTAATAGTTGTGGTGAAATTAAAAATATTGGAGTTATATCTCCATCATTTTAGCTAACGTAAAGTGGCGGCTTAACTGCGCCATCGTTGGCGAGCAGCGACCCGTGAAAGTTCAGTCGATGGCTGAATCCACCTCTCAGCGCCCGTCATCCTGCCGGGCGCCGCCGCGACCCGAGGCCTCCGGATTTTTCATGCGGCGGCGCGCGCAATATTGTTTAGTCCGAGCTAACATGCAGCCGCGGCCCAGGCGGCCCCGCCCCCGCCCCCACCCCCGCCGCCACAATGCATTCACGCGGGCGCGGCCGGGTCGTTCGCGCCCATTTTTTACCGGCGCGCGACGCCCATCAGTTCCGCGTTGGCGCGGGCTCAGTCTCCGACCAGTTACTACCCGCCGCCGCCGCGCCGCGCCGCGCACCAGCGACACGTGGCGCGGTTACCTCGAGAGGCGGCGGGGGCACCGGAGGGCCGCACCACGCCCCGAGCCACATAGCCCGTCCTCTCGCTGTCGCTGGCAGCCCCGAAGGCCACCGCGAGCCGTCCTATGCAGCCGCCGGCTGCCGTCGCTTCTGCTGTTTCTGTGGCAGGCTCATCCTCGATATTCCGTTTCCAGTTTGTCTTCCCCATCCTCCCTGCCCCATCCTCCCTTCCCCACCTCCCTTCCCCATCCTCCCTTCCCCATCCTCCTCCCCATCCTCCCTTCCCACTCTCCCTTCCCCATCCTCCCTTCCCCATCCTCCCTTCCCCATCCTCCCTTCCCCCCATCCTCCCTTCCCCATCCTCCCTTCCCCATCCTCCCTCCCCCATCCTCCTTCCCCATTGCCTCTTTCAAAGAATCTATTTCCTGGAAATCCTTGTCCCGCTATCCCGTCCCTTAATATTTTTGTAGTTTCGCTTTTTCCGGGATACCTTTCGCATATTAACCTCCCCTCCATCCCCGTTCCTAGGGCATTTCGTTACACACCACGGCATTACCCGTTGCCATTCTCCCACCCGCGCCCCGCAGCCACGCTGCCTCCAACGTCGCTCCGGCCATTAACGCCGGCCGCCAGCAGTTTCACGTCGCTTCTCGCTGCAGCAGTAGGCGCGTCATGTCCCTTACGCTTCCATTCCACACCGACGCCCGCCCTCGCCCCCGACGCGCGCGTGCGCCCGCCAGGGAGCTCTCGTTGCGGGAGGCCCGCCCCCACCCCGCCCCTGCGCAGCCCCGGGACGTGCGCATCTGCCGCACGCCCGCGCCCCGCCCGCCCACGGTCACGCCCGGCGCGCGCGGACGTTGAATTAATTTTAATTTCTGCGCTATTCGCCCACCGCCCGTTATTTATTGCAGGATATTAATATATGAAGTTAATAAATGTCTTTCATTTTCTGCGGCGGTGGCAGTTTCCAAAAACGCAATTAAACGCGGATCCCAGATAAGCCCGTCTCCGGCCGCGCCCGCGGCGCCGCAAGATCCCGGCCCGGCTGACGCTGGCTGCCGGACCCAACGCCGCGGCCGGGAGCGGGCGGGGCGAGGGGCGATGGGCCGCCCTCGGAACCGCCTCACCCGGGCCTGCGGGAGCAGCCGACGCAGAGGCGAGCAGGGAGGACGGAGTTGTGAACGGTGTTGCGGGACGGGCGGCAGGCGGTGAGGCGTAAAGTGGAGAGTCCTGGTTTAAGGACGCGGCGAGAAGCCCCGTTGAGGGCGACCTCTGCGTTTGGTGAGGTCCGGGCGGAGGAGGAGGGGGGGTGGCGAGGGGGTGGCTGAGGGACGTGGCGGGGCGGGCGTGGCGGGGCGGGGCGTGACGGGGCGCGGCGTGACGGGGCGGCGGGCGGGCGGGGCGTGACGGCCGGCGGCGGCGGGCCGGGCGGGGCCGCGGCGGGGCCGGCGCGGGCCGGGCGGGCCGGCAGGCCGGGCGGGGCCGGCGCGGGCCGGGCGGGCCGGCGGGCGGGCGGGCCAGGGCGGCGGCCGGGGCCGGGCGGGGCCGGCGGGCCGGGCCGGGGCCGGCGGGCGCCGTGGCAGGCCGGCGGCCGGGCGGGGCCGGGGCGGCGGCGGGCGGGGCCCGGGCGGGCGGCGGGCGGGCCGCGCGGGGCCGGCGCGGGGCCGGGCGGAGCGGGCGGCCGGGCGGGCTAGCGGGCGGGCCGGGCGGGGCGGGCCGCGGCGGCGGCCGGGCGGGGCGGGCGGACCGGGCGGGACCGGGCGGGACCGGGCGGACCGGGCGGGACCGGCGGGGCCGGCGGTGAGCGGTAAAGTAGGAGCAGTTCTTGGTAGGACGGGGCGCAGAAGCCCGGTGAGGGCGACATCTGGTTGCGTGAGGTTCGGGCGGGAGGAGAGTGACGGCGAAAGCATTTACGGGGCGGGGAGAGGGGCGGAGGCGGCTGGAGCGTAGTAGGCAGTGGAGGGACCTGGAGGACCAGGGTGAAGAAGGCACCACGTGCAGAGCGAAGCCCCGGCTGATTGGTGAGGACCGGGTGGAAGAGGGTGGGCCCCCTGGTTGTTGGGGCCGCGGCCGGGCGGGGAGGAGGGTGGGCCGGCTGATAAGGGCTAGCGCAAACGGACGGGCGACGCGCGTGTGGAGGACGGGAATCGAGAAGCCATGGCCTCTGCTGGAGGCTGCGACGCACCGCTAAAATGTTGTCTCGGGCGACAGATGGGACCGTGAACAGGTTTCAGGGAGTATTTGAGGTGTGCAGACTCGTAGGAAATTAATTATAAGGGGGAAAATGGAAGTTTACTGAAATGCTGAGAGCCCAATAGTAAGAAATAAATTATTCTTATTTCAGGCATCCTGCCTTCAGCGCGCTTCTAGTCAGTAAGAAATCATCAACTGCCATGTTGGAAAATTCATACTGCGTGCACCTGTTTTTAATTCTTTAGTCAAATATATCACTCTTTTAATATCAGCTGTATTTTTCTGTATAAACAAAAGTATTAGAGTATTGAAATGTTTAAATGTAACCTAATGGGCATGGCATAATAAGTAATTCAATGTCTAAAGATTATGATAAAAGGATTTTTTTAAACCATTGATATGTTTTGAAAGAAGTTATGAACTTTTATAGCAAACTCAAATACAGTGAAATCAAACTTTTTATCACTCCATTTTCGACGTAAGAAATGATTTTAATGTTGTATATATGTACATAAATGTTTGAAACGCCAATTATTCATGAAAGTGGTTTGGTTGTTCTTGTTGTGTTTTTGTATTTTTGTTTTTATTATGTTAAAAATAATTGTTTAATACAATTCTTTACCGTTTTTTGTTATATACCTGTAATACTCTTGAAAAGGTGCATGAAAAATGTACGAAGCGTTGAGACTTAAAGAAATATATAGAGAACAAGATTCACATTTCCTGATATTTACATGTGTATTGATCCTGTATGGCCCAGACCAATACCAAACGCCCCATCAATTAACATCAATAATAAAAGTAATAAATTTAATAATGAAATAAATGATTAATGGAAACAGGAAAAAGTATTCATTCTCCCAAATATTAATTCCACTACTTACCTTACAGAAAAATACGTCGAAGAAAACCTTCAAAAACTCGATATGCCTCATAGGCCATTAAAATTAAAGCATAAGCCCGTTGTTATTTGAGAACCAGGTCTTCCTGCGGACCAGCAATGTGTAAAGATAAGATAATAACAATAATAAAAATAACAATAATAAAAATAACAATAACTACAATAACAACAACACTAATAGCTGCAATAACAAAAACACTAATAACAACAATAACACTAATAACACTAATAAATAATAACACTAATAACACTAATAACAATAATAATAACACTAATAATAATAACAATAATATCTAGAAACAATTACTTAAAATATTACTAAAAACTTACAAATGAGAAAATGACTCATTGGGAAAGGGTATTTGCCAACTAAGCAGGCAGTGAGATTAAGTCCAGTATTTCTAATTTCTGAGTCCCTCAAAAAATTGATTCAATATTATATAGGTTTTAAATTAATTTATAAACAAATTATTTTTACATATTAAATTAACGATTGAAACTTATTTACTAGTAATTTATTATTTATAGCTGTACTCATTGAGTTTAATCAAGAAGAATATATCTGTATATATCTGATCCATTCTACATCGAGGAAAAAACTTATTTAATTTTGAGTAGTAATGAAGGTTAACCATTTGGAAGGATCGTTTGATTAGATTTTTCCGAAAACAAATTAAAAGAACTGAATAAGAAATTGAACCAGAAACATTCAGTAAAAATTTCATACATTATACGCTCTATAAAACACTTTACAGTTCAATCAAGGCACTAAACAATATTTCCGATTGTGTTAAAATAGCATTTAAATGAATTCATAGTTTGAAATTCTGTTCATATTATTCGAAATTTCCTGAGTGCAATTTGCATTTGTGATAGGTTTCAATGGAGTTCATGGGATCTAATGTGACGCTTTCACATTTCATTCCAAGCTCCCCTCGTATACCATTAATCATTGGTGACTCACCTATCGTCACTAGGGTCAGCTTGCATTGTAGAGCAAAACTCACAAACGAATTCAATATATGCGACACCACACTAACTGCCAGCGACATTCACACGCCAGAAAAAATTCTCAAATTCCAGTGAGTAAGGTCACATTTCACGTCGAGCTTCCCTCCACTGCAACTCAATGCTCTCCACTCAATGTTAAGGGGTATTGCAAAGTGTGTTTCTATAATTTAACATTCAACCAGGGAATCCTTGGTTTTATATGCCAAACGATTTTAACAGAAAGTGAGATTATTGTGAGAAAGAAATAAAATTCCTGTTTCAAAACGAGTAATGAACAAAATTAAATTAACAACGAGTTATTGGAAATATTGGAGCCGTTCACAGGTCTAATCAGAAAAACCACGTCAACAAATATTGCCATTATACTACTGCAAACATTAATAGTGATAGGATTATATGTGAAGTCGTGGATCCACTGATCTTCCTAATAGCACTTATCTGCTTATTAAGAAAACAGTATTTCTCTCTTCCCATCCCACCTCTGCGTGTTCTATCGTGCACAGGGTGTGGCCCTTTTCTGAGAGTACTTGTCCGGCATTTGCTTGGTGCAGATTGGAGACACCACGGAAAACTACGAATCGTAGTAGCCGGCTGCTACTCGTAGAATACATCTCCTGAGACCGGTTAAATTCAACCTAGCTATGTAGCGAGTGTTGAAAATCTTCTGCCTTCGGGACAGATACCCTAGGACCTCTCGGTCAAAGTCGCTGCTGACAGAGGGGAGAAGAGCTACTTCAGCTAAAATCAGTCGGTCACACGTACGTAACTTACACTCGAATGTACCTATCAGATAGTTTAGAGGACAAATAGTAGTGTCTTCATACATCGCCCAATTGTTTTCGGAACGTGATAGCACAAAAATTGGTGTTATGAAGCAGCATCGACATTTTTACATTAAAATAACAGTTATCCACGACATTATTGCACGAGTTAGCTATAAGAAGCACCAAATGTTCACACCAAGCCCCCAATCAAACAGGGTGTGGTCGTCGACAGCCTTTAAACGGGACAGAGCTAACTGCCAACCTGCGACGCAGTGGAGCCTCTGAGCAATAACAGATGTACGGATCACTGTTGTCACTGTGATACGTACAGTAACTTCTATTCATGAGAAAATAATTTTTTGCGATGTCTTAAACATGTCACGCACGAGAAACGGAACTTCCTAAATAGTCATGAAATGGTCCGAAAGTTAATGTCCTAAAAATGTTAGTAATATGAAAGCATTTATGACCTAAAACCATTCACAATTCACCCCCTCTGTGGTGAACCATAAGAACAATACTACCAACTAAAGTTATTCAAAGCAGCAGTTGACCTTGACACAAAACCTGACCAAACTAAATTACAATTTCTTCGCATTTGGTGCTGTCTGCTATTTCTTTTGCTTGTATTTAACTTACCCTTCGAATTCACATATACAGGGTAAAAAAGCACACAATTTACACATTTCGATTGTTTCTTTTTTATTTCTCGATTAATTTTTTGTTATTTTCTGAACAAATATATTCATTTCTTGTGTAAATCATAGACAATTTACAAGGTTCTGGAATTTTATGCTTCTGTAAAGCCAATTTTTGTCTAGAAAGCATTTTTTCAAACCGGCCTTTGAGTGCTTATTGCGACTCATCCATTCGGAATATCCCAGCAGTTAATATGAATCAATATGCTTAAAATTGTTTTAAGAGCTTATTTGCAAAGTTCCGACGTTTCTTCCCCGGACACGCTGTATATTGTACTATAGGACAGAGACAGGTACAACAATTGTCAGAAATTAGATTACAGTTAGATGTGGAAAATCGCTGAGACGACTGCTAGCAGATATGCAAAAGTGAAATCAAAAAGATAAAAAAATGCCAGAAAGTACACAAATTCATGGAAAAATATGACTATAATATGAAAAATTTGCAGAGAATTATCAAAGGGTTAAAAAAAGAAAATATGACTATTTGATGCCTTTATATGATACGTGAAAATTGCGTAATTTTAGATATTAATATATAAAATCATTCTTAACTTACATTTTCCATGGAAATAACACAAAGGAAAAACTATGACGTGTCATAAAGATCTGAACCCAAGGCATGACTGACGAGAAGGGTCACACATGGATATGTACTCGTAGGTTCCTCCTACTGCAACGGAGAAGAATAAACCGCAGAAGCACAGTGACAGAGCACGCACCTGCCTGCCAGCCGGCCAGCGCCGGACAGTCGCGATAATTGCCGGTGCGCGGGGGCGGCGGGGGCGGAGAGGACGCGTCGATCGCATCCAATTGGCGCAGCACACGCGACGAGCGGTAAGCGGCCCCCGCCACGCGCGCTGACGCGAAGCGACAGCCTTTCAAGCGGGCTTTGCCGCCCCGCCCCCAACACTCACGTCTTTCAACCCCACTCCACCCTCG